>BTPG01000001.1:11101864-11121864 GCA_036245525.1 Semisulcospira habei
CATGTCTTCTATTAGAAGAGATGTCGACACAGCGTTCGTTGCCTGGTTTGATGAAGTCAGCAAAATGGCAAATGCTTTGACAACTGATGTTGTTGTTCCTCGTCAAGCATCCCGCCAGACTCTCCGTGACAACCAACCTGCGGCCACTCCAGAAGAATATTTCAAGATTAGCATTGCCATTCCTTTCTTGGAACACCTGTCAACCGAATTGGACTCGAGGTTCAAAAATGCTGACCTAGCAGTTGATGGTCTCTGTCTGGTGCCAAGCACTTTAATAGACAACCAGGATGGTTTCATGCAGGTTCCAGAAGGGGTGAAGACACTGGCAATGTTGTGGGAGTCTGACCTACCAGACAACGCTACCCTTGGTGCAGAATACCAACGGTGGGTTTGCAAATGGCGAAGTGCTGCTGAGAATGCGACAGCTATCATCCCATCCACGGCATCAGAAGCACTGAAACACTGTGACAGGGATTTTTATCCCAACCTGTTCATCATGCTAAAGAACCTTTGCACCCTGCCTGTCACTACTGCCGAGTGTGAGCGTTCAAACAGTCAGTTGCGCAACCTGAAAAACTACCTGCGCTCTACAATGGGGCAACAGAGACTCAATGCACTTGCTTTACTGAAAGTGCACAGGGATGTTGATATTGACTTCAAAGAGGCAGTGAACTGTTTTGCCAGAAGATACAATTCACAAATGGTACTAATGCCGAGGAACCTAGTGCAGCAAGACTGAAAGTGAAAGCAGGGCCCTGATGTTCATAAACTACAAGGTAAAGCTTTATACCGTTAACGATCAACAAAAAGTAGTGAATAATAATAGTATACAAAACATCTCTGTTGATAAATAAATGTGTGTGTGTGTGTGTGTGTGTGTGTGTGTGTGTGTGTGTGTGTGTGTGTGTGTGTGTGTGTGTGTGGGTGTTTTTTTTAAGGGAGGGGCAGGTGATAATTTTTGTACCCCAGAGTTTGTCAGTTCGATTGTTCAAAAAGCTCAAAGTCCCCAGACCATCACAAATGGCTTTTTCAAGGCTCAGATTGCACCAGATTGCACCATTTTGCATCCTTGAAAAAAAAAAATTTCCGGGGGGGCATGCCCCCGGACCCCCCTAGAAGGCTCGGCGCTTCGCGCCTTCGCTTTATACTGAATCTGTAACCCCCCCATCGACTTTTCCCAGGTCCGGCCCTGCATACTGGAATACATAATTCAATAATTGGTAACGTCCAACGGCGACAAGACTTAGAGTCACCTCCATTGGAAAGTTTGTGGGTAGAAGTGAAAACATCTAAA
The DNA here is from genome assembly GCA_036245525.1 of Semisulcospira habei. Taxonomy (NCBI): domain Eukaryota; kingdom Metazoa; phylum Mollusca; class Gastropoda; family Semisulcospiridae; genus Semisulcospira; species Semisulcospira habei. The sequence continues at coordinate 11,103,159 of BTPG01000001.1, forward strand.
TCACCCCCGTCCTCATTGGCTTTATTTATAGAAATCCCGCAGCCAGCTGGGACTGGTATGATGACTTCGTAACAATGATGGATAGCGTAAATCAAAATAAAGCTGACGTTGTTCTTTTGGACGATTTTAATATTGATCTTTCTAAATCTAAAAGGTCCCATGCTGCATGGGCGTCAACAACTGTACTATTCGGTTTAGAACAATTAGTTAAAACCCCCACTAGAACCACATCTACATCGTCAACCCTGATTGTTCATATTTACGTGACAAATGATGATACAATATCAAATGTACATGTTCCCTCCTTAGCTGTCAGCAATCATAATCGAGTATATTGCACAGTCTCCATGAAACTAGACAAAGAGAACAAAAAGCGACATAAAACAATTAAATATCGTGGTTTTCTTTTTCAAAAAAATTAATAACGGCTACTTTCTGCGGGATTTGAGCAATACTCCTTTTAGTGACGTGTATAACCACACCTTTCCTGACAGTGCCCTGTCAGGCTGGATGAATCTGTTCATTGTGGTCCTAATTAAGCATGCGCCCATATGATAAAAACGAGTTAAGCACTCTACCCTGCCACCCTGGCTAACAGTAGATATCAAACAGGCCGGCCATGTCATTTAGAGACAAACTTAAGCAAGAAAAACAGTTTGATGATTATAAGATACAACGAAATAGTGTTAAGTGCCTAGTGAGAGCATAAAAAATCTGTTCTTCCAGGAAATGATTAGGGACAAAAAAAGATACAGCATCGGTTTGGAAAGCACTGAACGTTATAACGAAGGGTAAATCAGCCCTTGAAATTCCATCCCATTTGTCAGCTGATATATTAAAGACCCACTTCCTATCGACAGCTGAAACACTTGCTCCGTCAGCTGCAAGTAGTAGCGCAGAGTACCATGTTCCTAGTGCAATAGAACAATACTGTGAGGCAAAAAAGACAATGCAGACATTCATCATTCCTGATATTACCGTCGCTTAAGTTGGCAAATGTATTTCTAGCATGCCGAACAAAAAGTCCATCAAGATGGATGGTATCGACAACAAAATTCTGAAAATGTCACTACCGTATACGGTAGAGTCACTCACTTATATCTTTAACCTCTGTATAAAACACAGCACCTTTCCAACTATTTTCAAAGAGGCTAAGGTAATTCCAATCCCTAAATCAAAAGACCTTGAAAATATCAATAACTACCGTCCTATCTCACTTTTTGTCAGCCCTGTCAAAGCCCCTTGAAAAACACATACAAAAACACCTCCTTAATTTTCTAGAAAAGGTCAAATTAAATAATATTAATCAGTCCGGCTTTAGACGAAAACAATCATGTTAGTCAGCACTGACACACATTGTAGACAGCTGGCTGGAATCAATAAATACAAACCTGATGTGTGCAGCTGTTTTCTTAGACATAAAAAAAGCTTTTCATCTTGTCAACCATGACATTCTCTTAAAGAAGCTAGCAGCATACCATATACGCGAAACCGCCATAGCATTCTTTAGATCATGCCTAAAAAAACGGAAAACAAAAGGTACATACCCATGGAAAATACGCTAAACAAGGACAAGTTAACTACGGTGTCTGTTACGATTGTGGTTGTGTTATCCTGTGAGAGCGTGCATGTGTTTATCGTAGGAAACGATCTGATATTTATTTGAACTATCATGGTTACGTTTCACGTGCCTTTTAGTAAGATTTTCTTTTGTTCGTGAGTAGAGCCGATTTCGTTTGATTAAGTTTAGTCCAGAACGTTATAGAAGGGTCGCACTGTCTAGTGACCTCGTATGTGTGACGTCTAGTAGTTGGCAACAGTTCGTAACTTTTCGCTACATTTTGTTTTTCAGTGCGCGTGAATTGAGCAGCCTTTATTTTGCTTTGGGAATGTTCTCGTACCTTCTAGAGCTATCATAGAACGTGGTGATAGGGCTACCATACTTTTATGTGTCTTCATTATACATTAGGATTTAGAGCTGAAGTGAGCAGCCGAGTTTTTGTAGCCTATTTTAGTGATTCCAGAAGATTCTTATTTATGAGTTTCAGTTGCGTATTTCGTTCCGATTGGTTACATTGTATTATTTCCGTAGATGATTCTAGAATTTGGTAGTATATATAAGGAGGGCGCTGGGAAAGCCCGCTGGTACATCGTCTTGCAATTGTCAGTGGTAGAGACGCAGTTTATCGTAGGTACGTGGCCTGTATTGGGTGTACATTGTGTGAGACGCTGCGTATGAGAAGATTTGAGTTGCCAGTGTGGACGTTGCAGAAGAGACTTTGTATCAGTGTTGATGCATTTGGAAATGCATTGTGTGGATATCGCATCGCTGAATTAAATATTGTTGGAACTGTTACTCCAGTATTGTCTACATCCTTAAGCCACGTGTGACGGATTGCAGCTGAACGAGGTTTATTTTAAAGAACCTTACATGCGTATGTCTGGTGTGTTTATCATACTACGACTACAACTCCACCACGTAACATTTTGGCACCTCCGACGGGACCTCTTCAGTTGGTTCAGTGGAAAGGGTAGCAGGAGAAAACAACCAGCAGTGAAAAGCAGAGATGGCGACATCGGAGATGGAGACATTCCTGAAAATTGGAAAGGAATGTGGACTCGAAGGAGCTCAACTCCTCGAGTTTGTAAAGGAGAGAGAAAAGGAGAGATTGGAGAGAGAAGAAAAGAAACGAGAGAGAGAGAAGAAAAAGAAAGACTGGAGAGATTGGAGAGAGAAGAAAAAGAAAGACTGAAGCGAGAGGAGAGAGAGGAAAAGAAACGAGAGAGAGAGAGAGAGAAGAAAAGGAGAGACTGGAGAGAGAAAGAGAAAAGAGACTTGAAGAAGAGAAGAGATTGGAAAGAGAAGAAAGAGCCAAAGAACGTGAAATCAGGAGACTCGAAATCCATGCAGAAGAAGCAGAGAAACAGCGAAGAGAGGCAGAGAAACAACGAGAAGAGGCGGAGAGGCAGTGTCAACACGAAATTCATCTAAAGCAGATGGAGATTGAGGCACAGAGCCAGAGAGTTTCTGAAGCAACAGTATTAGCCAGCAGAGAACAAACAGCCCGTGCGCCAAAACTTCCACCTTTTATTGAAAATTCAGATAAGATGGACGCTTATCTGGAGCGATTCGAGCGATTCGCAAATAGCAACATTTGGAAACAAGAGACTTGGGCTATTAAACTGAGCGCACTTCTAACTGGCAAAGCGCTTGAATTTTACACTCGCTTACCAAGAGAAGAAGCCGAAGATTATACGCAGTTGAAAGCCGCCCTGTTGAGACAGTACGACTTCACTGAAGAGGGTTACAGGCGACGATTTCGGAACTGCAAGCCTGAAGAAGGAGAAACACCCGGCCTATTCATTGAAAGAATCAGAAGCTACCTGGAGAAATGGATAGAGCTGGCTGGCCTAAACAGAGAGTACCAAGACCTGTGCGACCTCATCATCAAAGAACAAGTTTTCAGCGCATGTTCTAAGGACCTGGCCGCCCACCTCAGAGAGCAAAAAGACCAGTCACGGAAGGCCCTGGCCGACTTCGCTCAAAGATACCTTGACGCCCACAACATGAAGTTCGGGTCCAGTAAGCCACAGATGAATGTTGAGTGTTAATATTATTGTTGTGTATATGATTTGTTTTATTTTATTTATTGATTTAAAAAAAAAGTCTGAAATAATGTGTGTAAATGTAACGTCTTTATTACTATATTATTATTATTATTATTATTATTATTATTATTATTAACCTATTTTATGTTGTAGATGTTAGCAAAGGCAAGTTTGCAAAAGGACGATTTGTTTTCTGTCAAAATATTTTACCGTTGATAATAAAGTTTCATCATCATCATCATCATCTCTCTCTCTCTCTCTCTCTCTCTCTCTCTCTCTCTCTCTCTCTCTCTCTCTCTCTCTCACACACATACACACACACACACGCACACACACCATAACACACACGCACGCACATTCCCCCCCCCTCCCCACACACGCACACACACACTCAGAACGTACACGCGCGCGCGAGTGCGTGTGTGTTCGTGTGTGTGTGTGTGTGTGTGTGTGTGTGTGTGTGTGTGCGTGTGTGTGTGTGTGTGTGTGTGTGTGTGTGTGTGTGTGGTGTGTGTGTGTGTGTGTGTGTGTGTGTGTGTGTGTGTGTGTGTGTGTGTGTGTGTGTGTGTGTGTGTGTGTGTGTGTGTGGTGTGTGTGTGTGTGTGTGTGTGTGTGTGTGTGCGTGTGTGTGTGTGTGTGTGTGTGTGTGTGTGTGTGTGTGTGTGGTGTGTGTGTGTGTGTGTGTGTGGTGTGTGTGTGTGTGTGTGGTGTGTGTGTGTGTGTGTGTGTGTGTGTGTGTGTGTGTGTGTGTGTGTGCGCTTGTTCATGCGTTATTGTCTGCGTTTTATTGTTTAGCTCACTTTTTGTTCTATAGTACGGTCTATTTTGACCGACTACTTTTTTTCCCCTGCGGTTTGGATGAATCTGTGCTAATACCCGTTGTTTCTTCTGTGCCGGGAAAAAACCCCGACAACATCAACACACAGCTTCACAGGCTTTTCAACCCGCCTCGCACTTTGAATTAGATTTTTATGACGTGCCATGGAATAATGCACATTGTTTTCGAACAGGCCTCACATGTTTTAGGTTTGATTTTTCAATAGTACCACAGTTTTCAAACGCCACGGCAATTGTGTCTATATCGGGGCAGTTTATGCTCGACGAAGCAAAATGCAATGCTGCAGGAAATGGGTTTCTCTTTGCGGCTTCTTGATTAATTTCGTTAATAGCCTTTAATGCGGCGCCAACGAGTTGTCCATCCCCCTTATGAACCAGCCACGCGGGGCGAAAGCACTATGTGAAGACGGTGGGAGATGATTCGACCGTGACAGCTTAAAGGCAGTGCTTGATTGGCTTGGCGCCTTCTGCACCAAGCTAATCAAGCACTGCCTTTGAGCTGTCATGGTGCACTCTACTCCATTTGCATTTACTGAATGCTAATTCTAAAGTATGAATAATGTGTTGGTGTTGGAACTAAACACGTTATGTTGTACAAAGTTAACGCTGTGCCAGAGATAATAGCTATAGATAAAAGTTACACTCCAAACATCTCCATTCGGTATGGATCCTCATGTACCCGGGGTAAACCTGGCGTAAACCTAACCTCTCTAATGTATACTGGAAATGAAGGCTTGTCCAGCTTAGAAGCTATACAAAATATTCTCAATTTATGACCATTTATATTCCATTCAACAGGCATGAAGACTGATATTACTTCCCTAAATAACATTTCATTTGAGAATAATTGTTTTGGACTATGCAGGCATTTGTTGTTGCAGTTGATATTTTTTTATACAAACTTTTTGCCACATCCAAACTCCTAAGAATTCTCTTTCCTAAAATACATTCCAAAATGTCATTGACTCTGGTTGCTGCAAACCATTTTATTACTTTTATTGTGCAAATTTAACCGGGGATTGCAGGAATGTTATGTTGTTTGTTTCGCAACTGCAATTGGGAAATGTTCAATTCTTCTGGTTTTCATGTGTGTTTGTCACGTCAACAGTGGAGGTGATCATCGTGTTAGTAAATGCATCTGTATCCAGTCCCTTCAGACTTTTTAATCGTCTGCTCTGTTTGTGAACGCTTTCCCTCCAATCGCTAAAATAAATATCACAGAAATAAAAATGTCAGGGAGTATGTGTCCTTTGGTCTGTGCACTTTGCGGCTTCAGGGTATAAGGTCCAACATCACAAACCGGTACACAATTTTATAATAAATTCAACCATAGAATTAAATTTTGCACATATTTGACAGATTTTGTAAACAACGCTTTGCTGAGCTATCGATTTTATTTCGAATTATGAGGAATGTGTGAGTGCTGGTGTGTAATTTTAGCCTTACCGCCATACGACGTGAGGTTCAAAGTCACAGATCGGCCAGCAGACAATTTATAAAAAGTCTACACCATGAAGGCTCCGCTTCCCTTGATTGTAGATAAACCCATTAAACCCTTTGCGTGTCGGTAGCGGTTTTAGTCGCGATGATTTCTACAGGAATCATCGCGACTAAAACCGCTACCGACACGCAAAGGGTTAACCCCACCTAATGATGATATGTCGCGTAACGATTATATACCGGTTCCAGGAGATAAATCGACCATTAATTTAAGGGTAGTGTCAGATTAGCTTGTCGCCATCAGGCGCCAAGCTAATCTGGCACTACCCTTGAATTATCATAGCTGATCCATCTCCGCAGCAGTGCGCGTCGGGGTTAAATGGGTTAACTGAATAGAAAAAAAAGTTAAACGTTTAGGGTTAACGTCTTTCGTCCACCACGAAGGTGATTTCAAAGACAGGGCACCGAATAGGGTCTGAACCAATTTTGACCCCAGCTGGATTCAAACCCCGCGACCTTTCGGACGAGAGAGGAAGTCGCTTGCCACCGAGCCACCCTGCTCCTCGTTAACCCATTCAGCCCTGACGCACTACAGCAGGAGAAGGGTCGACCATGATAATTCAAGGAAGAAAGAACCCCCGAAGGTCCGCCCGAATTAACGGTGACACTTACTAGAGGAGAAAAGTCCGACGCCGGAACTGGATATCGAACCTCGCACCTCTAGCATTGGTGGCATGCGTTGTTTTTTTCCCGCTGCGCCACGAACCGCCCCAGTAAAGACTACCCAGTAAAGTAGGTAAAAGCATTGTCAGGGGAGAGAATTGTGCTTTATCGACCAATGATCATAGATCTACTTTGGTCAAAGCATAAAAAAATGATAGGAAAGAGGGGTGCGCTAAGTAAGTGACTGGAGGCAATGCACATGGAAGAGATTGATTAATTGTACATTGCTTAACTCATTCTACCCCAACACCGAAATCCTTAAATTTTGCCGTTGTCCTCTGAAGACTGCATTGCAGTGCAGGACACAGATCGACCATGATAGTTCAAGGGTGATGCCAGAATAGCTTGGCGCCCATAGGCGCCAAGCTATTCTGGCATCACCCTTGAACTATCATGGTCGATCCTTATCTTGCTGTTGTGTGTCTGGGGTAGAATGAGTTAACGTCCCGACAGCAACAAGACTTTATTAGGACGTGCCTGCACTGCTTGTGAAAAAAAACAACAAAAAAAAAAAAAAAAAAACCCAACCCAACAACAACAACTAAACAGAATATTGAATGTATGTAGCCGGCCGGTCCAATACTTTAAATAAACCTACGACATGGGGCCTAAATAAAGCTAAGACCATTTAGCAACACATACCCAATATCAACATATTCCTGGAGAAGATCATGCAGGAAACCCTCCACGACCACCATACTTCAATCTCTATTGGTGGCAGATCCCTGTGCAATCTTCGATTCGCATACGATATTGACCTCATGGCAGGCAGCAATAGTGAGCTCCAAAACCTGACAGACAAACTTTCAAGTAGCGCAGGGTCTTATGGCATGGAGATCAGTACGGATAAAAGCAAAGTGATGATCAACACCACAAGCGACAGCAGCAGCAACATTCACATGAACGGCCAGAAGCTAGAAGAGGTCAATAGCTTCAAGTACTTGGGAGCCACCCTGTCCAAAGACGGTAGTTGCGTAGCAGAGATCCGTATCAGGATAGGTACAGCAACATCCGCAATGGCCAGGCTGGACAGGATATGGCGAAGTAACTCCATCAGCTTCACCATCAAGTACAGGCTTTACAAGTCCCTCGTAGTGTCTATTCTACTCTACGGCTGTGAGACTTGGACACTGCTTGCAGACTCAGAAAAGAAAATCCAGGCCTTTGAGAACAAGTGCCTGAGGAAGTTGCTCCGCATCTCGTACCGCGAGCACAAAACCAACGAATATGTACGGAGCATCGTCACCTCCCTGGTGGGCCCACATGAACCTCTTCTGGCAACCGTGAAACGGCGCAAGCTTGCTTGGTTTGGCCACGTGACCCGACACAACACCTTGTCCAAGACTATCCTCCAAGGCACTCTCGAAGGAAGTCGTCGGCGAGGTCGTCAGAGAAAGAGTTGGGTCGCAAACATAAAAGAATGGACCGAACTCGAGATGCCAGACTTGCTTGCCACCGCCCAAAATAGAACTCAGTGGAGAGCACTGTCTGTTGCTGCTGCCTTTCAGTCCCCCCAACGCCCAGTTCGGGCAAGGGACTGATGATGATGATGACCCAATATCAAGAGATACAGACAGCGCAGACAGTAGGGAGAGTTTTAAAAAAAGGAAAATACAGGTGAATGGACCAAGGGTAGACAGAAACATATGTCCCAGAATAGAGGGGAAACCCCACCCTGTGGGGCTGACCAGGGTGACCTTGGGAACTAAAAAGTAGTTAACCCCACCCAAGTCCCCAAGGGCAGACCCGGGTGGGGCGAACATGGACGGGGGGCTTATCACATATACATTGGATTTCCAGCCCCTGATGCATGGAAATTTAGATTAAGGTCCCCCAAAGGGGGTCCAGATTGTTTGAGCCGATGTGGACAGCTGTTTCTGTGTGGACGGCAGTGCTTTGAGCAAAGTAGATCTATGCTCATTGGTCGAAAATGCATAATTCTCTCCCCTGACAGTACTTTTACCTACAATACTTCGTAGTCTTCCTAAATTACTAGCACTGGCAGTCTCCCCTTTTTTTTCATCTAAGATAACAAAAAGCTTTGACCCCTTCCCTGCCGCTGTTCGTAAATTTTTCTTTGTGAAATCTTGGTTCATTCAACGACCAAAAACCAACACTGTCCAAGAAACAAATTGGTCTCAGCACGAGGCATAGGGCCTCATGACCCACGCTGGCGCCGAGCAATTCTGACACCATCCTTAAAACTCGTTGTACCCCAACACCGAAATCCCCAGATTTTGCCATTGTCCTCTGAAGACTGCAGTGCAGTGCAGGACACAGATCGACCATGATAGTTCAAGGGTGATGCCAGAATAGCTTGGCGCCTATAGGCGCCAAACTATTCTGGCTTCACCCTTGAACTATCATGGTCGATCCATATCTTGCTGTGGTGTGTCTGGGGTAGAATGAGTTAAACTTTTATGGTCGACCACATCCTATCGCAGCGGGTTAGGGCTTTGTGGGTTATATGCAGGGTATGGGTATACCTTCACTGACTCCCAACGATTTATTTTGGGATTCACCCAGCATCAGACCTATGGTGACAGCAAAAGAAATGCGACCTTTTAGGAATCCAACAAAGTCGCATTTTTTTTCTTCTCGTCAGTATATATCATGAAACTAGTGTTGACGTTCGTCCTTTCGTCAGTATTGGAATCTCTCTATCAAGAGGCCAGATCTTATTTTGGCTTTCACGTTTCATGTCTATTACTTTTTTCCCCCACGGATCACAAGGATTAACCCATTCAGCCCTGACGCACTACAGCAGGAGATAGGTCGACCATGATAATTCAAGGGTAGTGCCAGATTAGCTTGGCTTCTGTCGGCGCCAAGCTACCTGACACTGCCCTTGAATTATCATGGTCGATCCATCTCCTGTAACTGGTGCATAGTCATTAGATGACTCCTCCAAAATTTGGGAAATACGGCCGTCGGGCTGAATGAGTTAACAAACTGCAATCACAAAGCATGCGTCACGATTTTACCAATTTTTAGGGCGACAAAACTCTCTCTCTCTCTCTCTCTCTCTCTCTCTCTCTCTCTCTCTCTCTCTCTCTCTCTCTCTCTCTCTCTCTCTCTCTCTCTCTCTCTCTCTCTCTTCTCCGCTTTGAAATGGCCTTGGTCGCCTGCTCGGCGTTAAACCCAAATAACTCTCTCTCTCTCTCTCTCTCTCTCTCTCTCTCTCTCTCTCTCTCTCTAATAATAATAATAATAATAATAATAATAATAATAATAATAATAATAATAATAATAATTACGGTATTTATAATGCGCTTATCTTATAATAATTATAACTCTAAGCGCGCACTCACAACTCGCGCACGCATGCGCACGCTTTAGACAACGACTCACGTACCACAAATAGTGAAATACATTACGAGAGTCTGCTTGGGGTGGGGAGTGTGGTGGTATAGTGCTAGAACTGTTGAAAGAGGTGAGTTTTGAGGGCAGACTGGAAGGAGGAGAGAGAGTGTTTCTGACGGAGAGAGAGAGTGGGAGAGTGTTCCAGGCGGATGGACCGCCCGTATACTGAGAAGGAGCGGGGGCTGAAAGTGCTGAGTTTGGTGCCGGGGATGTGGAGGCGGAGAGGGTCGGAGGCGGAGCGGAGGGAGCGGGGAGGAGTGTAGGGGTGAAGTAAGTTTGAGAGATAGGCTCTCTCTCTCTCTCTCTCTCTCTCTCTCTCTCTCTCTCTCTCTCTCTCTCTCTCTCTCTCTGTCTCTCTCTCTTAACTCATACGAGACGTGCCGCATCTGATGGGTGTTTGTCCACACTTTCTTAGCTATGACTAAAAATAAACATCATCAACTTCTTCCGTTGCAACGACTATTGAGACGGTAATGAGTTACATGAAAAGAAGAACTGCCGCTTTAGTGGTGGCGCGGACAACAGAAGTACTAAGGGCCCACCCAGTATGCAAAGGTCCTCGGGCCCACGATGGCCGCAGTGGGCCCGCGCACGACTGTGCGCGGACCCACTGCGGCCGTCGTGGGCCCGAAGACGTTTTGCTACTGGGGCGGTAAAGTAGGGTGAACAAACTAGCCTATTACCTTTGCTCCCATATGTCGCCATATCTACGCTTAGAATGCCGCAGATGAGGAAATTGACCTTGCATGGTGACTCGGAATTCCAAACGATTTTTTTTTTGGAAGGGGGGGGGGGTGAGGGGGGGGGGGGGGGAGGGGGGGGTGGATTCAAACATTGCTCGTAAATACAGCTATCTAGTCCAAGCTGTATTTACTGTGGGCTTAGATATGCCTAGAGAAATTATTTTGAGAAACCAGCAAAACATTCTCTTCGTGTGGCATTTTCCTCTTGCACTACCTATGACCTAATGACCTGCGACCTGTGACGTATATTTACAACACGAGGATACTCTGCAACATTCAGCCCAACCCTTGAGGGAGCGTGATTTACAGTTTCGCAGACCCTGTTAGCAGGGAAAATAAAGTAAAAAACGGACCCTAACTCGCATACTGCTAGCGGCCTTGAACCAGTTGTTCAACCATCACTGACTGAAGACCACAAACCGTTTGTTCCTGATGAACTCAAATATTAATGAAACCTTAAAGATGCATAAACCCTGACTAGCCTCCTTGTCTGCGGGGGGTGCGTGAGGATCTATGCCTATTGCGGCTGGTTTGTGTTCGATTTGTCCCGAAAGTGCTAATTTGTAAAGGTTAACGTCAGAGATGCGATGAAGCCGCGAAATTGGAGTCGAAAACTAGCACTGAGTGATAGACCGAGTTTATTTCATCTGAAAGAGGCATAGATCATGATGAGCACCGGCAGGTTGCGGGTGCTCATGAGAATCTATGCATTTTGCTAGTCCCTCAGCAACAATATAGATACTCCTCAGAATTTGTGGGGAAGTGTGGACGAAGTCCCTATACTTATGCACTTGGAACACCTATAGAAAAAGATAAGCCGCTGTTTGTTATGCCTACTGCGCGATAACATTGAAAACGCTGCTGCCTTGGAGGCATTTAAACCATTTGGCTTTCGGCAGCGGTATTTGTCGAGGTGATTCCTGCAGGAATCACTTCGACAAATACCGCTGCCGACAGCCAAAGGGTTAACGACCACCCTATGTTCCAAATGCTGTCATTACGAAATGGCACATAATCGTTAGGACCTATTAAACTAGATGGCTTTTTTTTTCTATATTATTCACGAGAACTTTGATATTAAACACAAAACTTCTAAAGGTGAAAGTCGTTTTGTTAAATTTCGATAAAACATTTTGTTCAGTCGTAGACACAAAATCAGCACTGATGCAACTTTAAATCATTTACTGCTAGAGCGCAACAAACATCGCCCAAATGCAAGAGACACAGATCCTCATGGGCCCCTGCATATACAAGAGTTTGCAAAGATATGTGACTCTTGCAGGGACTCGTTAGCACATTCAAGGTGTGATGCGGCACGTCTCGAATGTGTTAATATTTGTATATTTCAGGGTTACACTCATTTTTTCTTGCTGGCTGCATTTGTGCTCAAAGCGTATTTGAATGCTTGAGGTTAACCGGCAGTGAATAATTATGTGATTGATTCTAGAGACATCATTTCTGGCGGTTGCCAGGAATAGGGTGCGGTTGGAGGGTGGGATGGGGCTGGTTGTTGGTGGGGGATAGGTAAGGGTGCCTTTATTCTCCGTGAACCAAGGACCTGACGGTGCAATGTTAGAGGGTCATGGCAATACAGTGTGTACACATACCAAGGGGAATTATTCAGCGCTGGACAGACAAACAGTTAGATCCCCCGCCTATCAGGCACCCAATCGCAAGCCCACAGAGAAATACGCAGGTGTAGAACAAGACGATCATCTACATCCTCAAAAAAGGATGCATCAGGTCTCGCCTATAACCCATGTCTTTCTCCGGAACTTAGGAAGTAGGCAGGAGAAACATACATACACAAACACGAAGGTGCACTACTAAATGTGGTCGGGTAAATACCCTGATATTCTGATCCTAGTGGAAGTGAATGTAAGGTGTAGGGAAGAGATGGGGTGGTTTAAAGTAGTGTATAATCGTGCGTGTGTCTGAGAGAGAGGGTGTGCTGTTGTGCATGCGCAGTGAGTCCAGTGTTTTCCTGGAGAACAGAGCTATACAAGAACTATGTATTTTTAGTATCAGTATTAGTATTATTGTTATTATTATTATTATTATTATTATTATGTCTTTCTCCGGAACTTAGGAAGTAGGCAGGAGAAACATACATACACAAGCACAACGGTGCACTACTAAATGTGTTCGGGTAAATACCCTGATTTCCCACAGTAGATGCACAAGACAATACACAATAATGTAACGATACAAGTTTGCCTCGAGTTATAGAATACTCACAAACTAGATAGGTGAGGCTAGCGCTGGCAGAATTGTACACATACCAAGGGGAATTACTCAGCGCTTGACAGACAAACAGTTAGATCTCCTGCCCCCGCCTATCAGGCACCCAATCGCCAGCCCACAGAGAAATACGCAGGTATAGAACAAGACGATCATCTACATCCTCAAAAAAGGATGCATCAGGTCTCGCCCATAACCCATGTCTTTCTCCGTAACTTAGGAAGTAATAATAATAATAATAATAATACCGTTATTATATAGGCGCTTTTCTCAATTTTTGGGCGAATCGACTCAAAGCGCCGCGAACTGAAACCCAACACGCACACTCACGTAACAGACACGGATTTACGCCATTAAGACAAACACAGTACAAGACAGACGAATGGCCAGTTCAGCTACTGAAGTTACAGAGATTTTTGATCGTTTGTATTTGAAATTTGTAAAGTGGCCTGAAACCGGTGCCAAAGTGTGGGGCGTGGGGGGATGGGTGGGGGTGGAAGAACCGGAGTACCCGTAGAAAGAACCCCCGACGGTCCGCCCGAATTAACGGTGACACTTACCAGAGGAGAAAAGTCCGACGCCGGAACCCGTTTTCGAACCTCGCACCTTTGGCATTGGTGGCAGGCGACTTAACCACTGCGCCACGGACCGCCCCGGAAGTAGGCAGGAGAAACATACATACACAAGCACGACGGTGCACTACTAAATGTGGTCGGGTAAATACCCTGATTACCCACAGTAGATGCACAAGAGAATACACAACAATGTAACGATACACGTTTTCTAGCCCCACCTATCTGGTTTGTGAATACAGTGTGGTTGTTACACAGGGGCGGAGCCGATACCTGCCTGGGAGGTGGATTTGAAAGGAGGGGCAGTTCCAAGTGTTTTTGTGGGGCATTTTATTCTGAGACAGAAGGGGCTCATAGGCGAGACCTTGCTTCCTGGGCTCTAAAATAATCGAACAGCAGGGGGGACGGGGATGAGGGGTGGGGCGACCTTTCCACCGCATCTCCAAAATTTAAAACAACATCAAACAACGGGGTGTGTGTAAGGGTGGGGGGGGGGGCTGTGGGGGGAGAGAGAGAGAGAGGGAAGGGGAGGTGGTTGCACCCAGTAGCAAATCGTCTTCGGATCTACGACGGCCGCAGTGGGCCCGAGGGCCTTTACTCACTGGGGGTTGCGACAGAAGACTTTCCCAGCACTGATAAAAATATGACATGAGTGATGGGGAAAAGTCCGGGGGGGGGGGGGGGGTGGTTTCCCAAACTCCCATAGCATTTTAAATTCTGATTAAGCGGGGTGGAGAGGGGAGCTGGATCAAAGACCTGGACACCCACCCCCCCCCCACCTACCATCGCCATCCCCTCATCCGCCCTTGCACTACTTTTTTTGTTTGTTTAGGAAGCCAAGTATAGATGTACACACCTCAATATTCCTGTTGGTCCTGCTAATACCACAGCTGGAAATATTAGTGACTGCGTGTAATTCAAGAACAAGGAAACACAATTTATCACTTGTAATTGCATGTAACAATATTGGCGATCAGCTTTCTTGATCTTGAATCTTGAATCTGCTTGTGATCATTGTATTGTTACCACCTCGCTCTACACAACTTCGCTAAAATGCCATGGAAAGGTTTATAGCCTTTCCCATGGCAGTCTTGCGATATTGCGCACCGTGTAACATTGATCCTAACCTGCAAAAGAGCAACTCACGGCATCGGGTTCCTTAGTGAAGTTTCGTTTGACACGAACGACTCCCAGTAACGAACAACGCGCAATCACAGCGGACAAAAAGCTTGTCTCATAATCATAGAGAACACTCCAAACATCTCCAAGAGACACGTGTGCCTCTTGGAGACGTTTGGAGCGTTGTCTATGCTTGTGGTACAAGCTGGTTATGCACCGTTCGGTTGGAAGTCGTTCTTTTCAAACGAAACCACACTATTAACACTGAACGAAGTCTTATTGCACACACTGATAAAAACAGACATTGGACAGATAATAAACCAGCCCGTCAAATAGAAAACAAAATGGACTTGATTGACGATTTGTGAAAATGTATTGCTGCCCGTGTGCTAATTCGGTTGCAAGATACATAGATTATCATAATCCCCCCGCAGGAGCAGGAGCTTATGAGGATCTTTGCCTCATGTCAACCAGTCAAACCGTCTTTTCCTTCTCCACCGTTCAACCTTGCCATGCACTATATTCTCTACTGTTAATACTTTTACTGTTTCTTTGCCGTTGCCTGACTGGTTTCGTTTTACGTAATGTGAAGTGTAATAAAACAGATACTGGTGTACGTTCGGTGTCCGACAAGGTAAATTTATGCAACAGCCTTTATTTGTCGGTCAGTTATCGCAAAAGGATTCTAACGAACTCTCGCTTTTCCTGGGGATGAGTTTATTCACCCTCCTATTTAGTATTTGAGTAATTGACTGGAAAAACCAACAACAAAAAAATGAACACAATCCAACTGCAATAGGCATAGACCTTCAGGAGCCCCCGCGACTGCGGGGGCTCATAAGGATCTGTGCCTCTTGCTAAGACCAATTTGTATCCAATTTCCTTGGGCGGAAGAGTTTAGAAATAAAATATGGTCAGGGAAGGGAATGTTCCTGTGGCAGTCATTTTGTTAAAGTTCGATAAGACATTTCTTCAGAGGTAGACGAATACAGATCGACACAGCTTTCATTTATTCACTGCTAGAGCACAAAAAAAAAACAGCGGCCAAACGCAAGGGAGACTCATGGACCCCTGCATGCGCGGGAGCGCGGAGCAGCTGCGGAGGCTGAAGTGGATCTATGCCTCTTTCTAACACCGCTTTGTATTCGTATCCCTTGGACGGCTGGCAATCTTTGACTTTGGGTTCACATGGAAACACGGTCTGCGTCAACTGGCATTTACGGGGTTAATTGTTTTTTGTCACGTTTTATTCTTCATTTCAAACGACTGAACGCACGCAGTCTTCACAAAAATGTTGCCATTATCCTAATGCCTGAAAGCACGCAGTCTTCACAAAAAATGTTGCCATTATCCTAATGCCTGAACGCACGCAGTCTTCACAAAAATGTTGCCATTATCCTAATGCCTGAACGCACGCAGTCTTCACAAAAATGTTGCCATTATCCTAATGCCTGAACGCACGCAGTCTTCACAAAAATGTTGCCATTATCCTAATGCCTGAAAGCACGCAGTCTTCACAAAAAATGTTGCCATTATCCTAATGCCTGAACGCACGCAGTCTTCACAAAAATGTTGCCATTATCCTAATGCCTGAACGCACGCAGTCTTCACAAAAATGTTGCCATTATCCTAATGCCTGAACGCACGCAGTCTTCACAAAAATGTTGCCATTATCCTAATGCCTGAAAGCACGCAGTCTTCACAAAAAATGTTGCCATTATCCTAATGCCTGAACGCACGCAGTCTTCACAAAAATGTTGCCATTATCCTAATGCCTGAACGCACGCAGTCTTCACAAAAATGTTGCCATTATCCTAATGCCTGAACGCACGCAGTCTTCACAAAAATGTTGCCATTATCCTAATGCCTGAAAGCACGCAGTCTTCACAAAAAATGTTGCCATTATCCTAATGCCTGAACGCACGCAGTCTTCACAAAAATGTTGCCATTATCCTAATGCCTGAACGCACGCAGTCTTCACAAAAATGTTGCCATTATCCTAATGCCTGAACGCACGCAGTCTTCACAAAAATGTTGCCATTATCCTAATGCCTGAACGCACGCAGTCTTCAAAAAAATGTTGCCATTATCCTAATGCCTGAACGCACGCAGTCTTCAAAAAAATGTTGCCATTATCCTAATGCCTGCCTGTTGCTTATTTATCAAACATGTCGCCTTCAGACTGTATACTGACGAGCTGAAGAAATGAGACATTTTTCGAAGCATCGGAAACACATAATATTTGCGATGATTCCAAAAATGTCGCTTTTTTCGCTCGTCAGTATATGTGCTGCATTAGGAAGGGGGGAGGGGGAGGGAGGGGCGGCGGGGGATTGGGGGGGGGGGAGCAGGGGGAGGGGGATTCGGTATGGTTACTCTTTTGTAATGATATCAAAGGAAACCTTTCTTGATTTTGAAATCTTTAGTTGTGCAATTTGCAGACATTGCTATCAATTGAAACCTGCAAAGGCACATGGCATGCGCTAAAAAAGATATGATGTGATTACTTCAAATAACCCTTGCCGGATATCACCGTTAAAAAGAACACCTCCCCCTCAACTAGGTTCAATGTCCGCAAACAAATAACGCTGATTTAATTACACGCAGCACATGTAAAATCCGATACTTCAGTTAATAAGGTCCCTCCAACTTCAACGACTGTCACCTATTTTTTTTTCTTTTGCAGACTATGCTGGTTCGTTGCGCCAATTTCACAATGAGCTGTGCTGAAAATCCCAGGCCTGTTAGTTGTCCATTTTAAGACTTAAGTACAGTTCAGAAGACAAATCGACCATGATAGGTCAAGGGTTGTGCCTCAATAGCTTGGCGCCAATTGGCACCAAGCTATTCGGGCACGACCCTTGACCTATCATGGTCGATCCATATTTTGTTGCAATGCTCCACAGACGAATTACTGAAGTGAAGGCAATATAAAGCAATATATCAAGGTGTCTAGCCACGCATCAGAAGTGCTAGAGAGGAGGAAGAAAATTCACAATATCCAGAATGACAAACAAGGCACAAAGGAGAGAGAAATAATACAGAATAAGTACATTCTAGTTCATGGCTCACATACACATACAGCATGAGCTGTCGTACATATCATGATTAAAAAGGGGAACAACTCATTGGACGCCACAACGAAGGAGTTATTCATTCTTTTGGCCCCGATGATGAGCGCATCGGACTTACTTAGCAGACGATGCTACTGTCAATTTTGCTTTTCACAATTCTTGAGGTCCAGACATCAATTTGTTCTTTTTGAATTACTTCCTTTGTAAATAAAAACAACTTTGGGTGTAACTACAGTCCTATATAACTTTTGCCATATCCAAAAGTCTCAGTAACACACGAGCTCTTTAAAGGCGTAAGAAATGTAATATATAATTTGTAGACGGCACCGTGAACAGATAAGCGAGGGGTTGAATAAATCTCTTCACACATCTTTGTGCCGACACCTCGTCGGGCCGTCTGAAATCGAACCTTTCCTCTTGATGAAATGGGTTGCTTCATTTCTCGGCCTTACCCCCCGCCCCCCACTCACACCCCCACCCCCACCCCCTCCTTTCACTGCCTAGAAAAGGTAAACGCATTCTAACTGCAGGAGGCATAGATCCTCATGTGCCGCCACAGTCGCGGGGGCTCATGAGGATCTATTCCTCTTGCAGAGTCCAATAATGTTTGTATCCATGTTCCTTGGACGGTTGTGGCTTTTGATCGTCGGATGAACAAAAGTTCGGAAACAAAATATGCGGCCAGTGGCAGGGAAGGGGTTAATCGCCCCACCGCTGCCTCCCACACTGGTTATCACCGTAGATCAAATCTGAATACTTCGCAGCGAATCGAGGAAGGTGAACAGTGCTACCTTCTTTCCATTGCCTTTTGTTTTTTTCATCATCTTTTCACATTTTTATGAAAGTTATAGTTGCTTTTCTTCTTATTTTTCTTCTTCGAAGGATATGTCATACTCATACAGGAAAAAGGTCAAATAAATTGACTTTATATTTTTTTCTCTTTGAAGAATGTATTATCAAAGATATTCGCCCGCGCACAAGTCAC
>BTPG01000001.1:11124364-11134364 GCA_036245525.1 Semisulcospira habei
GCCTCTTCCAGGGCCGACTGTTTTCTTCCGCAAAGCCGCTTCCATGGATGACTGTTTGATGGGAGTATATAGTGGAACCAAAACTTGCAAAAATGAATAAATTATTATTCAAAAAGTTGAAGAGGTACAAAGCTGGCTAACAAACTCATCAAATGGCTTTCTCCAAACTAGCTATATCCAAAGTTTTAAGTGTATATAATTTTTACAAAAATTACGGACTCTAATGTGGGTCAACCGACTTCCTATAAACGTTCATTTAACGCTTCAATGAGACATCTAATTTCAATATGGACAAAGGAGCTTCTAGACACCCCTTGCATGAAGCATTTCCTTTATTTTCAAGCTTGTACGTATACAAAGGTCGGAGATTTTCGTGTTTACATACATACACACACACACACACACACACACACACACACCACACGCACACACACACACACACACACACACACACACACACACACACACACACACACACACACACACACACACACACACACACGGCGCTTCGACCCAAAAGTACGTTCAACAGCAAACTGACTTGTACGAGTCGTGGCGCAGCTCTAAACGACAGCAATATTTAAAAAGAAAGGAAGGAACCAGAGAACAACCTACCTGGAGCTCGTATGCCACCATAATCTCATGTAGAATGTTTTATTCAATGCACAAGCCACTGTCAGCTACTGCTATGTGAACGATCTCAGACTTCCCGCCATTTTGTCCAAACGAAATTGAAGAATTTGGGCGGATAAATAGATTTTACGTCTTTAGCATATAATGATGATAACAAGAAAACCTTTGTCACTCAACAGCAAGATGACGTCAAATTCTTGTTGTTCATGATTCCTTTGACGCCTTATTCTTGCAGTACATAGGAAAACACTGTATTCCTTGAGAAGGCTCTTTATCGGAAGAAAAAGAAAAATACTAAGTAATTCTGCGCCACCAGCTAATACTTGTACCAAGACAAATCTCCGGCGGAGGTACAAGCAGCACGAGTTCAAAAATGGAGATTTTTTTCCGGTCTAACGACGAAAACAATTTACCACAAACAACGGATTCGCTCCAATTCCAGTGTGCGCCTTAACCTCTGAAGGGAACGTAGGCGCTTGGAAAGCGTGAGGATCCAAAATGTCTTATGCGTCACCGTAAAACCATCCGGTACGTTAACTCTTTCTACCCCAGACACACCACAGCAAGATAAGGATCGACCATGATAGTTCAAGGGTGATGCCAGAATAGCTTGGCGCCTATGGGCGCCAAGCTATTCTGGCATCACCCTTGAACTATCATGGTCGATCTATGTCCTGCACTAGAGTGCAGTCTTCAGAGGACAACGGCAACATTTGGGGATTTCGGTGTTGGGGTAGAATGAGTTAATGCGTCAAGACTTCTTTGCGGTTGGTTTCGGGGCCTCGGTTCCAGAAAAAAAACCTGAGGCCTGGCTGGGTTCGATTTTTTGGGCGTAACACTCTGTGTATGTGTGTGTGCGTGTGTGTGTGTGTGTGTGTGTGTGTGTGTGTGTGTGTGTGTGTGTGTGTGTGTGTGTGTGTGTGTGTGTGTGTATGTGTATGTGTGTGTGTGTGTGCGCGTGCGTGCGTGCGTGCGTGTGTGTGACAAAGCTGACTGCAAGAGCTGCCTGTCCACCAGCTTTGAAACAAGTGTCACAGTACCTCAAAGCGCGTCTCAACAAACCGCAACGATTTTTTTGTCTGGATGTCTTCTTTGATCTTATGGATGATTTTTGCTATTTTGTGACGGTCCTTTTTTTAGACTAAGGTTGGGTTCGTTAGCGCGTTCGTTTTTGTTCAGCAGCTATGTAATGTCTTGATTGAACTAGAAAGTCGTATATGACTAAACCCAGATAATTCCCTGCTGATGTTGCCAACCTCTGTCCCTATGACGCTTGGATTTTCCCTCTGGAGTCCTTGCAGCTTGCGGCGCACTGTCTCGACCTGCCTCGACTAAGTCTGGATCGTTTCCCCTCAATCTGACGATACAAATAGACCCGAACTCTGACGGCAAGAGGTAGGTCCCTACCGGGAGGCTTTTTGACCAACTACCCCCCTCCTAGCGGGGAGGTGGTCCCCGGGGCCGGCGGTGGGCACCGGAGCCCCCACCCCCACCCCCCACCGAAACAGGGGGGCGAGGTACGCTAGTCGGCACTCCGACACCGTGTGACTCCCCGCTCGCCTGCGTACGGTCGCCACCCATCAAAATAAATAGGGCTCCCAGGGAGGTTTAGCATCCTTCGTCCATGCACTCCCTGGGCAACAGAGGGCACACACACACCCCTCCAGAGAAAACACGAACACATATAGGGGGGTTAGTAAAAATCAACCCCACTCAAACAAAGAGGGCAATAGCCGGCGGGCCAAGAAAACCGGGCCTTGGACTTGATCCACCAAAAGGAGGAACAAGAACCCACACTATCGGCCAGGGAGACTGGAATCCGGTCCCTCACGGGAACTCAGGCTCTTCCCCCAATGACCCGGCCTCTGGTGAAGCGGACAAACATGATGAAAGACGATGCGCGGACATCAGCGACAAACAGCCAGAATATAGACCCCCTCCCCCCATCCCCGTCCCACCCACCCCTGGACGAAATCAGCGATAGCTGGAAGTCCCGATCCCTTTTTAAAATCGCAATCGCAATCGCACGGCAAGAGGCATTGATTATCATGAGCCTCTGCATCCTGCAGGGGCTCATGAGAATCTGTGCCTCTTGCTGGAGATTCAAGCTGGGAGGACGCATGTGGATTCTTAATGATGCCAGTTCTAGTGCACATTATTCTCAATTTTTTTTATATGTTCAGTTATACCAAAAAATGTGTCTTTTAATTATACCTTGAAATAGTTCAACGAGATTGATTAGCCATACTAGACCAAGGATATAGCAGTATTAGATTGACATCTAGAAAGGTGCGGCAGATTTTAATTATGTCCTTTTGATTAGTTCTCCATATTCTTCTTCGAAGTATGTAGAAAATATGACCCTTTGTTTGGAGTGACTGTTGTCCCACTCTGTGTGCGCGTGCAAAGATCGAAGAAAAAAGAAGAGCTCAGCTAAAATCAGGGTTGAGGTGTAGTTCTTTTCTTTTTTTCTAGCTCTGAAAGCCGAGAAAAACTAAACACGATCCAGCTGGAAGAGACATAGATCCTCATGAGGCCTCCGCAGTCGCGTGCGCTAATGAGGATCCATGCTTCTTGCTGACTCCACTGAAGAAGACGGTGTTTCTGCAATTTTTATTAATCGAGCACCAAAAATCCTAGATGTCCCAGGAACATGGAATGAAAGTGGTCACAGCAAGAGGCATATATCCTCATGAGCCCCCGCAACTGCGGGGGCTCATGAGGATCTATACCTCTTGCAGTTGGTCGGTGTTCAAATTTTCTGGGCACTGAACAAAGATAAACAATTAAATATTCGTTTCCATATCAGCAGAGGAAGGATCTGTGATCCGAAACGTTGTGTCCTTCATTTTCTCTTACGAAAAGGATTTTCGACCTTTCTTCCTTATTTCCTTTATAACCAGTGTTTAGTGACGCGTGCGTAGACAATGTGGAGCGCCATGTACTTTATGCTGTGTGTTTGTCGTGAGATATGACGGTCGATCCATTTCCTTTTGCATTTTTTTTAAACTGGCGTAAAAAAAAAAAAAATCCATTAAAATAAGTGCACCACAGGCAAAAAATTGAGACAATGAAGCAGTGTACTTTAGAAATATCGCATAGAAAGTGTAGCCTCCGTTGCAACTATTTCAGAATTTTATACTGGGGAATTTGAATGTTGTTGTCAGTTAAAGTCGCCTAATGAAGGAAATAGTGAAGCAGAAAAAAAACTCAAGATGGCAAAATATCTGCACTCTATAATTATGATAATACTTCATCATGTAAAAAATATAATGCAAAAACTCCCCCCACCACCATCTCTCCTCTCATTTTGTAAGAACTGTTTCGTGTATGATTTATACTGAAGAATAAAGCTGTCACAATGCCCCCAGAACTTAAAGGTCGTCGGACCGACGACGGCCACAGATGGCCCACGCATGGCCGTGCGCGGGTCAACTGCGGCCGTCCACTGCCCGAAGTTTTTTTGCTACTGGGGTGGCTGCTGTATGACATCCTTCTTCAAAGAGATAGAATAGTAGTTTCCTAGATCACATGCAGCAGATTCCGTTTTGAGCAATCTCCTTTTTGCAGTAAAAAAAAAGGTCTTTAATGATGGGAAGTCTTTAAGGTCAAAAGATGCCACATGTCATTAAAGACCACCCCTTACGTGGGCTATTAGGTGGCCCCCTTTTTGTTAAAAGACATGGTCTTAATTGACGTGTGCAGGCTCAAGAGAATACTTGAAGGTCAAATGGTGTCACCCGTCATTAAAGATCGTCATTTTGTGGTTACAGGCACGTAAATGATGGTCTTTAATAGCAGTTGATCTCTCGTAAGGATTTTCGCTGAATACAGGTATTGTGTCGAGATCACGATGATCTGCTACTATTTGCTGGCTACTTTCAATATGAGCAACTAGTTCCTGTCCCACGTCAGCTTCATTTTAAGGACCATTCCTCGGCCAGAGCAGGATAGCACTAAATCTTTAACTCATTCATCCCCGACACACCACAATAAGACATGTGTCGAGCATGATAGTTCAAGGGTGGGGCCAGAATAGCTTGGCGCCCATAACTATCATGCTCGATCTGTCTCTAGGATTGTAATGCAGTCCTTCAGAGGTCAACTTCAAAATGTGGTGATTTTGGTTCCGGAGCAGAATGTGTTAACGGTAACGTCTTTCAATCATGATAGGCTTTCCATCGTTTGCTCTGAGGAGAACAATCTGCTTTAAAAAATATTAAAGCCCTTCACTACCATTATCAATTATCACTGTTCCGTCTCTCGCTCCTTTGCTCTTTTGCACCTTGCTTAACCTTTTCATTGCCAGAAGATGCTGAAATCTTTGTTAACTCAACGTCAGACAACCATGATTCAAGATTCAAGATGTGTATTCCTTTCGCACCTATGGAGCTATGGGGGATATAGATACAACTTTAAAAAAAAAAAAAAACGGATAAAACAAGGATAGTAGGATACTCTGGATACTAAGTGGCGTCAGCAAGAGACATAGATCCTCATGAGCTCCCACAACTGCGGGGGCTCGTGAGGATATAGGACTCTTGCATTTGGCTTCTGTTCTTTGTGTTCTGGCAGTGAAGGGTTAATGTCCTGACATGAACAAAGATTACTCAAGTGGTTCTCCTGTTGCACGTGATAGGAGGAAGTTTTTCACAAATTCGCCGTCAGGTGTTTGTGCCCGAAATAAAATAGGACTAATGCTGACGTGCGTAAACCCCATGAAGCCATTACTTTAACTCATTCGCGGCCAGCCGCATCCGGATGCGGCTGGCCGCGAATGAGTTAATGCGCTCTGCCATAGCGAAGCATCTTTCTCTACATAGTGGCTTGCGCCATAAGGATTACGCTTTCGCGTGCAACTGATGGCCATGGCCTGCTTGGACTCGTGTTTGAAACGTCGCTGGTTTAAATCCGGACGTAATCAAAATGTGTGTGTGTGTGTGTGTGTGTGTGTGTGTGTGTGTGCGTGTGCGTGCGTGTATGCGTACGTGCGTGCGTGCGTGCGTGTGTGTGTGTGTACGCGCGCGCTTAGACCAACAAGATCTATGACGATTGATCTATCATGCACAGTTCGCTCCCTTATCATTGCATTTAATACTCACAAACCAGATAGGTGAGGCTAGCGCTGGCAGAATTGTCAGTACTCAAACCAAGGGGAATCACAGCGCTGGACAGACAACAGTTAGATCCCCTGCCCCCGCCTATCAGGCACCCAATCGCCAGCCCACAGAGAAATACGCAGGTATAGAATAAGACAATCATTTCCATTCCTAATAAGAATGGATCAGGTCTCTTATATAACCCATGTCTTTCTCCGGAACTTGTATCGTTACATTGTTGTGTAATGTTCTGTGCATCTACTGTGGGAAATCAGGGTATTTACCCGACCACATATAGTAGCGCACCTTCATGTTTGTGTATGTATGTTTCTCCTGCCTACTTCCTAAGTTCCGGAGAAAGACATGGGTTATATAAGAGACCTGATCCATTCTTATTAGGAATGGAAATGATTGTCTTATTCTATACCTGCGTATTTCTCTGTGGGCTGGCGATTGGGTGCCTGATAGGCGGGGGCAGGGGATCTAACTGTTGTCTGTCCAGCGCTGTGATTCCCCTTGGTTTGAGTACTGACAATTCTGCCAGCGCTAGCCTCACCTATCTGGTTTGTGAGTATCATGTATAACTCGAGGCAAAATTTGTATCGTTACATTGTTGTGTAATGTTCTGTGCATCTACTGTGGGAAATCAGGGTATTTACCCGACCACATATAGTAGCGCACCTTCATGTTTGTGTATGTATGTTTCTCCTGCCTACTTCCTAAGTTCCGGAGAAAGACATGGGTTATATAAGAGACCTGATCCATTCTTATTAGGAATGGAAATGATTGTCTTATTCTATACCTGCGTATTTCTCTGTGGGCTGGCGATTGGGTGCCTGATAGGCGGGGGCAGGGGATCTAACTGTTGTCTGTCCAGCGCTGTGATTCCCCTTGGTTTGAGTACTGACAATTCTGCCAGCGCTAGCCTCACCTATCTGGTTTGTGAGTATCATGTATAACTCGAGGCAAAATTTGTATCGTTACATTGTTGTGTAATGTTCTGTGCATCTACTGTGGGAAATCAGGGTATTTACCCGACCACATATAGTAGCGCACCTTCATGTTTGTGTATGTATGTTTCTCCTGCCTACTTCCTAAGTTCCGGAGAAAGACATGGGTTATATAAGAGACCTGATCCATTCTTATTAGGAATGGAAATGATTGTCTTATTCTATACCTGCGTATTTCTCTGTGGGCTGGCGATTGGGTGCCTGATAGGCGGGGGCAGGGGATCTAACTGTTGTCTGTCCAGCGCTGTGATTCCCCTTGGTTTGAGTACTGACAATTCTGCCAGCGCTAGCCTCACCTATCTGGTTTGTGAGTATCATGTATAACTCGAGGCAAAATTTGTATCGTTACATTGTTGTGTAATGTTCTGTGCATCTACTGTGGGAAATCAGGGTATTTACCCGACCACATATAGTAGCGCACCTTCATGTTTGTGTATGTATGTTTCTCCTGCCTACTTCCTAAGTTCCGGAGAAAGACATGGGTTATATAAGAGACCTGATCCATTCTTATTAGGAATGGAAATGATTGTCTTATTCTATACCTGCGTATTTCTCTGTGGGCTGGCGATTGGGTGCCTGATAGGCGGGGGCAGGGGATCTAACTGTTGTCTGTCCAGCGCTGTGATTCCCCTTGGTTTGAGTACTGACAATTCTGCCAGCGCTAGCCTCACCTATCTGGTTTGTGAGTATCATGTATAACTCGAGGCAAAATTTGTATCGTTACATTGTTGTGTAATGTTCTGTGCATCTACTGTGGGAAATCAGGGTATTTACCCGACCACATATAGTAGCGCACCTTCATGTTTGTGTATGTATGTTTCTCCTGCCTACTTCCTAAGTTCCGGAGAAAGACATGGGTTATATAAGAGACCTGATCCATTCTTATTAGGAATGGAAATGATTGTCTTATTCTATACCTGCGTATTTCTCTGTGGGCTGGCGATTGGGTGCCTGATAGGCGGGGGCAGGGGATCTAACTGTTGTCTGTCCAGCGCTGTGATTCCCCTTGGTTTGAGTACTGACAATTCTGCCAGCGCTAGCCTCACCTATCTGGTTTGTGAGTATCATGTATAACTCGAGGCAAAATTTGTATCGTTACATTGTTGTGTAATGTTCTGTGCATCTACTGTGGGAAATCAGGGTATTTACCCGACCACATATAGTAGCGCACCTTCATGTTTGTGTATGTATGTTTCTCCTGCCTACTTCCTAAGTTCCGGAGAAAGACATGGGTTATATAAGAGACCTGATCCATTCTTATTAGGAATGGAAATGATTGTCTTATTCTATACCTGCGTATTTCTCTGTGGGCTGGCGATTGGTTGCCTGATAGGCGGGGGCAGGGGATCTAACTGTTGTCTGTCCAGCGCTGTGATTCCCCTTGGTTTGAGTACTGACAATTCTGCCAGCGCTAGCCTCACCTATCTGGTTTGTGAGTATCATGTATAACTCGAGGCAAAATTTGTATCGTTACATTGTTGTGTAATGTTCTGTGCATCTACTGTGGGAAATCAGGGTATTTACCCGACCACATATAGTAGCGCACCTTCATGTTTGTGTATGTATGTTTCTCCTGCCTACTTCCTAAGTTCCGGAGAAAGACATGGGTTATATAAGAGACCTGATCCATTCTTATTAGGAATGGAAATGATTGTCTTATTCTATACCTGCGTATTTCTCTGTGGGCTGGCGATTGGGTGCCTGATAGGCGGGGGCAGGGGATCTAACTGTTGTCTGTCCAGCGCTGTGATTCCCCTTGGTTTGAGTACTGACAATTCTGCCAGCGCTAGCCTCACCTATCTGGTTTGTGAGTATCATGTATAACTCGAGGCAAAATTTGTATCGTTACATTGTTGTGTAATGTTCTGTGCATCTACTGTGGGAAATCAGGGTATTTACCCGACCACATATAGTAGCGCACCTTCATGTTTGTGTATGTATGTTTCTCCTGCCTACTTCCTAAGTTCCGGAGAAAGACATGGGTTATATAAGAGACCTGATCCATTCTTATTAGGAATGGAAATGATTGTCTTATTCTATACCTGCGTATTTCTCTGTGGGCTGGCGATTGGGTGCCTGATAGGCGGGGGCAGGGGATCTAACTGTTGTCTGTCCAGCGCTGTGATTCCCCTTGGTTTGAGTACTGACAATTCTGCCAGCGCTAGCCTCACCTATCTGGTTTGTGAGTATCATGTATAACTCGAGGCAAAATTTGTATCGTTACATTGTTGTGTAATGTTCTGTGCATCTACTGTGGGAAATCAGGGTATTTACCCGACCACATATAGTAGCGCACCTTCATGTTTGTGTATGTATGTTTCTCCTGCCTACTTCCTAAGTTCCGGAGAAAGACATGGGTTATATAAGAGACCTGATCCATTCTTATTAGGAATGGAAATGATTGTCTTATTCTATACCTGCGTATTTCTCTGTGGGCTGGCGATTGGGTGCCTGATAGGCGGGGGCAGGGGATCTAACTGTTGTCTGTCCAGCATTGCATTTAATACCTACTTTGTAACTTATACTCAGTAATCAAATGTTTCCGGGCCCATGACGGCCGCAGTGGGCCCATGACGGCTGTGCGCGGGCCGACTGCGGCCGTCGTGGGCCTGAAGACGTTTTAGGTGCTGGTACTCACCCTTGTTGGTTAAGAAATTAAAATTTGTTCAGATTATTTATTATTTATTTATTTATTTTTGGTGCCTCGTCTTTGAAATCTCCTTTACCATGGCAAAAGATGTTAAGCTCACATACGTTAAACGTTTTTCTCATGCAAGTCGACCCGGGACTTCAGCGTGAGGTGGAGGAGGCATTATTCCGACAGTGACAGAGCGTCAGAGCCTGAATATCGACCTTCCTCGCACAGACCTCTGACACGGTGCAGTTTGGTAGACCGGATCTGTCACGACCATCCGTTTGTTTGATGAATTCGCCGGCTATCTGGCGAGAGACACAGATCTTCATGCACCCGTCCTCACCCCTCCTCGTGCACCCCCCCCCCACCCCCTCTTCCATCCGCCGCTTCGACTTTCCAGCAAAGGCACGTCCTGATAAAGTCTTGTTGCTGTTGGGACAATTACAACCAACCACCGCAACTCTCCTGAAACTTTCGTTTGTCAGTTTGAAATTGGGCTAGAAAGCAAGAGGTAGAGATCTTCATGCGCCCACGCAAATACGGTGTTCTGTTTAATAAAATCACGGGACCGCCCAGACGGAGACGGATCATGAGAGTCTATGCCTCTTGCAGATCTAGGTGTT
>BTPG01000001.1:11139364-11189041 GCA_036245525.1 Semisulcospira habei
GCTCAAGATGATTGATAAACCTCTTGGGGCAACTGACATATAAGTGTGCGCGCCATGTGCGCTCCCGGCCAAAAACATAATAATAATAATAATAATAATAATAATAATAATAATAATAATAATAATAATAATAATAATAATAATAATAATAATAATAATGTATATAACGCGTAACCTCAAATGAATGGTGCTCTAAGCGCTTTACAACATCAAAAATCTCAAAACAAAAAGTACAAGAAAGAAAACGCTTCAAAAAAGGTTACCAATACTAAAGTGACACATAATCAAAAGCTGACACTCGCACATAGACACATAGTCCAGCAGCTATGTGCTAAAATTGTTCAAAATCATGTAACAAGCATGAAATTTGGTAGGATGGTTTATATTAATGTCTTGAATCATTTTTGAGGCAGGGGCATTTTGAATTTGACCTAAAAACATTTTTAGGCTACGTCATTCAAAATGGCTACCCAAACAGCAAACTGGGTGGAATAAAGAGACATATTTTGAAATTATGAGTCTAGAATTAATGCATATTCTTGTTTTAGACCTAATAATATAATAGTGCTAATATTGTAATGAAACGGGCACTCAAAAATTGAATTAGAAATGCACGATGTACAGTGGAACCTTTCCAATAAGGTCTCTCTAACACAATAAAACTATCTATCATCTAGCAGTCACTCTAACGCACTAAAACTTTCTATTATCTAGCAGTCACTTGCGACCTGATTTCTACATAATACATGTAATAATGTACTGTCAGTTTTAGTAACTTTATCTCTTTATCTCTGCATCAAATATTTGCCTCCCGCAATGGCTGATACCGCCTCAAGGACGAGCCATATTGGCTTTCTCTAATGCCAACCCGTGGCTGTCCGTTACTAGGACACAAAATAGATGAGAGGGAGATAAGACATTTGATGAACATGTAAACATTTCAATCAAGTTACATATGCTTCCCAATTCAACACCTTTAATATGAACTAAATGTACAGTTTACCAAATGTACTTTCACTGAACAGCAGCAGATCTTCCATTTGTCAGGCTGCTACACCTGCAGGTACACAAAGCTGTGCACTTCAACCCTTCTCTGATACAGCCACATCTTTTCTTGCAGCCTTTGATACAAGCACACTTGATGAGCTCTCTGCACGCATCTGCAGCTTCTGGTAGGTGTGTCCAATAAGGCTCCCACTGGCCTCGAGGGTTCTGCCAACCCCAGTCACTTGGGTTTGGAAGTATAGGGGATGCCACAGACGACTGTCCCCAAATGTGACCTGCCTGATACACAGCACGCTTCACATGCTGCAAAAGGGCTGCACTTGTGGGTGGAATGTTATCAATCTGCATCGAGTTTGAATGTGGATGCATTTCTAAGTTTAGCCAATGGTGCCTTTTGAGCACACAAGAAACAAATGGGTTGAGACTCAGTATCATGTTCATGAGAATGTCTTCGGAGCAGCTTTGAAGGCGTGGGACTGGGAATTTTTTCATCAACACACTCTGCAGAAGTTGCTATTTTTACTGACCTGGAATCCTCAGAAGCTGCCCTTCTTTTAAGTTCTGTTTTGTTGAACTTTAACCGACACGAAGAGTGAAAAACTGCAGAACGCTTGAGAAAAGTATTTTCCACACCACCGCCTTCATCTAATCTGGCCAGGTTAACAGACATGGGCATTTTACTTCCCAACTCTTCAAATTTCAGTAGATGTTGAGCCAAAGTTTTATAGCTAGCACCTAATGCTGTCTTGTTGCTGTTCTTAGCAGGGCACTGTAGACCCTTGTGTTTTTCTGACACAGGGCACAGAGTGTCCAGTCTGTCACACATGCAGCTGGAGTCACAGAAGAAGCCTGCTGCTCATCACTGCTAGCCATCATTCTGTAAATTAAAGTTTAAAACTATTATAGGACAAACAGTAAGAATTCTTCTAGCCGTTTAATCATGTAATTAAAATAACTTCAACATATTTTATTAGTTCAGTAAGGAATTCGTACAGGAACAAGATCACACTCAAATAAATTTAAATATTTTAATAATTAAATATGTTAACAATAATAATAATAATAATAATAATAATAATAATAATAATAATAATAATAATAATAATAATAATAATAACTAGTTTGAACCAAATCCGTCCAGTAGTTTCTGAGAAAACCCCGTTACAGACACACACACGCACGCACACATTTCAAGATTGTATTCTCCATACAGCGCATGAACATATGCATACAGAGAAGTTGCTAATAGGCAAGAATGCATGCATCATCATGGGTAGGCACAGTCATGAAAACAATTGTATCAATACACACACACACACACTTGCCATTTCAACATCACTCTGAGAAATATGCCTCGCTCTCTCTCTCCCAACACACACACGCATACACACCCACTTGCCATTTCAACATCACTCGGAGAAATATGCCTCGCTCTCGCTCTCCCAACACACACACGCATACACACACACATACAGAATTAAAAAAAAAAATTAAAAACCCAAATTAAAAATAAAAATAAAAACCAAAATCTCACTCTCTCTTTTTCTCTCGCTCTCTCCATCTCTCCCTCTCCAAACTGTAGTCCAAATCAATACAAACAATAATAGAAAAGTGACAAACAAATTCACTGTTTCACGCTGAATATCATAGGCGGCGGGGGGTTCCACTGTGGAAGGGGTATGTTGATGTCGTCGCGCCATGGCGGCGGTGGTGTGTCAGCGAGCACTCTCCGACAGCGTGTGTGAAAATGTTCATAAACGCTGTCTCGGTCGATGCTGCAGCGGATGGAGGATGGCTTCTTGTTGTCTTTGTTGATCATTTCCACAGCTTCACTTTGGTGCTCCTGCCATATGCAGGTCAACTCCCCCTTTCTAATAATATTCTCGTGCTAGTGACGTCGTGGTAAAAAGTTCGTGTCACAGCCACAGTGGAACACACACATACGTACACACAAACACACACATAGACACGAGTGAGTACAAAAACCCCTTCTCAGACTACGTCTGAGGCGGGGTTAATAATAATAAAACAGAAATACACACACTGACACACACAAACTTCAAAAACAAACACAACTGACACAACTGACAACAGACCAACCCACCTTGTTGACAGCACGTGGCGATTCCAAGTAGTCTGCAGTTCCTGTGCCCTCTCCAGCAACAAAATCTAATAAAAAGCAGCCACTTCGGCTCACAATTATTATTAAGAACAGTAGAAGACGACAATCTATAGACTACGAGCGTTTGAGGAAAGAACAACAGCCAGCAGACAAAATGGCACAGATATTGTTGACGAAGGCCGCCATCTTGGAATTTCATTTGCCTCGATCCTCAAACCGCGAAAACTCGATTATAATTTATCACTGCCTTGCTACGAACAAAAATACACAAGGCAGTAATACTGTATCATTTATTGCACTAATTTTTGTTGCTATAGTATTTTATTTTGTAATTTAAAAATAAAATTTTATTTGTTGCGGAGCGGTTATGCTCAGAGCACGTGTCTGCGTCGTCTGCTAAATGTGTATTTTTTTAATTGCTTATTATATGCACAATATTTATTTTTTCCCGATGCCCCTGGGTTGGAATACCTTGTTTTACATCCAGACAATAGTTTTCCATCCTTTCCTTACTTGTTACAGCATTTTGAACAATTCAAGCTACTTTTGTCACATAGCTGCTCGGCTAACAGGTGCTGTCAGGACATTGGAAAAATTGTGTCAGGACGTACTTTTGTTTGATAAATGACTCTTTGATTGTGCACTCCACGGCGAGAGATTCAGATTCAATTTCTAATGCACTGAAAAAGCATCCAACAATACGCATATATTACCCCATTCATCCCTGACACACTACAGCTGGAGATGGGTCGACCATGATGGTTCCAGGTTAGTACTAGATTATCTTGGCGCCGATAGGCGCCAAGCTAATCTTGCACTACCCTTGAATTATTATTGTCGATCCATCCACTGCAACAGGTGCATAGTCGTTAGCTGACGCTTCCAAAATTTGGGAAATACCTGCGTCGGTCTGAATGAGTTAAATATTTTTTTTAAATATTGTACTTAGGTACATACAAAAACATTTCCTATATGGCTCAGTCTCGTAGATCAACACCAAGTAACGGAAGGAAAACTACCAAGTAAACTTGGTGAAAGCATTGTCAGGAGAGAGAACTGTGGATTATTGACAATTGATCACATATTGTTTTGGTCAAATCTATAAAAAAAAATTAATACATACAAATAAATTCATAGGAGAGATGATGTTGAAAATTATTTTATTAAGGCGAGAGAGAAAGAGAGAGAGAGAGAGAGAGAGAGAGAGAGAGAGAGAGAGAGAGAGAGAGAGAGAGAGAGAGAGAGAGAGAGAGAGAGAGAGAGAGGGAGAGAGAGGGAGAGAGAGAAAGAGGGAGAGAGAGAAAGAGAGGGAAAGAGAGAGAGAGAGAGAGAGAGAGAGAGAGAGTGTGTGTGAGAGAGAGAGAGAGAGAGAGAGAGAGAGAGAGAGAGAGAGAGAGAGAGAGAGAGAGAGAGAGAGACAGAGAGACAGAGAGAGAGAGAGAGAGACTGAGAGAGAGAGAGGGAGAGAGAGAAAGAGGGAGAAAGAGAAAGAGAGAGAGAGAGAGAGAGAGAGAGAGAGAGAGAGAGAGAGAGAGAGAGAGAGAGAGAGAGAGAGAGAGAGAGAGAGAGAGAGAGAGAGAGAGAGAGAGAGAGAGAGAGGAAATGAAATCTTATTTTTCAAGGATAAATGATTAGGTACCTTCAATGACCTTTTTTTCAATCATGTCCTTGCTAAGCTATAGCACATACGTAAACTGAAGTCATGGCTCTCTACGGAGTAAGTCGCACGTCAACATCGCTCCGTGTTTCAGAGACAGTTGCGTTAGCAGTTATTGTCTGTGACGTGCGATTTCTGACAAAAGTGTTTTGTGGTGGTGTTTTCTCTCGGAAATTAACTTTACAATGATGTGGATCTCATAATTTGTGAGTTACAAACATTTTAATTTTCACAATATTTTCCCCCTATGGGATACTTAGGCGTTGGCGATATACAGCCTCTTTGTGTGTCGCTTGGCGCCAGCTTGGCGTTCCTACAACTAACAGTGGCCACCTGTGTTTGGTTTTGACATTAACATCGGTTCATTGTCCCTGACGGTGGCCTTTACTCAGGATGTGTGTGATGCCTCCCAGCCCTTGAGACTCGCTCTCGTCACGCTTGAGCGCGCCGCCTGGTAATCGACGCAATCTGAGTAAACAAGATGGCGAGGTTGGCCCTCGCTACGAGACAGCATCACATTAGCGTGAAACTATCCAGCTGCTATAGAATGCAGGCCCCTCCGGTCTAATTGACTATCCCACCATCTTCCCTCCACCACCACACCCTCCCCTCAGTCCACCTTCCCTTCACCGTGGATCCGAGCTGCACAAGCGAAATATTCCATCGACGAGTCAATAGAGCGCATACGCCACACGCTGGAGCCTATCCAAAAGACGTTCCAGAGTGCAAAGTTGCCGTTGTGGAGATATGTTCTCTTGCACACGGCACATCACTGAATGTCCGACTGGTATCGTGGCTTTGACTTCGCGAACGAAGATTCTATAGGGGTTGCCCACGACGTTTGCAGGCATGCTCGTGGCTGCAGAGGCCAATCCGGGACAGGCAGGTTCGACAGCAGTGGCTGAAGGGGGAGGTCTGGCCAAGGTTCTGAGTTGCGGCATCTATGTTTGTTTGTTTTTTCTCCTGAGCCGCTTGTCCTTAAGGGTAGCTCTGCGCGGCTGCCTTGTAAATGGTGGAGCACCAGGTGTCGCGGTCCACAGCAAGCGAAGACCACTGGCGGTGGTCGATTTGGCAGGCACTAAGTGACTTCTTGAGAGTCTTTGTATCTCTTGTTTGGTGCCCCTCTCTCTCGGTGTTCTGTGGCGAGCTTGCCGAACAGGGTGATCTTGGGTAGGCGATGATCCTTCATCCTGGAGACGTGCCCCGCCCAGCGGAGCTGTGTCCTCAGCAACAAAGCCTCGATGCTCACAGTTGCAGAAACCTCGACGTTGGTGACATAGTCACTCCAGTGAATGCTGAGGATGGCACGCAGGTAGCGCTGGTGGAAGCGTTCGAGGAGTCGTAGTTGGCTGCGGTAGAGGACCGAGGAGGGTGGTGAGGACGACAGCTATGTACACGCTGATCTTGGTACCTGTTTTCAGCTGTTGATTGTGCCACACACGCTTGAATAGTCGCCCTAACGCGCTGTTCGCTTTTGCCAGCCTTCTGTCCAGCTCCTTGTCCAGTTTGGCGTCTGACGTGATGATGCAGCCAAGGTAAGTAAACTGGTGCACTGACTTCAGTTCAGACTCGCCGATGGTGATGTGGGGAGGGCGATGCTCTTCCTTGGGTGCCGGCTGATGGAGGACCTCTGCATTGGCAGACTGACCTGGAGACCAAAGAGCTGGGCAGAGTCTGCGAAGCAGGATTTGATGCGCTGCAGGGCTCTCTGTGTGTGTGTGCAACGAGGGCAGTGTCATCAGCAAAGAGCAGCTCACCAATCAGTTGGTCTAGGGTTTTGGTGTGGGCCTGCAGTCGTCTGAGGTTGAACAGGCTGGTCCTCGTGTAGCTGGATGATCATGCTGAGGAACTTTTGGGGACAGCCAAGTCGCTCCAGGATCTGCCACATGTCTTGCCTGCTCACAGCGTCCAACGCTTTTGTTAGGTCGACAAACGTTACGTACAGCCCTTTGTTCTGCTCGCGGCACTTCTCCTGAAGCTGTCTCAGCACAAAGATCATCTCGGTGGTGCTCCTATTGGCTCTAAAGCCACACTGGTCCTCTGGGAGGTGGTCTTCAGAGATGCCAGGTACCCGCCAATTCAGGAGTAGCCTTGCGAGAATTTTCCCGGCAATGGACAGCAGGGTAATTCTACGATAGTTGGAACAGGCAGGCTTCTCTCCTTTGTTCTTGTACAGGGTGATGACGACTGCATCACGGAGATCCTTTGGTAGTGTTCCTTTCTCCCAGCAGCAGAGAAAGAGGTCATGGAGCTTGTTGTGCAGTGCTGGGCCTCCATGTTTCCAGATTTCTGGCGGGATTCCGTCAATGACTGCTGCTTTACCACTCTTGAGCTGGTGGATGGCTGTGAGGGTCTCTTCTGCGGTGGGCGGTTCGTCCAATTCCACCTTTAGTGGGAGGTGTGGGATTTGGAGGATGACTGTTTCTTGAACAGTGCGCTCAGCGCTGAAGAGGTTCTGGAAGTATTCCGACCAGCGGTTCAAGATGGAGGTATTATCTGTGAGGAGGGCCTGTCCATCAGCGCTTCGCATGGGACTTTGTACCAGGTGCCTGTGGCCATACACTGCTTTCAGTGCTTTGCAGAGGCCTCTGTAGTCACCGTTGTCAGCGCAAAGCTGGGTCCTCTGTACGAGTCTGGTCCACCACTCGTTCTGGAGATCTTTGAGCTTGCGCTGGAGACTGCTGCAGACGAGGCGAGATGCAGACTTCTTCACAGGGCAGGAAGGCTGGGCTAGGTGGGCCCGATGGGGGGCTCATTTTTTTGCTAGGAATTCCTGGATCTCTGCGTTGTTGTCGTCAAACCAATCTTTGTTCCACTTTCTAGCGAAACCCAAGACTTCCGCAGAGGATTTTGCATTAGCAGGAAAACCGTTGTTTCCAGAGTGTTTCAGGGGAGGAGTCTGCTGGGTCAGCTGTGTCTTTGAGCCTGCGCTGTAAATCTGTCTGAAATGCAGCGTTCACGTCATCACGCTGAAGGCTGGTAACATCAAGCTTTTTCTTGCCCCCCCCCCCCTTTTCTTGGGTTTTGGCTTGAAGTGAAGCCTGAGTTTGCAGCGGACAAGGCGGCGGTCAGTGTGACATTCTGCGCTGGGCATCACTCTAGTGAGGAGGGCGTCACTGCGGTCCCTCTGACGCACTAGGACATAGTCTATAAGGTGCCAGTGTTTGGATCGAGGATGCATCCAGGTGGTCTTTCGACTGTCCTTTTGCTGGAAAGTAGTGTTCGTAATGACAAATTGCTGCTCTGCACAGAACTCCAACAGTAGGTGGCCATTGTCATTGCAGTTCCTGACACCATGCTTGCCGAGGACTCCTTTCCAGGCTTCAGAGTTCTGGCCCATTCTGGCGTTGAAGTCGCCAAGGATGATGACTTTGTCGTCTGCAGGGGTGCTCTGTAGGAGGCTGCGCAGGTCAGTGAAGAACGTGTCCTTTTCTGCAGGCTCTGCCAGGAGGGTTGGGGAGTACACACTGAAAAGGGTGACATGTTGCTGGTGTTTCAGTGGGAGGCGCATGGACATGAAGCGGTCTGAGTGGGGTGGGGCTTCATGGTCAAGACCTCGACTGGTTTATTATGAGCAAACAAACAACCAGTCCGCCATCATTTCAGTCCCCACTCCAATGGTTGTCCCCTCTCCTCCCAATCTCTTCAAGACATTCCTTCAATTGTACCTTGAGTCGCGCAAGCTAATCACCATCACCCTTTACCACACACCCTCTACGGTGCTTGTACAGGGGATTGCTTGCCGGCAGTGGGTGGACGAAGAGTTTGACAAATGAAAAGAATATTCGCCATTATGTCTGATAAAGAAATTGGTTCATCCATTGAACCCGCCTTTACCTCCCAGTCATCCCTCCTGCATATTCTCCCCCCATCTCAAGATGTACCCCGCCCAGCTGAAAACCCTGATGCCTACAACAGCTGTAAGTCTAAACAAACTGGCCCCTCCTACAGCCCTCCCCTCCCTGGCGATCCAGCTAATGGCCAGCGCCCAAATGAAGATGCCCCCTCGACTAACACCGTCACGTCAAGCGTCATTATTTCCATCACGGCCGTGGATTCAACGGATGAACGACGCGTGTTGAGTAAGGTCAGCGAAGCGCGACCCATCCCTCCGGGCACTGATATCATCATTGCGCAGCCAGCTTCCGGGTTGACCCCGCCCACTGACCACTCAAACATAACTGTTGACTGTAAAGATAATCCCGGACGAGGTCAACGCAGCCCCTTTAACACCATGCGCCCTGGTTCCTCTGTCTGAGAGTACGGCACTGAGACTCATGGTCGCCCTGCAACATCAACTGGCCGAGTCAGCCGCCATCACCACTATCCAGTCAGAGCTTCGTCAGTGCCGTGCCGACCTGCAGGGTGTTAGGAAGGAGTGTGCTGACCTCAGACAGGGGCACGACATCTTGGCCTCCCTTGTCCTCGACAGCGAGGTAAAGGCCAAAAAGGAAGTCAATGCTACTGATACAGGGCTGCGAGAATTGATGAACACAACTACAACTGGGATGAAAACGACCACGCTATAATCATCGAAAAGGTAAACAAGCTCGCTTCCTCCAGAGACTGTCATGCAGGAAAGCTAGACGAAATCAACAAACGCCTTCGTTAGCCAGTCCATTGCGATAAAAAAAACAAACAACTTCATGCTCGACAACCTGTTAAAGATTACTTCCCTTCCCCAGCACCCTCCACTTCTGCACCCTCCTCCAGCAAAATCGTGCTGACATTGTCAGCGTTGAACTCCTGGCCAACGTGTCAACATCAAACAGGTTCCAGGGGTTGGGCCAGGATGACAATCTGTCAGCTGTCCTCCAGCTCAAAAATGCCGGCGTGAAAAAGGGACAGCAAACTGACAAGCAGCACGACAGCAAAATGACACCACTGGACAGACTCCACAGAATGAAAATCCGCCCTAAAGACTACACTCTTCTCATTGGAGATTCTGTCACCAAGTTCATCGATGAGAAGAGGATGACGACTGCTCTATCGTGCAAAATCTGTCAATGTCTGGCCTCAGGGTGGATCATCTGGGTCAGTGGTGGAGTGTACAGCCCCTAAACCCTAAAATACGGACTGTCACTCTCCACGTCGGCAGCAACAGCTGCTGGGATGTGGCTGTCATCCAACAGACCTTGCTAAAACTTTGTGGCCTGTTGTCAGTAAAGTTCCCCAAAGGCAGACTACAAATGTCTTCCCTCCTCCCGATACGTAGCAGCCATCATCCCTTACACCGACCTGCACATGACTCAAACAAAACCCTCAAAACTGTGTGCAACAGGAAAAGATCACTTATATCGACCACACATCAACTTTCCTGTCAATCAGAGGTGCACCCGAGCAGGTGATGTCTTATGATAAGCTTCACCCCAGCGACCACGTGTTAGTGCACTGGCCCGGAACATCCGACGCCCTGACCGGCCCCTGACGTCCCCGGACAGAGCAGTGGCCACTCATTCGATCGGCCTCTCCCCGGGTACACTGGAGAGGACAAGCGGATTACTAAACGCCATCAGCGGCCCGGGCCGGCCTCCGCCGCTCATGAGCTCATGAGCCCGCCAGCTGATAAGCGTGAGTCTTCTGCGGCCAACAGCAGTGGCCTGGATGCTTCGCACAGGTCTCGGACACACACTAACACCCCTTTTGTGTCAGGAACAGAGGCACAGTTGGCCGCTACTGCTGTCCGCTTCTACGGAGTATCCTCCCTTACCAGCTACTATGACAGCGAGCCATCTTTCAGCACCTAATACCAAAGGATAGGAGCAGAAGGGATTAGCCCATACTGCCTCCCCTCTTGATTCACTTCAAGGTCATGCGCTAAGCGTTAGCATTGCACAAGCCATATTACAATTCTACTCAAAGCAGTAACCCCACCCCACACCATTACCCTCCACCTCACCGCACACCCTCCCCCCTCCCCCTCCCCCTCCCCCGGTGTAATTAGGGAAGTTAGGGAAGTGTTTGTTTGTTGTAGTGCAGATTGCATTATTTTGTTGGTTCGCGTTGTAGGACACTGCAATCTGAACGTGGACACTCGTGTGTTTCGATTAGTTCGGGGTTTAACGTCCTGGCGGGCTGGTTATGGGGCACAGGGAAATCTATTGCCTATAGAGTACGACCTAAACACTGATCAACTCAGGCGCCTTCCAACTGTGCCACTTTGATTTACCAGGATCTTTCAACGGACATGCTATTGAACAAATCCGTCTTTCCCCCCTGGATTGCGAGTCCAGCTACCGGGGCCGGGACGGGGATTCGAACCCACTACCCGGCGATTCCCTTCGCTCTCCTGCTCCGACGCTTAACCGCCTGAGCTATTTCGGACTCTAATAATAATAATACATAGTATTTATATGGCGCATTTCTCATATTTATAATATAACTCAATGCGCACGACATAGCCGCGAACTGAACCCAACAAGCACGCTCACGTGAAACACGCGCATTCCCTCACACACTGTATATAAACACGGAACATTCACGTGGTGCTAAGGGCAAGCTCAAACGAGCTACTGAATGTTTTGGAAATTTAAATCATTTTTTTTTATATTTTTGAAATTTTGATTTATAGCACTGAGATTAATACCAAATTCGTGGGGGAGGAAAGAGCCGGAGTACCCGGAGAAAGAACACCCGACGGTCCGCCCGAATTAATGGTGACACTAGAGGAGAAAAGTCCGACGCCAGAACCGGGTATCAAACCTCGCACCTCTTGCTTTGGTGGCAGATGCTTTTACCGCTGCGCCACGGACCGCCCCGCCAAGTGTTCAAATATATATATATATATATATATATATATATATATATATATATATATATATATATATATATATATATATATATATATATATATATATATATATATATATATATTATATATATATATATATATATATATATATATATATATATATATATATATATATATATATATATATATATATATATATATATATATTTGAACACTTTGAGACAGTGTTGTTGACTGCTCAGGTGCGGGACAGAGTCTCTGCGTCATTTGAATTTTCTGTGAGGACATAATAAGGTTGTGAGCTATTTTTCCCATCTGCATTTTCTATCAGTAAATAATAAGAGTATGTGTTATTTTCTTTCGTGGCACAATGATGTCAGTGACTTGACCTTCATTTTTGATGAGAAAAAACAACAACAAACAAAAATTACAGGCGTGTATTTAGAGCGAGTGCTTACGGCCGTGTAGTTCTTCACCATACATATTAATTACATGTATACTGAGTCGCTTGAAGGACTTTCTGTAGCTAGCTCTGCGGTCTCATTGACGATATTTGCGCCAAAAGTGTAGACTATAGTTTTCATGTTAATATTCATTAGTTGCACGAATCGCAGCCACACAGACTCTCTCTCTCTCACTGTTACTTGTGACAATTGCTGAAAACTACGTTTCTCCGGATTTTAATCTTTTGATGATTCGGTGTGTGAGACACTGAAGAGTATCTGGGACATTGTAGTGTTAACAGACGTGTGTAAGCCTTCTGAAGGCCTATTCCCATGCGTGCAGTGATTACGCCTCTAGTCTTTGTTTATTGTGTTTATTGCATTTAGAATAGTTCAGTTAGTGATTTTGTACTTTTCATTTGCACTATTATTATTATTATTTTCCTTTTTGGCATGTGTTACGGATATAATTATTCTGTTGATTTTTTCTTCTTCTTCCCCCCCCAAACACACTGGCTTTGGGTGTAATGAGTTTCGTAGAACTCAAGACAAAAGATCTCCGCATTGGTCATCTTAAAAATTTACCATCTTTGCAATAAGTTGCCTGACATTTGTGTTTATCTAAATGGAGCAGAACACCATCACAAGGACTGGCTGTCGGCACAGACCTTGAAGAAGATAGAAGTGAGGAAGCAGAAGAAAGCAGTCGTCAACAACAGTCGCACAAGAGCAGCCAAAGTAAGGGCACAGGGGGAATACTCGGAAGCCAACCGCGAGGTGAAGAGGAGTATCAGGGCAGACAAGAGGGCCTACACAGACAGCCTGGCAGCAGAGGCAGAAAAGGCAGCAGGCAGCGGCAACATGAAACAGCTCTACGACATTACCAGAAGATTGTCAGGCAAGTATGGCCATACAGAAAGACCAGTAAAAGACAAAGAAGGCAAGCCTATTGCAGACAGAGCAGACCAACTCGACAGATGGGCCGAGTATTTTGAAGAGTTACTGAACAGACCGAGCCCACCCGACCCCCCAGACATCCAGCCGGCAGAGACCGACCTACCCATCAGCTGTGACAGACCCAGCCGGGAAGAGATCAGAAGAGCAGTGGCATTCTTGAAGAACGGCAAAGCAGCAGGCCCAGATGGCATCCCAGCGGAGTCTCTGAAAGCAGACCTAGAGACAACAGTGGAGATGCTGTACCCACTGTTTGGAAAGATCTGGGAAGAGGAGGTGATGCCGGCTGACTGGAAGGAGGGGTACCTAATCAAGCTTCCCAAGAAAGGCGACCTCAGCAAGTGTTCCAACTACAGAGGAATCACCTTGCTGTCAGTACCAGGAAAGGTCTTCAACAGGATCATCCTGGAGAGAACGAAGAGCTCCGTTGACCCCCAGCTGAGAGACCAGCAAACATTAGTTATTTGGGTTTAACGCCGAGCAGGCGACTAAGGCCATCTCACGGCGGGATGGGTAAAAATCTGGTCAGCCAGACTAAAAGCAAGGTCTTAAGACAAGATGTAAATATAGATTAAAAATCTCAGGCTAAAATGTCGCACATGTCTGGAAAAGAAACGTCTACAGACTCTCAAAAAGGGCAAATAAAAAATTCACATAGTCTATGAATGCTCAGATCTTGTTAAAAATATTGCATTCTCTCAAAAAATTGAAGATTTTGTCCGGGGGAACATCCCGGAACAAAACCTTCAAGGAGTCTGCTGTGAAGTGTTTATATCTGGTGTCAATTAGGTCAGCACAATACAGCAAAAAGTGTCGAACAGAAAACTGCTCATCACAGGCAAAACACCATGGACGCTCATCCTGTTTAAGTAAGTAAGAGTGCGTAACATATGTGTGCCCGATGTGGAGCCGAGCAAGGACAGTCTCCTCACGGCGGCTGCCGCAGCGGAAAGGTAGACTGTCAGACAACTTAGGAAGAGCTTCATGAAGCTTGTTCCCTTCCTCTTTGTCCCACTCGGACTGCCACTCGCGGGCTATGTACGCACTAATAACAGGTTTAAAATCACTATAGACAGTCTGTGTGTCAGGGACAGGGTC
This sequence comes from Semisulcospira habei, assembly GCA_036245525.1. Classification (NCBI taxonomy): domain Eukaryota; kingdom Metazoa; phylum Mollusca; class Gastropoda; family Semisulcospiridae; genus Semisulcospira; species Semisulcospira habei. The sequence goes on from BTPG01000001.1 coordinate 11,153,395, forward strand.
ACTGCGGGCACTGTTGGCAGCAGAATCTGCGATTCTGTTGCCTTCGATGCCCACATGGCCTGGGACCCAAATAAAAACGATGTCATAATATTCCTTCATCAAGTCCGCGTAGAGCTCTCTAATCTGCACCAGCAGTGGATGGTCTGTTCCCGCGCCCTGAAGGGCCTGCAGGGCAGAAAGAGAGTCAGACAGAATCAGGAAGTTCCTTTCCCGAGACTGATAGGCATGCTTGAGTGCTAGCAGAATGGCCTGCAGTTCTGCACTAAATACAGAGGAATGGTCAGGGAGACGGAGCTTAAATGGGCGTCTAGGATGGCGAGAGGACACTGCAGCCGCAGCCACTCTTCCATCCTCAGACTTGGACCCATCCGTATAAAGACGACAATAGCCAGGAAAAATTGAAAGGAGTTCATTGAGGCTCTGTTGGTATATGGCTGGTGGAGTACAATCCTTCTTGTGGGCAGTCAAGTCCAGCAAGATGTCAGGAACTGGTAGTAGCCAGGGTGGAGTGACGTGTTGCAGAGATTCCGAAACTTTGTCCAGGTCCACTCCGGCCGCCTGCAGATGAGGTCGGACACGGAAGGAAAGTGGACGGACAGCTCCCGGATGGGCATCGTAAATCTCTGCAAACGACGGGTTAAAAACACAATCATAGGCAGGATTTTCTGGATGGGCCTTCAGCTTCAGAACGTAGCTGAGCATGAGGCGGATGCGGCGGAGCCTGAGAGAAGGCTCCCCTGCCTCTGCATACAGACTAGGAACTGGAGATGTTCTGAAGGCTCCCAGACATATGCGCAGACCTTGATGGTGAATTGTGTTCAGACGCTGCAGAACAGACTTGGAAGCCGAGCCATATACCACAGAGCCGTAATCCAGTTTGGACCGAACAAGGGCCCGGTACAGTCGAAGTAAGACGATGCGGTCTGCACCCCAGTCAGTACGACCAACGACACGAAGAATGTCGAGGGCCTTCCGACAAGAGGTTCTAAGGTAGTTAACATGGTTGCAGAAGGTCAATCTTTTGTCAAAGATGACCCCCAAAAACTTAGCCTCTTCAGCCACCTTAATTGGCACTCCAGCAATGCTCAGGCTAGGTTCTGGAAAAAATTTCGTCTGGTTAGTAAAATGCACACAGACTGTCTTGGAGGGCGAGAATCTGAATCCATTGAGAGACACCCACCCCTGGATGCGATCAACGCACAGCTGCACCAGGATTCAGGAAGAACCGATCATGTACAGACCAGATCGCCACTCTCCGCATCATCGTGGAACAGTCTCTGGAGTGGAGCTCCCCGCTGTACGTCAACTTTGTGGATTATGAGAAAACATTTGACAGTGTGGACCGAGAGACTCTGTGGAAACTCCTACGACACTACGGTGTACCCACAAAGCTCTTCCGCCTGATCAAGAGCAGCTACGATGGCATGACATGTCGCGTGATCCACGAAGGGCAGTTCACCAGGGAGCTCCAGGTCAGAACTGGTGTCAGGCAGGGGTGTCTGCTGTCTCCGTTCCTCTTCCTACTGGCCATAGACTGGGTCATGAAGATGACCACAGAGCACAGACGAAGTGGAATACAGTGGACACTGTGGACACAGCTTGACGACCTCGATTTTGCAGACGACTTGGCATTACTGTCCCACACTCATCAACAAATGCAGGACAAGACCACGAGGCTTGCTGACATCTCGTCCCAAGTGGGCCTCACCATTCACAAACAGAAAACAAAGACAATGAGGCTGAACGCAACCAGGGAAGAACCAGTCTTGCTTGCTGGCACCCCGTTGGAGGAGGTGGAGTCCTTCACCTATCTCGGGAGCATCATAGACAAAAAAGGCGGCACTGATGCAGATGTCAGAGCACGAATCGGTAAAGCCAGAGCAGCCTTTCTCCAGTTGAAAAAAGTGTGGAGCTCCAGAGAGCTGTCACAAAGTCCGGATTTTCAACTCCAATGTAAAAGTAGTTCTCTTATATGGAGCAGAGACATGGAGATTGACAAAAACCACAGTCAACAGAGTACAGACCTTCATGAACAGTTGCCTTAGAAGAATTTTGAAAATCCACTGGCCAGAGAAGATCAGCAACGTCAGACTCTGGGAGAGAACAGAGCAGATAACAGCAGAGAATGAAATTGGGCGAAGAAGATGGGGATGGATCGGTCACAGTCTGAGAAAGCCAGCTTCCAGTATCACTAGGCAGGCATTGTCATGGAACCCCCAGGGAAAGAGGAAAAGAGGTAGGCCGAGAAACTCCTGGCGTCGAGACCTCCAAGCAGACATCAAGAGACTGGGAACCACCTGGAGTAGAATCGAAGGAGAAGCACAGGACAGGAGTTGCTGGAGGTCTCTCGTCGACGGCCTGTACCCGGGTAGGGGTGACAGGCGTAAGTAAGTAAGTAAATGGAGCAGACCCGTTTCATATTTTTGGACTGTCTGAAACACATCTCAATTCAAATGTATCTGGTATATCCATTCAAGTTCTTGGATTTACTGTTATTTACTGTTATTTACTCCTCTTCTGATAAACGGAAGTTGTGTGTACCTTCTGTCCAAACTAAAACATTTGGTCAGCGCATTTTTGTTTATCTAGCCCCAGTGTTATGGAATACACTTCCTCTTGAAGTCAGAGACAGTGAGTCTGTCTCTGACTTTATGAGGTCGTTGAAAACTCACCTCTTCAAGATTTACTTTGAATAACTGCCAGTGTTTGATGCCTTAGTTTTAGTTCTGTAATCCTCCTTGTTTAGATTGAATGTTAATTAGAATATAAATTCTTATGTATGCATTGTTGTTTAGTTTTTTCTAAAAGTGGTGTGTTCGGGTATTGTGGTTTGTTTGTTATGTGCATATGTCATTGTATTTTTATTTTTGTGTACAGATTGTAAAGCGCTTAGAGCTTTTGATTAAGATTAAGCGCTATATAAATATTCATTATTATTATTATTATTATTATTATTATTATTATTATTATTATTATTATGAGACGTGATCATACGGCCCATGGACTGACAGGATTAGCTGCTTATGTTCACACGTCTATTCAAAATTTTACACGTAGACGAGATGATTTAGAAAGAAACTAAAGATGTTAAATGTATGTATCTTGAGCTGAAGCCTCCCCACCCCCCACCCCCCAATTCTCCATCATTTCTTATCGGTTTTCTGTACCGCAACCTTGCTGCAAACTTTGAGTGGTATGATGATTTCCTTATTATGTATGATAAAGCTTGTAAACCCAACTCCAATGCCATCCTCATAGGAGACTTTAACATAGACATGCTAAAGCCTCACTATATTGGGACACTACGTTAACGTTGCTGGGTCTTCAACACTTAGTCACTTCACCGACACGAATCACACAAACAACATCCACACTCATAGATCATAATTATAGTAAACACAACCAAGCCAGAGTTTGTTCATAATGTGTCTGTCGGCAACCTTAGTATCAGCGACCACTTTCCCATCAACTGTACGTGGTCTACTAAACTCCCCAAAGCAAAGAAAGGATGTCATACGTATATAAATAATAATAATAATAATAATAATAACGGTATTTATAATGCGCTTATCTTATAATAATTATAACTCTAAGCGCGCACTCACAACTCGCGCACGCATGCGCACGCTTTAGACAACGATTCACGTACCACAAATAGTGAAATACATTACGACAGTCAGCTTGGGGTGGGGAGTGTGGTAATATAGTGCTAGAACTGTTGAAAGAGATGAGTTTTGAGGGCGGACTGGAAGGAGGAGAGAGAGTGTTTCTGACGGAGAGAGAGTGGGAGGGTGTTCCAGGTGGATGGTCCTTATACAGAGAAGGAGCGGGGGCCGAAAGTGCTGAGTTTTGTGCGGGGGATGTAGAGGCGGCGAGGGTCGGAGGCGGAGCGGAGGGAGCGGGGAGGAATGTAGGGGTGAAGTAAGTTGGAGAGATAGACAGGAGCGCAGTTGTTCAGGGATTTGTAGCAGAGAGACAGAATCTTGTATTGGATGCGTTGGGGGATGAGAAGAAAGTGAAGGAGTTTGAGCAGGAGAGTGATGTGGTCGTTTTTTTTCTTTCTTAGGACGAGGCGGGCAGCATTGTTCTGGACGCACTGGAGAGTGAAAGTGGTGGAGTGAGGGAGGCCGGAAAGGAGAGAGTTGCAGTAGTCGATGCGATATAGGATGAGAGAGACAGCAAGTTTGGTGGCAGCTTCGGTAGTGAGGTATTTTCTGATCTGACTTATGCGACGGAGGTGAAAATAGCACGCCTGGGCCGTGGTGGAGACGAAGCTGGTCATGGAAAGAGAGGAATCGAGGATAACGCCGAGGTTTTTGGCCGAGTCGGAGAAAGAGATGGGGGTGCTGTCGAGTTGAAGGTGGAGAGAGGGAGGGAGCTGGGAAAGTTTCTGGCGAGTGCCTACCAGCATGGCTTCCGTTTTGTCGTCGTTCAGTTTAAGCTTGTTTGCTGCCATCCAGTTTTTCACGTCTTCGTAGCAGTCAGCCGTTCGAGTCAGTAGTGACTGAGTGTTGTCCAGTTTGTCTTTGTCTAGTAGTTGTGAGTAGGCAGCGTAGAGGTGGTGGTGTATGTGGTGAGACTGGATGATGTTGGACAGGGGAGAGGTGTAGAGTGTGAAAAGAACCGGGCCCAGGACGGACCCCTGTGAAACTCCGCATTAGAGCGTGACTGGGTTGGAGGAGACGCCGTCGATGGTGACGGACTGCTGTCTGTCGGAGAGGTAGGAGAGAAATCAGGAGTGAGCAGAGTCAGTGATGTCAAAGGAGTGGTGGAGGCGATGGAGGAGAATAGAGTGGTCTATAGTGTCGAAGGCAGCAGAGAGGTCGAGTAGCGTAAGAAGGGAGATGTTACCTGAGTCGGTGGAGAGAAGCAGGTCGTTTTGGATATGTAGAAGGGCTGTTTCAGTGCTGTGATGTTTGCGATAGGCAGACTGGAAGGGACTGAGGAGGTTGTTGTCGGCGAGATGGAGGTTGAGCTGGTTGAGAACAATCTTCTCAAGGAGCTTGGACAGGAAAGAGAGATTGGAGACTGGGCAATAGTTTCTGAGTTCGTTTGGGTCGAGGTTGTGTTTTTTGAGGAGAGGACGGACGATGGCAGACTTGAAGATATCGGGGACGGAGCCGTTCTCTAGAGATGAGTTGATGATGTCGGTAATGAAGGGCAGAAATTTTGGAACGCCGTCCTGGTAGAGAGAAGCTGGGAGGGGGTCTAGTTCGCAGGTTTTGAGAGGCATGGACTTTATGGTCTTGAGGACTTCATCCTGAGAGACGGGGCGGAAGGACGAGAGGGGGGTGCCGGAAAAGGGGGGGGGGGGATCGGGAGGGCATGGCGGAGAAGGCACAGTGTCGAGTGTATTGCGCAGAGTTTGGATTTTGTCGGAAAAATAGGCGGAAAAAGCGGACGGGAGTTCTCCTTTGCTGCGTGTGTTGGGGAGAGGAGAGTCTCTAGAAGTGCCTTGGAGTGTGTTCATGGTAGCGTAGAGGATTTTGGAAGAAGTGGATTCCAGGATTTTGTTTTGAAGGTGTTTACGTTTGGAGTCGGAGATCATTCTGCAGACTTTGGATCTAGTTGTTTGGAAGATCTGTCCGCGTGAACGGTGAGGTCGGATGAGCGCCAGCGGCGTTCCGCTTGTCGGCGTTCGCGCTTCGTCTCAGCTATGTCGTCAGTGAGCCAGGGGTCGGGGGTCGGTTGGGTATGGAGCAGGTGGTGACAGAGGCATGGGTGTTTAGAAGTTTTCGAAGGGAGGAGTCGAAATGGGATGCAAGATCAGGAGAGGAGGCGGAGTCCAAGAGAAGGTCGACAGCTTCGTCGAAGAAGCTCTCTCACCTATCGCTCCTTTAAACTTTTTAATAAAAGCGAGTTTCTGTTTGATCTTAACAACGCACCTTTTGATGAAGTATTTAGTAAATCTGACCCTGACAGCGCTCTGTCCGTTTGGTATAACATTTTTTTCTTAAGATCTTAAATAAACATGCGCCCCTGCGACGGAGACGCGTCAAACACGCATCACGCCCGCCGTGGCTTACTCAAGACATCATTTAGGCCATGAGGGTGAGAGATGATCTGAGACAGCAGAAGCGTTTCACTGAATTTAAGCGTGAGCGTAATCGCGTGAAATCTCTAGTGCGACAGGCTAAAAAAATATTTCATTGATCGCTTGATTAAACAAGACAAAGACATAAAAGAAGTACCCAACGGAGAAAGAAACACGCTTAGAAAAAAAACGGTACAAGACAATTTATTAATATTTCGGGTAAATACCCTTTGTCAAAATAGACAAACAAACAGAGACATTAGCCGCTACTTATCTTCATATGCAGAAGGAATGTGACAACTTAACAACGCACCTTTTGATGAAGTATTTAGTAAATCTGACCCTGACAGCGTTCTGTCCGTTTGGTATAACATTTTTTCTTAAGATCTTAAATAAACATGCGCATGAGTTGCCACATTCCTTCTGCATATGAAGATAAGTAGCGGCTAATGTCTCTGTTTGTTTGTCTATTTTGACAAAGGGTATTTACCCGAAATATTAATATTAATTGTGTTGTACCGTTTTTTCTAAGCGTGTTTCTTTCTCCGTTGGGTACTTCTTTGCATTTCACACGCTTGGCAGTCACCTTTTTGGTCTAGATTGATTAAGACAAAGACATGTCCACGCTCTGGCGCGCTATGGCTGTAGTGACTGCAGGCACGTGTAACAAATCTCCTTTAATCCCTTCAGACCTGACTGCCGACATCTTTAACGACCATTTCCTCTCAGTTGCCGAGTCTTTTATCCCTTCAAAAGCAAGTTCTCAGCCCTACTCCTGCCCAGACAGACTAGTTGACTTTTCTAGAACGCGAACTGCAGGATCTGATCCTTTCGTGATTCCACTACTTTCAGTGCACGAAGTCGGTAGGACAATTAGTTCAATGAGGAAAAAGAAATCGTCCGGGCCAGCTGAAATCAACCCAAAAATACTTAAATTATCTATTCTTTATGTTATTGAAGCAATAACCTATAGTTATAACTTGTGCATTCAACCGAATATTTTCCCAAAGAAACTTTAAAAAATGTCAAGGTTATACGCCTCCCGAAAACAAGAGATATGACTGATGTTAATAACGATCGCCCCATCTCACTATTGTCCATCCTTAGTAAACCACTTGAACGGCATATCCATAAACATCTCTTGGAATATCTAGTCAAAAATATAAAAAAAAACGATTAAAAAATTTCCAACAGTTTCAGTAGCTCGCTTGAGCTTGCCCTTTGCACCACGTGAATTTTCTGTGTTTATGTACAGTGTGTGAGGGAATGCGCGTGATTCACGTGAGCGTGCTTGTTGGGTTCAGTTCGCGGCTATGTCCTGCGCATTGAGTTATATTATAATATGAGAAATGCGCCATATAAATACTATGTATTATTATTATTATTATTATTATTATTATTATTATTATTATTATTATTATTATTAGAACATACATTAATTCACCCCCTTCAGTCGGGGTTCACACAGAAGCACAGCTGTCATACGGCCCTAGCACGTCTAACTGATGTGTGGCTACGCTCAATGAATCGGGGCAAATTTACCAGCGCTGTATTCATTGACTTACGGAAATCTTTTGATCTTGTGGACCATACAAACTTATACTTTCCAAGCTAAATGTGTACTTCGGTAGTTCTTTTGGCAATATATGCATTTTTTCCTCAAATAACTACAGCCAGAAATCTCTGTACTACAATTGCGCAACTCCACTTTTTGCCTCCTATCTTAACGACAGACATCAGCGCGTCAAGGTCAATGGATCATACTCCTCAAGCACATTAGTGACACGGGGAGTACCCTAAGGCTCAGTCCTATGGCCTCTTCTGTTTTGCTTCTTTATAAATAACCTGCTGCTACATTTGACTAGCGACAAAATTTCGTGTGATTTATTCGCTGATGACGCGACAATTCACACCCCGGACAAGAATATTGACTCTTTAAATGGCCGTTCGCAGCAGGGTTTGAGCGAAAAGTCCACTTGGTGACCAAACAATAAAATGATTTCAAATCCTTCCAAAACGGAATGCATGACAATGGCAACCCGTCAAAAGCAGTAGCTCAAGTCACTTACACTCAGCCAGACTATCCATAATGACACCGTTACTCAGGTCACGGAACACCGATTACTTGGTGTAATTGTTGATGACCAGATGATGTGGTAATCGCACATAAATGCTGTATGTAAAACTGTTGCCAGAAATGTTTTATGCTTTCAAAGTTGAAGTACATTATCGATGTTGATGCCCGCAAGTTATTTTACAATGCACATGTCAAATCCCACATCGATTATGCATCCACGATATGGGATGGTGACATACACTTGCAAAGGCTTTACTCACTGCATCGGAGAGCAGCGAAACACATCCTGCCCTTATTCAGAACCTGACAACTGACGAAAAACTTGAAAAACTGAAAATGATACCTCTTAGCAAGCACCACCTATTACACAAGGGTGTGGTTATGTATAAAATTTGGAATGAGATTCACCCAGAATATCTTTGTAAGCTCTTTACCAAGGCAAGTTCAGTTATTTAGTTAACTCTCTCTCCACTGGTATTTTTCCTGAAAGCTTCAAGACTGCACTTGTGAAACCCCTATTGAAGAAACCATCTTTAGACCCAAATGTACTGAAAAACTATCGCCCAGTTTCCAATCTTACATTTCTATCAAAGATTCTTGAGAAAATTGTCCTTGTTCAAACTTTAAAGCATGTCAACTCTAATAGTCTGTTCAGTGTATTCCAGTCTGCATATCGTCCCCATCGTAGCACTGAAACAGCTTTGCTGAAGATATTCAATGACCTGCTTTGTGCTTTGGACGAGCGTAAGATCACAGTGCTTGCTTTGCTGGACCTGTCCAGTGCGTTCGACACTATTGACCATGAAATTTTGCTGTGCCGTCTTCAATCTGTATTTGGCATTGAAGGCTCAGTCTTGGCATGGTTTAGTTCATACCTGACTGAACGATCCCAGATTGTTTCTGTCGACGGCTGTCGTTCTGAGCCATCACCTCTTCGGTTTGGTGTACCCCAGGGCTCGGTCCTAGGACCTGTATTGTTCTTACTGTATGTTCAGCCCCTGTCCGACCTGATTTGTAGTCGCTCCATTTCCCATCATGCATTTGCAGATGATACGCAGATGTACAAAAGTGATACTGTCGAGCGAGCTGTGAATGCCGTCCAAAGTATAAGCCAGTGCATTGACCATGTCAAATCATGGATGACCACCAACAAACTGATGTTAAATGATGGCAAAACTGAAGCAATGTTGGTAGCTAATCCAAGATTATCTTCGTCCCTGCCTTTACCATCATCGTTGTCTGTGGATGGAACACTCATTGGCTTCTCTGCGAGTGTGAGAAACCTGGGTGTTACACTTGACAGCGAGTTATCTATGTCACAGCATGTCAGTGCAGTGTGTAGATCCACTTATCTGGAACTTCGTCGTATTAGTTCAGTTCGTCACCTGCTGACCGTGGAAGCCACTAAAACACTAGTTTGTGCATTTGTGCTGTCCAAGCTAGATTATTGTAACTCTTTGCTTTGTGGCTGCCCTCAGTATCTCATTGATCGCCTCCAAAAAATTCAGAACAATGCAGCCCGGCTTGTTGTGAGAGTCCGTAAGACTGAGCATGTCACACCCATCTTGAAGTCCCTTCACTGGCTACCTGTGTCCTCACGTATTCAATACAAAGTTATGTCAATCTGTTTTAACTGCCTTTCAGGCACCAGCCCAGAATACTTGTCCTCTTTGCTGCATGTGTATACACCCTCTCGTGAGCTCCGCTCCTCTTCTGATAAACGGAAGCTGTGTGTACCTTCTGTCAAAACTAAAACATTTGGTCAGCGCACTTTTGTTTATCAAGCCCCAGTGTTATGGAATACACTTCCTCTTGAGGTCAGAAACAGTGAGTCTGTCTCTGACTTCAGGAGGTCGTTGAAAACTCACCTCTTCAAGCTTTACTTTGAATGACTGCCAGTGTTTGATGCCTTAGTTGTAGTTCTGCAATCCTCCTTGTTTAGACTGAATGTTAATTAGAATATAAATTATTATGTATGTATTGTTGTTTAGTTTATTGTAAAAGTGGTGTGTTCGGGCATTGTGCTTTGTTTGTTATGTGCATATGTCATTGTATTTTATTTTTGTGTACAGATTGTAAAGCGCTTAGAGCTTTTGAGTAAGATTAAGCGCTATATAAGTACCCATTATTATTATTATTTAGTTATTCGGTTATTCAGTTATTAGAAAGACAAGATGGCGGCCATGCAACACCTTCTGGCCGCCCGACAGAATTCTAGCCATTGTACCTTCGTTTGATATACGATGTCAGGCCCTGCAATGCTGCATCACATTTCTTTTTGATGACTTTTGGCAATTTGATGTGCTGTGACTGTTAATTAGATTTCGTATTTTTCTCCGCTGTGCTGCTATGCTGGGAGTTGATACACGCTGATTCTTGTTGTACCAAGCGGATATCAGAAGAACAGCGCGCGCTTTCTGTGGCAATACAACCAACTTGCTTTCCTCCCCTTTCTTCATTTCATCTCAGGAGTGGCTCTTCCGGCACGCCACGCTCAACATCACGGCCTGCGCCAGCCTAGTGCACTCAACGAAGCCAGTACCAGCAAGCTTCAGGCCCCACATTCCAGCCGAATGATGTAATGACAGACACCTCCCAGACGCAGTGACTGTGTTTCTTACTGAACAGCCGCGTGTGTACTTTTTAGAAACCATTTTGGACTGTTTTCACGTTAATGATGTAGTTCTACTACGTTTGTTTTAAAAATGAATTGGAAGTTATATACTAGTTAAGTTCAGTATAATTAAGGTGGTGACTGTTTATGCCGAAGCGACTGTCTAAACACCGGCGCTGTGCTGTTTGACCGTTGTTCAGTTTTATGTTGCCTAGATCTGAGATCATCTCCGTATCGACGCGGGTATTTTGTTTCTGTTGTTAACTTGTTTTATGTACTAGTTTTAGCCAAGTAGGAACTTAATAAAGAACATTATAATAGTGTATTCAGGGGACATAGGGCTGCCTTAGTATTCTGTTTTTATCAGGGAGGTTCGGGTCGGGATGAGGCCACTGGCGCCGGCCATTAGCTGCCTTGGCGACGGGCTTCACCCGTCCCGAGTCATTGTCCATTGTGTAGCTCTGTTATTGTAATTTGTGGAATGAGCGAGTGAGTGAATGTAAGCAGCACCTGTGGTGGCAAAAATGTGAATTTCCCCATTAGGATTAATAAAGTATTATTGTATTGTATTGTATTCTACTTCAAGATGAAACATTATTACACCGCGCCCCAGGATAGATCTATTTAAAACCTGTGTATCTTTCTCAGGCTTATCTTTCTGGGACAAACTGCCTACATGCATAACACACGCTAGCTCCCTCTCCTCTTTCAATGAATGCCTTCTCAAGTACTTGTCTGCTAATATATCATAATCTACCACAAGTATCTGTATGTGCTTATCAGTGCATGCTGCCGTATGGTTTGTCCATAATAATAATAATCGCCTAATTACATAATTCATGTTTCTAATTTTTTCCAACTATGATTCGAATGATTTGCTTAGTATTTAATTATGTTATTATTAGCGCGTGTCTGTGTGTGCGTGCGTGCGCGCGCGCGAGTGTATGTGTTTGCGCGCGTTGCGTGTATTTTGTTTTTAAGGTATGACCGAATGAATGAATAAATTTTATTTGATGTCTCTTCATGTTTAATGTCTCCTAATCTTTCCTTTGTGTAATTTGGTATTATTAGTATTGCAATTATTACCCTGTATTTGTAGAGAAGCAACGGCAAGTATGAAAAATGGCACACGTGCTAATTACTTCATCCGTTGAGAAATAAAGTTTCGTTTCATTTCATTTCACATACACACACATACGCACACACACACACACACACACATATATATATATATATATATATATATATATATATATATATATATATATATATATATTATATATATATATATATATATATATATATATATATATATATATATAAGTATATGTAATAGTGAAAAGTACCGGCAACAATAATTCCATTTCAAATAATACACCACACACACACAGACTCACATTACACCACACGCACTCAGACACACACACACACACACACACACACACACACACACACACACACACACACACACACACACACACACTCACACACACACACACACACTGAGATATATATATATATATATATATATATATATATATATATATATATATATATATATATATATATATATATATATATATATATATATATGCACCCAGTCCGCACACACAGACACACACACACACACACACACACACACACACACATACTGATTTCTACCAGTCCACACACACACACACATACTCACACACACACACTGACACCGAGCAAAACATCGAACATTAAACATTAAAAAGTTATGATGTTATGCTGCACTTACAAATATGCTAGAACATATTAGAATACATAAAGAAGGCATGTCTTCTTTTCCGCTGAGGTTTCAAAACAAAAAAAATGACAAACAACACATCAGCGTCTAAAGTATTATGATACATGAATATGAATATGGAAATGTTTCTGCAGTCAAATGACGGTATGTGAAAGAAAAATATAAAAAATATGTTTTCACGTGGTCTTAATAAATTTATGTAGATGGTTCTTGAAAGTTCGTAAAGACGGTGTCTGCAGGAATTGTGTTTCATAATTTTGCACCAGAGTAGGAGAAGGACGTCTAGTAAATATCTAAGCGGGGTCTTGGTACTGCCAGATTGTTCCCTGGTGTTCGACTAGATCTGTGGGCAAGTGCGAACAAATTATAGATATAGGCTGGTGAGTCTGAGAGGGTGATTTTGCTCATGAGTACCAACTTATTATAAATGAACTGCTTGTCAAGTGGCAGGATATCGAGCAGCTTGAACTTGTGATTAGTACTAATGACTTGCATGGGTCTGTCAACGATTAATGTGATTGCACGCCTGTGAAGCGAATTAATCCTTTTGAGATTAGCATCTCTGCTCCCATCCCTGTCGCAGGAGGCATAATCCAAATGTGGCTGAATATGGGCACATTAAAAACGTTTCCTTGTTGGTTCGTTAGTAAAATATCTTAATTTTGAGAGTAAGATTTTTTAAATATATTGTATATGCCGCGTTGTAGGGACTGGGTTATACAGGATGCATCTGACGATGACACGTCAAGAGTTCCATCAACAGCGAAGAGACTACAGACTACACGGGGGTCTGATATATGTAAGGAGAGATCGTTTATAAAAAGTGAAAATAATAATGGACCGATGATAGATCCTTGTGGTACTCCGTGCTCTATCTCCCCTTTCACTTGAGTTTGTACCATTCACACAGACGTAATGTGTGCGCTCGTTTAGATATGATGTAATGAAGACAAGGGTGCCATCACTCAGCTGATAGACAGCAAGTTTTTAATTAAAAGATCATGGTTGACAAGATCAAAAGCTCCAGTCGTTTGCCCAACATACATAGCAGTTAATCATCTGTCAACCAGTTGAACCAAAGCTGTGTGACAAGAATATCTCCTACGTAAACCAGACTGCAGTGGATGAACGTGTTTGTATTTATCTAAGAAATGTTGTAAATGTCTGTGGATGTGTCTTTCAATCGGTTTTGATAGAGTTGACAACAGCCAAATGGGTCTGAAATGGTTAGCGTTATATTAAATCTTTTGTTTTGGGCAGCGGTATTATCTTTGCCGTTTTCAGACCAGATGGAAATTGTCCATGTTGTACGCAAAGGTTGTAGATGTATGTTAGCGACTCGACGACGTACGAAAGGGACATTTTAAAAACAGTGCTGCTAATTCCATCCTGACCAGAAATACGTTTACTCTTCAATGAAGAAATGGATTTTCCTACTTCATAAACTGCTAAGAGCGGAATGTTGCAAGAAGTGTTAGGTGTTAATCCTTCAGCACAAAACCTTTATAGCTTATCTGAAACATCAGACGATTGACCGGGAGACGTAAGATTCTGTAGGAATGTAGTGGCGGTAGTGAAAAATTGATGATTACACTTATCAGCTGATATTAGTGTACTGAGGGGTATTTCTGGACTTCGAAAAGGCGTTTATTACACGCCAATCAGAAACGATATCTTTTTTGCCGTTCATGAGATGGTGAAAGTGAGACCTCTGAGCATTTCTAACTAAATATTTTACAAGGTTTCTTTGTTTTCGGTAAGCTACACAGTTTTTGCTCCTTTTATGATCATTTCATGAGCTGCATGGCATCCTTGATTTCATCACTCGCTTCTCTCTGAAAGGAGGAATGTTTATCAAGATTACCAAGGAAAAAGCTGTACCATTCAGACAAAGCCTCTTTAATGTCACCTTGGTTGTAATCTGTGTGGAAAGATACTTGGCTTAGGACATGCAGAAATACATCTTTGTTGAAGCGCTTCAAAGATCTATATCTAATAGTAGTGTGCTGGTGTTTACTAACAGTATTTGCTTTCAATGCCCAGTCACAACACACAGGGTATTGATCACTAATCCTTATTTGGGGCACATCTACTCCCACTATCCTTGACTTATTAGTTGTTTAGGTGTGTTCGATAAGGGTGGAGGAAGTAGAAACTAACACGTTAGCAGCAGTAACTAAGTGCTTCAGTCCAAACATAGAAATGGTACATTCCCAGGCAGTATTATTCAGGAGTAAATTGATATTAAACTAAAGTCGCGCAGAATAAGCATTTCTGAGGTGAACGTTCTGACCTTATCCATCATGACTGTGAATTCATCATACGGGTGGGAGGTGGGGGTTGGAGGTGGGAGCGGGTACTAATCAAGTGACTGGTAGCAGAGAATGCAGAATCGCCTCTGAATGACGAAGTGTCTGCACATTCACTGGCTTTCCAGTCCCTTGATGCATGGAACTGAATTCAGGACTAGGGCTCCATAGACGAGACTGAACTGAACTGAAGTCACCGAAACTAAATCTAGTTAAGCCTTTTCCCGCAGGAATCATCGCGACAAAAAGGGTTAAGATTATACACTTTTCATTCGTGTCCAGTAAAATTACTCCCTATGCATGCTGCCATCGAAGCTGCTGTTTACACAACGGGTTGCAGCATGCCCTATGGGTACTTACTTACTTATGCCTTGCACCCCTACTGGGGGGCATATGCCGCCTACAAAGGATCTCCAACAGTCTCTGTCCCGGGCTCTCCTTTCCAGTTGGTTCCAGGTCATCTTCATGGTCTTAAGGTCTGCATCCAGTTCCCGGCGCCATGTGTTTCTTGGTCTGCCTCTTTTCCGCGTGCCCTGTGGATTCCATGTTAGGGCTTGCCTGGTGATGTTGTCCGCTAGCTTACCTAAGGTGTGCCCTATCCATCTCCAACGTCGTTGTTTAATTGCGTCTTCTGCAGGCAGCTGATTGGTTCTATTCCAGAGTTCGTTGTTGCTGATGGTCTCTGGCGAATTGATATTTAGGATCTTGCCCTATGGGTACTTTAACCCATATCATTCGGAATACAACTGTGTGTGAAATAAGTTTGACTAAAACAGTTAATTAAAGGGTAGAGCCAGAATAGCTTGGTGCCTCCAGACGCCAAGCTTTTCTGGCACCACCCTTGAACTAAAGCCATTGGTCTATATCCTTATCTGTCAGTACTATCATGTAGCTTGCATATGGCAGTGTATAAATATGATGATTTTAGCCTCAGTATGATATGGGCTAAGCTGTAAATCCCTGGCAGTAAAATAGTCCATAGTGAAATGTTTGCGGCACAGCATGGCACTTCCGCACTATTAGTCTTTTAGTAGCATACCTGGAAGCCGTTTTCACTCTTTCCGCCAACTACACAAGATGAAGTGTGCTTATTTAACTCATTCAGTACCGACACACCACAAAAAGATATGGCTCGACCATGATAGTTCAAGGGTGGTACCAGAATAACTTGGCGCCTATAGCTTGAACTATCAAGGTCGATCTGTCTCCTAAATTGTAATGCAGTCCTCAGAGGACAACTCCAAAGTGTGGGTATTTCGTACCTGGGACACAACGAGCTAATCTATTAAAAACTGACAGCAGCTGCAGGAACAGCGAAAACAACAACATAATTATTGCGCCTCTATAATTAGATTATTAAACGTTCATACAGAAGATAAATACCTGTACTCGCTGTAGATTTGTTTAGTTCTGAAGGCTGAAACCGGTCTTTTAGTATAACAGTAGGGCGCTGCTTCCAGGCGATGAGCTCCAACTCTCGTCATTCTGTAAAGACAATGAACCCTTTGCGTGTCGGTAGCGGGTTTTGTCGCGATGATTCCAGAAAATTACAAAAACCGCTACCGACGCACAATAAGTTAATTCATTCTACCCCAGACACACCACAGCAAGATAAGGATCGACAATGATAGTTCAAGGGTGATGCTAGAATAGCTTGGCGCCTATGGGCGCCAAGCTATTCTGGCATCACCCTTGAACTATCATGGTCGATCTGTGTCTTGAACTGCACTGCAATCTTCAGAGGACAAACGGCAAAATTGGGGGATTTCGATGTTGGGGTAGAATGAGTTAAAGCGAGCTTGGGATGGGGTCTTTGTCTGCTAAAAGTCGCCGAGACCACGGGTTCTCAATGTTGTCTTGTCTCACCCAAGACTGTCTACGCTTTTTTTCACAGCCTATGTAAGTACGCACTCGTGGCATAAATCTGCTGTTGCCCATAGTGTGCAACGGGGGCACTGTCCTGCGTACAAAGGAGACGGAGAGCAGAAACTTCATTCCTTTTAGGACATTCAAACTTGATGATTAAGCAAAAGTGATGCAAGCCTTTCATACATCATTATTGCAGGACGCACTATAAGAACGTGTCTAAAGGAGATATTGCAAACTATTAACTTTTTATTGCTTGGAGCTGGTCGCTTTACGGCAAAAAGTGATGCTTTTTTTGCGTTTACGAACAGATATATGTCTACCCAATGCGCACTAGGCTATCGGGCCGATGTCGGCCGCCGTTGGCTCGATTGCCCTTCGCGCATTGCGTACGGCTTGTCTGATCCCCCACTTTGAAAACAGACAGGCCGTTGCCCTAACAAAACTATCTTTTGTGTCTGCTTAGAGTTCATAAACACATTACAAGAGAAGTTTTCATGGCTAACTATACAAAGTACCTGGAAACTTTCAGAAGTTCACTTCTTTATTTTATTGGTTTGTTGTTGTTTTTGTTGTTATTGTTGTTGTCTCTATTCGTCTTCTTCTTTTTATATATTTTTGGGTATTATTTTTCTCGGTGAGGTGGAGGGGGTGGGGGAGGGGTGAGGGTGGGGAGGGGTGGTGGAGGTGTGGGGGGGGGGGGGGAAGGGAGTGCGCGCGAGGGGGTGTTGCGATGGCGATTGGTTGCGTTGTTGTACACAACCATAAGACAACATCTAAAAAAAAATAATAAGACACATGATCAGCCGTCATCTGTCTTAAACACCAACTGAAAAGATGGAAGAGACAACCGGCATCCCACCCCTGCGCATGAGAAGAGATTGCAAAGCCTTGATACAGTCCACAAAGGTTAAGTCTTCCAAAGACTATCCTATGAATGCCAGGATGAAACAGCGAACCTCAGTGAGACTGAAAAGATCAAGCTTTGTGAAGGAGACGAGAGCTCTGCAGAGAAGGTTTTACCCAATGCGCAAACGGCCATCGGTCCGACGTCGGCCCAATGGCCTGTTAGACTTGTGCAACTCTTTTAAACCGTCGGTTAGTGACCTCAGCTTTTTAGTCGCAGAGCTGGAGATATAAACGGCCAAATAATTAACCTATTTCCAACAGCAAACCATCGAGGGGGTGGGGTTGTAGGGTCTTACCATGCGAGATTCGCGACACATGCGCCTGACAAAAACATTTATATGGCAACAGTATGTCCATTTGTTTTAGAAAAGCGAGATTTTCATTGTATGACAATAGCCGAAGAGGCTCATGAGCATTTGTGATTATTCAGGGTTCTTATTATTTTATTTTTTTACCTCTTTACTGCTACTTGACGTAGACTGCGTTTCTGCAATCTTCGTTAGTTCAATGCGAAAAAACCCTTAACCAACCCACTAACATGGATTCAAATTGATATCAGCGAGAGGCATAGATCCTCATGAGCCACCGTAACTGCGGGGGCTCATGAGGGACTATGTCTCTTGTGATTAGGTCGTGTTCAAGTTTTCTCTTCAGTCAAGGGTTTGTTTTTTTCTATACAAAATGCACTTTTTCTCAGGAAGGCAATGTTTGAATTCCGCATAGAAGTCAACTGACTCATCCAATTTAAGAAAAATCAATCCGACAGCTTTTACAAAGGCACAGTATCACTATCATAGGGTCTGCATCGATATCATTGTGGGACTCATTTTGAGCATCCAGACTCATTATCTGACTGACGTTTCACCGTTAACATGTCTTATTTCTTACGTTGATGATGTAATTTTGTTTTCTTTTTTTCGTGAAGGTCCCACTGAATTGTGCCACATATTGCTTTTCGTTGCCTTGGGACATCAGCGTTTTTACTTCGCCTCTCCCGTCCAGTATTTTGTTTTCCCCAGGATATAAGAGAAATAGCATTTGGAGGAAATTGTGTCTTTTGCTGGTGACAGCGGGGCACGCTGCGATTATGAACCGTCGAGGCCAATTACACGTAAGATTTAGCTCACCACATGATAACCCATCGACTCCACGGCGCTGGACTCTTCATTCAAAGAGCTGTGTAGAAGCCCCCAGACCTCTTGCGCCGAAGGTCCTCGGGCCGACGTCGGCCGCAGTTGGCCCGCGCACAGCCGTGCGCGGGCCAACAGCGACCTACGTCGGCCCGAGGACCTTTGGCGCACGAGGTAAGCTCATCACTGTCTGCGGCTGAAAGATTATTATCACGTCTCTGCGACCGTCGCTTGTTCATTGCCAGGCACGTTCCCACATCTGCCTGAAGCACACGGAGTTGAAGGAGAACGGCCAGCAGGATGCATTGGTCTTCATGCTGCATGCCCTCCGCCTTTGCGGCGGGTATAGGCTCATGGGGATCCACGCCTCTTGTAGTCGGTTGCTGTGCTGTTCACAGTGTACCAGCAATGACGGGGATAGGGATCATCAATCAAGTTTTGTCTTTAATATTGTGGATCGGCAAATGTAAAAAGTAAGCACAATTAGCCTGTCATCGTGAGGATCTGTGGCCTCGTGCATGATAGCGTTCCGTGACACAGGCAAACCCCTTCACTGTCGGGTAAAGTCGAAGGATCTGCATGGGTCAGTGATCTAAAATCCTCATGGCGTTCAATGACAGAGGTTAAGTCCTTAACTGCCTGGTAAAGTCGAAGGATATCCATCTGCAAGAGGCATGAATCATAATGAGCCCCCTCAATCGCGGTGGCTCATGAAGTCTGCAAGAGGCATGAATCATAATGAGCCCCCTCAATCGCGGTGGCTCATGAAGATGTTTTTGTTTCTTGTTAGTCACATGTTCTTTACGCCTATATTTGGTCCCCGTCTCATTGTGTTCTTGTTAGTCACATGTTCTTTACGCCTATGTTTAGTCCCCGTCACATTGTGTTCTTGTTAGTCACATGTTCTTTACGCCTATATTTGGTCCCCGTCTCATTGTGTTCTTGACGTGAATGTCGGTCAGTGTGCAGTGATTTCAGATGCGAATGTTGCGTCCGCTGGCAACGAAATGGTTTACAGTCCTGGAATTTTTGATTGCTTTGTCCTTATCGTGCCCAAACGTGTTTTTTTTCCCTTCTTTTGCTGGGTGTTTGTCTATGTGTGTGTGGTGGTGGAGGGGGGGGGGCGGAGGAGGGGGGTGGGGGTGGGCGGAGGGGGGTGGGCGGTATTTTGTTTTGCACATTATACGCTTGACAGGCAGCCTATCTGGTTTGTGAGTATTCTATAACTCGAGGCAAAACTTGTATCGTTACATTGTTTTGTATTGTCTTGTGCATCTACTGTGGGAAATCAAGGTATTTACCCGACCACAATTAGTAATGCACCTTCGTGCTTGTGTATGTGTGTTTCTCCTGCCTACGTCCTAAGTTCCAGAAAAAGACATGGGTTATAGGCTAGACCTGATGCATCCTTTTAGGGATGTAGGTGATCGTCTGGTTCTATACCTGCGTATTTTTCTGTGGGCTGGCGATTGGGTGCCTGATAGGCGGGGGCAGGGGATCTAATTTGGGAATGGTTTTGTTATGTGTGTTTCAGTTGTGTGTGTGTGCGTAGATTAATTTGTTTAAATGTGAGATTCTGCATACTTTTTTTTTTTTGTAACGCGCTTAGAGCCCACTGCTCCTGAAGATTCCGCGCGATATAAATGCTCTTTATTAGTAGTAGTAGTAGTAGTATTACCTGAAAATCATCTCTCTCTCTCTCTCTTGGCTGGACTTCGCGAACGAAGATTTTATAGGAGTTGCCCACGACGTCTGCAGGCTTGTTCGTGGCTGCGGAGGCCAATCCGGGACAGGCAGGTTCGACCGCAGTGGCTGCAGGGGAAGGTATGGCCAGAGTTCTGAGTTGCGGCATCTCTGTTCTTTCTCCTGAGCCGCTTGTCCTGCCTGAAAATCATAAAATCAGATTTAAGCAGTTTTGAGTGAAAAGAAGTGACCGAATATTAGCGCGTCTTACACGAAATTTTTACCTTTTTTCAACTTTTGATTTCAAAATATTTTGATAATTACGTAAATGTTCTCCAGAGAACTTAGCAAAATTTCCTTTGATGCATAATATATTTATACTCACACAACTCATACTCTACCACCTGGTCCGTAAAATATCGGACAATGACAATAGCAGATTTGTCCCGGATCATATCGACCCAACAGTAATGTCAGTAACCGATATGTTGTTTCACCATCCTAGAAAAACAAGACTGATTTCATCGCATAATGCGCAGCATGCATATCCGGAGAGCGAAATCATATTCTCATTTGGCACCATCCGCACATTTTACAGTATGACCTGCGGAAACAATATCGTGCGTGTGCTGCTCTGTGACTTTAGACCTAACGAGCTTTCGTAATGTGTAAAATCACAGACGAATACACATATAATGATCAGATGATGGCATGCCCAGAATAATAGCTTAAGGCCACGTTACATATTTCAGTGGGGGATGTTTGGCAGCAAGAGGATAGTTGTTGTTGCTGTTGTTGTTTTAACCCCTTCACTGCCGAGAAAATGTAAATACAGTCCAACTGCTGCAAGAGGCATAGATCCTCATGAGCCCTCACGAATGCGGGGGCTCATGAGGATCTATGCCTCTTGCTGAGACCAATATGAATCTTTGTCCTTTGGACGGTTGTAGCTGTTGGTCGTAAAATGAACAAAGCTTTTGAAAACGAAATATACGTCCATTTTCGTCCATATACGTCCATTTGCAGGAAAGGAGTTAATCTTTTCCCTTGACTGAAGTTTTGTACAGAGGCAGGATGTTGTAATTTCACTGTATTTTTCTGGAAGGGTGAGAATTAAGAAGAGACATGTTTGGTGCTTTGGTTCAGATCATGCTTAGCTTAACCAGAAGACTCTTTTCGGGCTGGTTCGAGCTGCCCTGCGGATGGTGATTTGAGGTGCGTAACAGTTATGGCTGCGCTTTGGTGTGGGGTTGGTTCGGAATGATGTTCAAAACCAATAACCATGTCACTGACCTCCAGAGGATGAATGAGACGGACTGAGGTGAAGACATTTTTGGAGACTGGACGTACGAGAATTGAAACTGGAAACATAATTTCGTTAACCTTCATTTCTTGTCTCTCTTGGCTTGACTTCGCGAACGAAGATTTTATAGGAGTTGCCCACGACGTCTGCAGGCTTGTTCGTGGCTGCGGAGGCCAATCCGAGACAGGCAGGTTCGACCGCAGTGGCTGCAGGGGAAGGTATGGCCAGGGTTCTGAGCTGCGGCATCTCTGTTTTTTCTCCTGAGCCGCTTGTCCTTAAGGCTAGCTCTGTGAGAGTCCTCAAAGGAGACAGCTGCCTTGTAAATGGTGGAGCGCCAGGTGTCACGGTCCGCAGCAAGCGAAGACCACTGGTGGTGGTCGATTTGGCAGGCACTAAGTGACTTCTTGAGACAGTCTTTGTATCTCTTCTTTGGTGCCCCTCTGTCACGGTGTCCAGTAGCAAGCTCGCCGAACAGGGTGATCTTTGGTAGGCGATGATCCTCCATCCTGGAGACATGCCCCGCCCAGCGGAGCTGTGTCCGCAGCAGCAAAGCCTCGATGCTCACAGTTTCAGCCCGTTCAAGGACCTCGACGTTGGTGACATAGTCACTCCAGTGAATGCCCAGGATGGTACGCAGGCAGCGCTGGTGGAAGCGTTCGAGGAGTCGTAGTTGGCTGCGGTAGAGGGCCCAGGACTCGGAACCATACAGCAGGGTGGTGAGGACCACAGCTCTGTACACGCTGATCTTGGTGCCTGTTTTCAGCTGCTGATTGTGCCACACCCGCTTGAAAAGTCGCCCGAAAGCGCTGTTCGCTTTTGCCAGCCTGCTGTCAAGCTCCTTGTCCAGCTTGGCGTCCGACGTGATAATGCAGCCAAGGTAAGTAAACTGGTGCACTGACTTTAGTTCAGACTCGCCGATGGTGATGTGAGGAGGGCGGTACACTGTCTTGGGTGCCGGCTGATGAAGGACCTCTGTCTTTTTAAGACTGACCTCGAGTCCAAAGAGCTGGGCAGCATCTGCGAAGCAAGACGTGATGCGCTGCAGGGCTCTCTCTGTGTGTGCAACGAGGGCAGCATCATCAGCAAAAAGCAGCTCGCGAATCAGTTGGTCTAGGGTTTTCGTGTGGGCCTGCAGTCGTCTGAGGTTAAACAGGCTGCCATCGAGACGATACCTGATGTACACTGCATCGTCATCATCGAGGTCCACTGTGGCCTGCTTCAACATCATGCTAAAAAAGATGGTGAAGAGGGTCGGTGCCAGCACGCAGCCCTGCTTTACACCGTTGAGAATAGGGAATGGTTCTGAGAGGTCATTGTTGAGTCTGACCTGGCCTTGCTGGTCCTCGTGTAGCTGGACAATCATGTTGAGGAACTTTGGGGGACAGCCAAGTCGCTCCAGGATCTGCCACATGCCTTGTGGGCAGTGGGCAGATGTTCACATCTGCACGGGACATAGACGACCCCGCCCTCCACGAGTCGCCTGCTGCCTTGCAGGCCTGGCCGCTTGGCTGCGGAAAGGCTAAGGGAGGAAACCCCTGACATCAAAGCCCCCGTGTCTCCGGGGAAGGCTTTTGAGCCAGAGACTAGGACAAGGACAGTCTGATATAAAACCTACGACCCGAGGACCTCGATGCCATCGTCCCAGCTTGCTAGGCCATGGCATATGAACCAAGGGTTTAAAGGGTGGGGCCAGTACTGCGCACACTGCACTCCACCAAAAAGCTCCACTGCGCAGGCTTTAGGAAACGTCCACGGACTTCATTTCTTGTACTGTGAAGGCAAACCAACATTTATTCCGCGATTTTACGTACGGTATTACTTCTAAAAATCTCGAATCTGTTCATAGACAGAAAGTGTTATACGTCTGTTTGGATCTCCAAGATACAGTCCGTTTATTATTGTTCAAGGCTGAGACAGCCAAACTTGGTGAAACTTCATCCGCAGAGGCTTGAAATCGAATTGACGTCAAATGCCTTTGTCATTGTTGGAATACAGCTAGGTTTCTTTGAGTGACGTCCATGCTAAGTTAAAGTGAGCACGATCCAACTGCGAGATACATATATCTTTATGGACCCCCGCGACAGCGTGGGCTCATGAAGGTGTATGCCTCTTGCTGATACCATTGTGTATCTATGGTGCTAATAATTTCAAAAATCAGTTTGCAGTCATATGCAACTTAAGGGCTAGAAAGCTCTGTTCTATTTTCGGTTTCAATTAAGATCCGGTTTGCGTCATTAATTAGAGACGATGAGTTTAGAAATTAGTTTAGTCTTACAGTTAAGTCCGAGACTAAGTTGTGCTGTTTTTTTTTAATAATTCCTAGTCTAATAATCGCATTCGACACATTGTTTGGTGTCACACAAAAGACTGGGAACAACCATAGCCGTAAACCAGACACATCTATCAATCTGAGGATGTTAATAGGGCCAGTATGTGGCAGTGTGAGGCATATTTTTGTTATAAAGGAGTCCTCGCGGCCGCAAGGAACATGCACATCTGTGCCTCTCGAACACGAACGGGACTGGTTGATGGACTGTTAATCCCTTCCTGCACTGCGGTAACACGGCGAACACAAAACAAATGCAAGAGGCACAGATTGTCATGAGCCCGCGCAGCTGCGGGGCCGCACGACGATCTATGCCTGTTGCCGGTCTCATTGAAATCTGCATTTCTCGTGCAGAACAATAGTCGACTTTCTCAGTTTTTGCCTGTGACGTTTTACCTGACGTCATTCTTACGGTGAAGGGATTAAAGAAATAATGCCCATTTCTTCGCCCGGGCTTTTGTCATTGGTGTAGGATGGAAATGCAAAAACTCTGGCGGCTCTCCTTATTATCTGGGTGCCGAGACGAGTGTCCCGTCTGAGCCTTTCACTCACTAATTGAACCTCGAAAATTAAGTCTCGCAGTCAGAGGATCTAGCTGGTGCCATCTTTGGAAACAAAATTCAACGTTTTTCGTGCGCACCTGTAAATGCAAAACTACCCATGAGAGTCTATGTCTCATGGCGATGAAAAGGGTTGTGCGACGCTGACTGTTTCGCCCTCACCATTCAGAGCGATCCCCGGAGAGACCCATGAATTGAAGTCGCTGAAGGGTCGTGTTCCAACTACTGAGATGTGTCCCAATCAGAATTCGGTCAGCACACATGGCCAGTTAACTCATTGTGTCCCAGGTACCAAATTCGCACAGTTTGGACTTGTCCTCTGAGGACTGCAATTGCAATTCAGGCGACAGATCGACCATGATAGTTCAAGGGTGGTGCCAGAATAGCTTGGCGCCTATTCTGGCACCACCCTTGAACTATCACGTTCAAGCCATATCTGGCTGTGATGTGTCGGGAACAAATGAGTTAAAGTTCGGATGAGTAAAAGCGCCTGAAGACGCCGTTTTTCTTGTTGTTATATCCAAAGTTTGTTAAACAACAACCAAAAACAAAACAAAAAAGCAAATAAACAAACCAACCAAGAAGTGGTCTCATTTAAAACGGACAAGTGCGGTTGCGGCCTGAAAATGCGTCGTTATATTACTTGTGACTCATGCAATAGCCAACCTATGCGATGTCGATCGCATGCATATGCAGGAGGCGTAGATTCTTGTGAGCCCATGCATCCGCCAGGATTTATGATAACACTGAACAAGGCTGCGTGCTTGTGCAACGGTTGGTGGTTTATTTCGCGTCGCGTACGACCGGACCTGAGCACAGTACGAAGACCTTTATGAGAGCGGCTTTCGGAAGAGGATGAGGAAACCTATACGAGTTAGGTCCCCTGACAGCGGCTCTTAAAAGAATTCCTACAGGTTTCCTTGTCCTGTAACTACAGTGCATTAGTGCGACGGAGACGGAAGATAGGACTCGGTGGTACAAACTACAAAGTCAGTATTTGAGCCAATGGTACTTGTCGGTTTGTCAGTGCTTCAGGAAAAGATCTGCGTCAGTCTTTGTGAATCACTGAAAAACAAGAACAACGCAGTATACAACGTAGGCGGAACATCACACAGAAGAGGCGAGAGAAAGGATTCCGCCGCCAGATGATGTTATAGTGACGACAGGCTTTTGGCTAAATTAGGGACAGCACGGCAGTTGCCAGTGAAGAGTTTGTCAGCGCTTCAGAGAGAAGTTTGTTACCAAGTGCCGACACTGAGGTCCCCTCCAGAACTGGATTTGGGTTAGGTTGTTTTGAAACTGGGTCTTGAATGAAGCTTCTCCGTGTAATAAAACGGTTAACCCTTCGACTGTCGGTAGATCGTTTTGTAGATATGATTCCTGCAGGATCGCGACAAATAAGCGCTAGCGACAGCCAAAGAGGTAATAGCTCACACTATCTCTTGTATAAGTGTTCATGGGATATGTCTCGTAATACAGTTGCACACAAAGACTAACTTCAGTTTTGTTAAATTATAAAGTCTGAATGTCGTTAAGAAAAAGTCTTCTTCTCCATTGCTACGCATGCGAATTCCCCTGTTGCGCACAAGGGACAGGAGAACACCTCCGTAACTTGTGCCTACTCACATTGAATTTGAAAAGATGGATAGAAAAGTCATAGCTGAGGCAAGACAACATTGATGACCAGTTGTTTTGCGACGAATGTTGACAATATAAGCTCGGCCTAGAGATGACAACTTCAGACAACAGCCCAATTTAAAGGAAACCGGACGGGTTGGGTGGTACCATACTTGTTGACTTAGGAGATTACAAAGCAGCTATTTATAGCCTCGCGGGCCGGCAGTGGTTAATACAGTGAGCCCCAAGATCGAAATTCATAATTTGTGGGAGTTGACTCATTCTACCCCAGACACACCACAGGAAGATAAGGATCGACCATGATAGTTCAAGGGTGATGCCAGAATAGCTTGGCGCCTATGGGCGCCAAGCTATTCTGGCATCACCCTTGAACTATCATGGTCGATCTGTGTCCTGCACTGCACTGCAGTCTTCAGAGGACAACGGCAAAATTTAAGGATTTCGGTGTTGGGGTAGAATGAGTTAACGTTAAAGTCTACATGACAGCCCCGGGCCTCAGTTACGTGAGTTTAAATCTGCCTCATGCCACAAAGCAAGGTGCTCCGCTATAGCGGAGCTCCTTGTCACAGTTTAGTGGCATGAGGCAGGATTTAAGCTCACTCAGTCATGCAACTGGTTTCATAAGACATGTCGAATGCAAGAATAGCTTTGTGCTTAGAGGCGTTAAACTAATATGTTCGACTCAGGTCTTCGCGGAATTTCGGGACGCGCCGCATACAGATAAGCCGGCGGCTTTTTTTTTTTTTTTTTTTTTTTTTTTTTTTGACCAGCAGACAGGGAAGAAGGCAATGTCCATTATTAGCCGAAATCCATATTTTAAATACAAAATTTGAGCTGTTGCCCTCAGCCCACTGGTACAGATGTCACAGCTGTAAGACAAACAGAAGGAATTTCTCGTTTATTCCCAACGCTGTTGATCTTTTGAACAAAGTGGCATATAGACTTTTATTAAATGTGATCATCTGTGACATCTGTATTCGAGCATGAGGGGATGGAAAGTGCTAGTTTTGTTCTTGTAAGGTTTATGTGATAATATCTTTTTTTAATACATGTAATGTATGTCAATATTAGCATAGATGTCTGTATTAGTATAGTTGTCAGTATTAGTATAGCTGTCAGTATTAGTATAGTTCTTAATTCTGCGTGCATGCGTACCTGGGTGTATGTGTGTCCGTCTTATCTATTTTTTACTTCACTCGATATAGTTATACGCTCCGGTCCAAACTGGAACTGCCCCTTCGTGGGATAAATAACGTTTTTAGTCTTGACTTGATACAGATAAGCCGGCGGCTTTTCTGTCGCGTATCCGTATGTTACACGCCTCGAAAAGTTGGTTCACGGGCAGTAATTATACATTGCACATCGTAGGCAGCTTCCCATAACTCCAAGCACTTATGGCGGATCACCGACCAGCACACTTTTATCAGGTCTGAAAATAGGACAGTAAGTACGTAATTCGTGTTTTTAGTTCTCGACTCATCAGCACATATATTGGGTCACAACATAGGACAGGACAGGAAATGCGTCCAGCGAACACATGAGCGTAGGAACACCTGCGATATCAGGGGCGGATCCAGGGGTCTCTCGACGGTGGGGCCCTACCGACCTCCCTCTCCCCCCTTCCCCCCCCCCCTCGTTTTCCAAACTGTGTCATACAAAAGAGATCCAGATCAAAACAGTGACTATCAGGCGAGCATAAATTCATAACAACGAATGAAACGCGCTTAAAAAGAACAATTACAAATAAGTTGTGTTGAAATTATTTTTTATTGATGCTTTTCTTTGAAGATTTTCTTTAAAATTGTACTATGGTGTTGTAACCGTTCTCTCTACGCGTGTTTCTTTCTTCTTTTTTTTTTTTTTTTTTTTGGTTGGGGGGGGGGGGGGGGGGGGGTTGTTGGGGTTTTTGAGACATATTCAGAGTTTGCAGAGGTTACGATTTTTATTTATTAAAACGTTTCTTCTTTCATCTCGGGACACAGCACCTCTTTCTGCACTTTTTACAAAGTTTAAAAGGAAGGGTTAATCATATCTACATGCACTTGTCCTCCTCCCCACCTCCACCCCATCTCCCTAACAAAACAAGATTAATCGGGCACTTCTGATTCTTATATGGTGTAAAAAAAAAAAAAAAAAAAAATCAATTCAGACCAAAAAGGTGACTGCCAAGCGTGTAATATGCAAAGAAGTACCCAACGGAGAAGAAACACGCTTAGAAAAGACGGGTACAACACAATTTATTAATATTTCGGGTAAATACCCTTTGTCAAAATAGACAAACAAACAAACAGAGAGATTAGCCGCTACTTATCTTCATTGGCAGAAGGAATGTGGAAACTGAAGGAGGTGACGTAAAATAAAAGAAAAGGAAGAACAAA
The DNA here is from genome assembly GCA_036245525.1 of Semisulcospira habei. Classification (NCBI taxonomy): domain Eukaryota; kingdom Metazoa; phylum Mollusca; class Gastropoda; family Semisulcospiridae; genus Semisulcospira; species Semisulcospira habei. The sequence continues at coordinate 11,181,993 of BTPG01000001.1, forward strand.
AGTGCGCAAAAAGTAAAAATGACGTCAACGAAAAATCGTAATAGAGAGACTCGGAAAGAACCTGAACACGAGAGACAAGAGTGTGTGCAAGTACGTGCAGGAGCGAGCGAAAGAAAAGGCGTGTAGATGAGGCCAGAGAAAGAGATAGAGGGGGAGAGAGAGAGAGAGAGAGAGAGAGAGAGAGAGAGAGAGAGAGAGAGAGAGAGAGAGAGAGAGAGAGAGAGAGAGAGAGAGAGAGAGAGAGAGAGAGAGAGAGAGAGAGAGAGAGAGAGAGAGAGAGCGAGACGGAGAGAGAGAAAGAGAGAGAGAACGAACGGGGAGTACCCTAGGGCACGAAGTAGGCTGAGTGTCTAATACACAAAGCCTGCTAAACACCAACCCGAAGGCAAACTTTATATCACCTTCAAGTTGAGGACTACCTCGGGGAAAAACGGGAGGACCCCGGGGAAAAACCCCAGCATTTAGCACGGTACACAACAAGTAATAAGTCATGAAAACAAAGCAAATAATCAAATTCAGTAAGAGAATATAGGTAAAAGTGGAGACTGAGTAGGTAGTTGTGAAACCGTCTTCAAGGGTAACTCAAAAAATAAGGGGGGGGGGAGAGAGAGAGAGAGAGAGAGAGAGAGAGAGAGAGAGAGAGAGAGAGAGAGAGAGAGAGAGAGAGAGAGAGAGAGACGGGGGCGGTGGGGGGGGGGAAGGGAGGGGGGAAGAGGAAGGAGGAAGGGGAAGAAGGGAAAAGGAAACAGCGTAAAGAGAGAAAGAGGGCTAGAGAGAAGTGGTAAAGGGGGTGGGGGGGGGGGGAGAAAGAGGGAGAGAGGTAGAAGGAAAGAGAGGGGGAAAAAAAAAAAGGGGGTGGGCTGGGGGCGGAAGACAACCAGCCAGAGCCACCAACCCCACCCAACAGGCACCCACCAGCCCACAGAAAAACACACAGGCACGCAACAAGACGACCACATACATCCCCAAGGGATGCACACGATCGCCTCGCCCCAAAACCGCGTATCAAACCGTGAGCCGGAGACCCGGCGCCCGACAGGGAAGGGCAAGGGATCCAACTAAACGTTCGGCCAGCGCTGAGAAAGTCCCTAAGGGAAATGTACATATCAACCAGCGCCAACCTCACCTAACTGGTTAGTGAGTAGTAAAACAGTGAGGTAAAGTAGCAGACACAAGCAAGGTAAAAAATGTTAATCTTTCATATTCATCCCGAGTGGCGCCACAGTGCCCAGTTTATTAATCAGAAATTTTTCACGGTCTTTCCTGGCCCAGACATTACTGGCTTGCATCAGCCAGAGGCCTTTAACCCGAATGTCCGAGATGGAGTGGTCGGCCTGATTGAAATGTCGTCCGACCGGTCTGTTGTATTGGTACTTGACAGACTGAAGATGTTCTTTGAAACGGTCGTTGATGGTTCTTTCCGTCTCTCCAACATAGAGTTGGCCGCATTTCACACAGGAGATGACATAAATCACGTTGGTGGTTTGACACGTGAAGTATCTGTCTATGTTGAATTTGTAACGTGGACCATTCACCACGGTGGAAGGGCAAATAAAAGGACACGTCTTGCAATTAGGAACATTGCACGGAGTGGCCTCGCGCTGGGACCATACGGCGTTGAGGCGCGTCCCCTGGGTGGTGGATAGGGGGTCCCTCGTGAGAGGGGTGCACCGAATGAAATAAGGTGCCGTGAACCAACATGGTCTAAGGGAAGGTGACCCCGACAGAAAACCCCTGGTCCTCCTAGTAAGGGGGTTGGGCGTGGGGGTAGCTTCCCCACCCTGCAAAAAAGGAAATAGCTACAAAAACGCCGACGAAAAGACTAACAGTAATTCCTTTCCTGGAGGAGGAAGGTTCTTCTACTAGAAGACTTATGACGTCCTGTGGTGAAAGCCGGAAGTCTTCGGAAGCCACAGGACCGAGCCGCCTCTCTCTATCCAGGGATACAACCATGGGCACATGGAACGTCAAGACCATGTAACTCCTGGCGTCGAGACCTCCAAGCAGACATCAAGAGACTGGGAACCACCTGGAGTAGAATCGAAGGAGAAGCACAGGACAGGAGTTGCTGGAGGTCTCTCGTCGACGGCCTATACCCAGGTAGGGGTGACAGGCGTAAGTAAGTAAGTAAGTAAGTAAGCACGGAGTGGAGCCGGAGGGTCTGGTGGTATGACGAGGCTTGAGAGTAGAGCGAACAAGCATGTCCCGCAAATTAATATCCCTCTTGAAAGCTACCAACGGAGGTTCAGAAAAGATAGCAGCAGATTCTTGACTGGATGAAAGAAGACCCCAGTTAGAAAGAAGGATTTTACGCACCGGATTGGTGTGGGGATGGTAGATCATGGTTACGATAGGCCTGTCACTATCAGCGGTAGGTTTAGTCTGCAGTGTACTCGCGCGACTAAGTTTTTGAACCGTTTGGAGAGATCCTTGAACAACAGTATGTGGGTAATGTCTGTCGATGAAAAATCCAGCCATTTCTTTGGATTGAACATCAAAATCTGATTCTTCGGAACATATTTTTTGTAGCCGAAGAAACTGGGAATAAGGGATGCTGCTTTTAGTTTTGGGGTTGTGAGAAGATCGGTAGTCAAGGTAGGAATGTGAGTCGGTAGGTTTGTAATGTATTGAAGTTTTCAACATTCCGCAGTCAATCCTGATGTTCATGTCCAGAAAGTCGACTGAAGTAGCTGATATAGTGTATGTGAACTTGATGGATGGGTGGAAGTCCTGCACGAAGTGAATGAAGTCTAAAAGTGCAGCTTGGGTCATGTGTGTAGTTCCTAAACCGTCATCGATGTAGCGTTTATACATCTCAGGGACAGGCCCGGTGTATTGTTCTCTCTCTCTTTCTCTCTCTCTCTCTCTCTCTCTCTCTCTCTCTCTCTCTCTCTCTCTCTCTCTCTCTCTCTCTCTCTCTCTCTCTCTCTCTCTCTCTCTCTCCGTCTCTCTCTCTCTCTCTCTCTCTCTCTCTCTCTCTCTCTCTCTCTCTCTCTCTCTCTCTCTCTCTCTCTCTCTCTCTCTCTCTCTCTCTCTCTCTCTCTCTCTCCACCGAGGATACACTGTCCAGCCTAGTTTTTCACACCTCCACTGGGAATGTGTATTTATTCTATGCATCTGGAACTAAATTCTGGAAGTGCACTGTGTGCATGTGTGCAATAGACATGGATTTCTATTTTTGTGTTGAATTATCCTGAACGATCGTTGTGAGCACTTGAAAAGCTATTTTTGTTCCTCGACGATCGTTAACCTAACCTAACCTTGAGTGCATCACTGCACCAAGTGTGTTTTCGGATTCCTGGAATACTAGTTGTGCGTGTTTTTATTAGTGCTTGCTTGCTTGGAAAAACTCACGTTCCTTCAGGAACAGTACTTTCGAGTTGGTCCGTGATCCTCACAATACCGTTTTTCCGCGGCATTCGTCTCTGTCCAACATCGGAGTACTGAAACGGGTCTGTTGGGTTTCCTGACTTGACTTTTGTGAGTTCAGTGATTCTTCTGACTTAGCACTGCTTTTTCCAGGTGAGCGTGTAATTTTTATCTAAAAACAAATTTGTCCACAACTGAAAGTTACTTTTGGAATTGAAAACATTGATTCAATGATTGTGTACATTTGCGTCACGCGTTCTTTGAACTAGAGCGGCTGACGCGTCATATGGAACTAGAGTACCAAGCGCGTCACTTGGAACATGAGCGCTGACGTCGATCAATTACCTCCCGCTCGCAAGTGTCTTTCCCTAATAAAAGCTCTATCCCTATCACGCACTGGTATCATGCTGGCATATAACTAATTCCTTGCACTGTGGTGACCTTTCTGCAGTGCACTAACAGCTCATTGTAAATAAATCCAGTGTGTGTCTATCTTGTGTGTTCGTGTTAACAAGATGGCGGACTAGCTAACTCCAGTGAAGGACACTAAACTTAACCCATGCCCCCGCACACGAGATCTATCAAAGCCAAATACTCCATTGCCTTGGAAAACGTTAAGAAAACTAAAGACTGGCATCAGATCACTTTTGATACAAACGGTCTTCACTTGCCGGTGTGGAGGCATGCTTTAAGAGAACGATACCAGTTTGCATACAAACCCCCTGAGCTTTCCTCTACATGGGCTGACCACCAAAAGGACCAAGCACAGACGCTCTCCCTCACCCATCCCCTGGCCACTGACCTTCCTCCTGAACTTTTTAAATCAGTGCTTGATCTCTCGCTTGATGGAAATAAGCTATTAAAAATCTCCATCTACTATACCACGGGCACAATTCTAGTCCAGGGGAAGGCGTGTGTGGACTGGGTGCAAGAGGAATTCGGCAAACTGAGGTCAGTCGTGAACCTCCTCCTCCCCAGCTATAGCATGTCTGGTAAACCTCCTGATCAACGGGCCCTGCCACCATGCGCCACTATGTGCTCACAGCTCCCTAAAGCTGACGATACTGACACGCTCGGTGTAGGTCTCGAGCAGGTAGCAGGAAGTACTAATATCGACCAGGACCACGACAGCGCCAATGATATGGCTGCCAGTGCAGTTTCAAACAACGCGACTGGCAGTGCCGAGGTTGCTTCAGCCGGCATTGACCGCAGTGGCTGTACCTGTGACGCCACCCCTTCGGTGGCCAGTGACCAGTGTGACAGCCCGGGCGGTTGCCCCCCTCTCGCAGACACCTGTTCTGCCTTGCAACCGTCTACTTCCATGCTCCAAGCCGACACGGCCAAGAAGCTGGCGGAACTCGGCCGTGTTGTTGATGGTCTCGGTGCTGCGATCGGCTCTCAACACGACACAGCCATGTGTGCAGTGTATGACTTACAGAAAGAGGTGCGTGAGCTGGTCCGGATTGAGATTCGTGACATCAAGGCCGAGTTCCACCAGCAGCTTGAACAACTTTGTTGTCGTGTCAAGTCACTGGAGGCTGAAAACAAGAAACTCAAGTCTCAGCTTGGTGACCACAACAAAATGTTTACTTCACTGCGCATCACTTCCCAGCCCTCCAAGAAGCAGATGACAGATGCACATGTGGACGCCACTCTGTTGTCAACCAAGCCTGGCCCATCCCTGACCTCCTCTCAGCCCCGACAGGCCGTTCCCACTGACCAATCTCCGCCTGCCATCAACCTAGCCAAGACTCCCTCCGTTGGTATGGCTTCCCCGTTATCCATTGAAAGCTCAGGTCTCACTCCCTCCACTCCCTCGCCGACCCAGCCAGCGCACAACACTGACCGTGACGTTTTAGTCGCCGCCGTGCCTGTGTCCAATCGCTTTGCTGCCCTCTCTGTTGACGACTGCACAAACGTCCAGGTAAAAAATATAGGCATGGAATCGCTCAGCAACACGTGCCGCCCCAAGCGTGATCAACATCAGGATCACCCTATCCCCGCTGATGTCTTGACCAAAGAGAGGATTTTGCCTGGGGTCACTGCTGTGCTAATAGGTGATTCAATCTTGCGAGAGGTGGGTAGCAAGATTGTATCACCGACTGTACCTATGCAGAAGATATGCGTGCCGGGCATGTCCATTGCTGAATTGATGGCGTGGCTCGACTCGCAGCCTCCTGCACCGCACATTGTTTTCGCCGTTCTGCATGTCGGGATCAACACATGCAAACGCCGACAAGTGATCAGTGTGGACACCTGGGCCGCCCTCCTCAAACTGGTAAAAATTAAGTTTCCATGCGCCTCCGTCAAAATGTCGTCTGTTTTGCCTGCTTTTGGTCGACACCCCGCCAACAGCGCCATCATTCCATCCAACAGGAACCTGATGGCGGCGTGTGTTCAGGCGAGGGTTCTGTACATTGACAACGTGCCAGTGTTTCTGTCTCGTGTGGGGCCCCACGTAAGTTGCTCTACAGACAGAATGATAATTTCCATCCAAGCACCGAGGGGGCCTCGCGACTTGCCTTCAACCTTAGGTCCACAGCTCGTGCATCCCTGCCGTCTATGCGGTCTAGCTCTGCCCACCAGCCTGTGCTGCGGCCAACTATGTGTGACGACCGCCTGCAATACGGACCCCCCCATGCCGCCTCTAGGAGGCTTGCACCGTAACGGTCACCTACCCTTAGATTTCAACTGTAAAGTACCCATCCTCCCCACCCCACATTATCCACCCCAGCCACTGACCAATCAGCGTGTTTCCTACCCCGTGGCTCCTTCCCCCAAATTTTCCTGTGATCCTGCCACTTGGAGTGTTGCTTTCCCTGTGCCACCTGTTGCCCCTAGCCATGGCCGGTACGGCTACATCCCCTGTCCAGAGTATCATGGGCGGCACTATGAGACTCTCGTCTGAGTGAATTTCTGTGTGATCCCACACTGTTTGCCTCCCTCGATTCTCATCAGTGGTTCGTCCGGCACAATCAGTGTCGTCTATCGTTCGTCCCTTGACTGAGTGAAGTGACATTCTGAACCCACTCTCGTTGTCTCCCTTGATTCGTTCTGGCGGAGCGACGGAGACAACTTGCGCGGCGTACCATGATGTCTCAATGTCGTATTTATATGTCCACATGGGTTGTCTCCCTCGCTTCTCTACTGTGAATCGACGGAGTCAACCAGTGTGGCGCTCACCTTCCCTCTCATACGGAAAGACAGTCACTCAGTGCAGCACAAACCTTACCTCTCATTAATTATGAAATATGAATCTGACAATCTGGCAAACTGTTTAGTGTCCGACATTGAATATATGTTTTTTTTAATCAAATAGCACTTTGGATTTAATTAGTGACATGAATTTTTTTCTGTGAATGGTGACGATTATTATCTTTCTGCATTTTCTTTTCTTTCAAAAGGGAGGAAATATACTCTTCTTGATATAGCGAAGGAGCCAGTGTGTGTATCGTATATTGTACGGTCTCCGATCAGTGACTCATTTATTTCGCTTTTCAGAACGTAACCAACACATTATTTCCCCTATGTGGGATGTGACGCTAAGGAGCCGGTTTAGATATTTGTATATATCGCAGATACGGTATACGTTCAGTGACTCATTCGCCTACAGAACGTAACGACCTATATATTTCCCCTGCGTGGGTGTGACGTTGTCTGCAGCGAAAGCGATAGACTGA
>BTPG01000001.1:11189061-11311561 GCA_036245525.1 Semisulcospira habei
GCTGAGTTTTCAGCACTGTAGTTTCTCCTGGGTTTTGTTTAACTTTGTTTAGAGTTCAAAAGTTTTCATTTGTTCTTAATTGACTTTTGTACACATTTTCCCCCCACGTGTTGCTTCATCATGCCTGCCCTGTAGCCCACATGTACATCAGTGTTCGACTGACTAAGCATGATTTACGGATAGGGCACCTTAACGTTTATCATTTTATACAACAAAGTGCCCGACGCCACTGTTTTACTTTCACAACACCCAACCCTTTCATATATTTGGATTTACTGAGTCTAGACTCAGGGAACATATTAGTAACGCCTCGATCTCCATTCATAACTATGCTGTATTCCGTAGAGGATGCATCATCCACCCGGTTCCATATCCGGTATAGCTGTGTACATTCATAAATCTCTATCCGCCAGTACGTTACCCGCCGCATGGATTTAGAGTCTTGTCACGTTGATAAGTTTATTTTCTTGAACTGAAATTGTGACAAATCTTCCCCCCCACACTAATTGGATTTATTTATCGCACACCTTCAGCCACATTTTCATGGTATGATGATTTTGTCACCATGATGGTTAAGGTGCAACAACGTCACAACACAAAGATATTACACCTTCTAGGCGATTTTAATATTGACCTGCTAAAGACTGGTTAATGCGGCGTGGAATTGCACCACCTCATTATTTGGCCTGCAGCAGATGGTTTCGGTCTCCCACTAGAATTTCTTTGTCATCCGCCACATTGATTGACCACATCTTATACTTACTAATGACACCCGACTGTCACAAACGTCCTACGTGCCGAATGTAGCCATTAGCGATTCACTTTCCTACTTGTTTTAATCTTTCAGTTTAAACGTGATAAACCCCAGCACAAACACCACACTACCATCTCACTATACAGGTCTTACACAAAGTTCAACAAAGATGACTTTCTTCATGACCTCTCAATCACGCCCTTTCACCTTATTTATAACACTAATGATCCCAATGAAGCCCTCTCGCTTTGGTACAAGCTATTTCTTTGGGTCCTCGATAAAACATGCCCCACTAAGGACCTAAACGCGTTAAACACCCTACCCTTCCGCCTTGGTTGTCAAAGGACATCATTCACGCAATGAAAATAAGAGATGACTTTAAAACGACAGAAAAAAGTTTGCGGGATTTTAAGAAACAACGTAATCTTGTAAAATTCCTTAGTTAGAAAAGCACAGAGAAAACGCTTGCGGAAAAAATGTTATCGCAGAGGGTAAGATACAAGATAACCCGAAGTGTCTGGTAATGCCAATCAATTTGTTTACAAAGAAGAGGAGTTCCATCAATGCTGCTACCTCTCCAGGCATAACTCCAGACGACTTCAATTCCCACTTTTTAAATATTGCTGAGTCCCTTGTACAGTCTTTTTCCAGTGGCACTGATAGTTACAGTTGTTCTGATAAAACTGCGCACACACTTGTGAGTCTGCAACAGGTGGCGTCATTCTCCATTACCTCTTATGACAGTGTTTTGAAGTAGGTAATATATATTTCTACTCTAACAAGTAAATCGTGTGTGGCCTGGATGGAATAAACAACATGGTACTGAAAATTGTCCCTTCCATACACAGCTGACACCCCTTGACATTTATATTCAACCCTTTCTATCAAGCAAGGTATTTTTCTCCATATGCCATGAAAGATGCTAAAGTTTGTCACCCATTCCCAAATGTACAGTTCCCAAAAGTCCAAACGATTTCCGTCCTATTTCAGTGTTAATCACTATTATCGAAGCCACTAGAAAGACACGTTCATAAGCACCTACTCCAATTTCTTGGAGAATCACCGCCTCCTCGTTTCTCTTCAGTCTGGTTTTAGACCTAAACACTCATTTCATACTGCCCTCGTTCACATTGTTGACTCTTGGGCTCTCATCAATAAACAATTCCAAATTAAATGGTTGCAGTTTTTCTGGACCTAACCAAAGCATTTGATTTAGTCGATCACAACATTCTTTAAAGAAACTTTCAGTATATTAAGCTTGATTCGAACTCTATAGCTTTTTTCTCCTCCTATCCTCAGTAACCGCCGACAGAAGGTTGTACTCAAGAATGGGCGGGTATTCGAAAGAAGGTATAGTGATGCACGGAGTTCCCCAAGGATCTATCCTAGGGCTCTTTTATTTTCTTTATTCATCAATGATCTACCTCTTTCCATCTCAAATCCTGAGGTTAAATGCGCGAACTCTTTGCTGACGATTCAACTCTGCATACATCAGACAAACGTGATGAAACGACGCTAAATTGTATCCTCCAGCAGAGTCTCGATGAATGTGTCAGACTTGGTGTGCGCATAAATCGCATGCTATTCAGTACTTCTAAAACCAAATGCATGTTGATACACAACCCGCCAAAAGCTGTCAGCTACATCCTGCCCTCTGAAACTGTCACATTGGCAATAAACCTATCCAAACAAGTATCCAGGCACCGCCTACTGGGAGTTGTAATTGACGACCAGCTGAACTGGTCGCCACATATCGACAGTTTGTGCAAAACCTTGTCCAGGAATGTATTTCTGCTATCTAATACTTAGACATATTCTTAGTACAAAAGTGCTGTACATTGTTCTTTCACGCACACATTAAAAGCCACTGTGACTATGCGTCCTCTTTGTGGGGACGAATGCAGTGAACTTCATTTAAAAAAACTAAACTCGCTGTATCGTCGTTCAGTTAAGTTAATTATTCCTAACCCTATTTCCACGGCAGAGAAAATAAAATCCCTTGGCCTGCTTACACTGAAGGAACAACTCAAATTTAACAAATGCGTCCTCATGCACAAAATATTTCATTATCAAGCCCCGGAATATCTGCGCATGATATTTAACTTCAGCCCTCGGCATCAACTACATACGAGGATATGACTTGCTTCACTTACCCCGCCCACGGATAGATCTCTACAAGTCAAGCCTTTTATTTTCTGGTAGTTCTGTCTGGAACTCATTGCCATTAAACATTAAATCATTTTGTCGATAAAATCCCATTTTTAAACGTGCATTGCACACTCACTTCCAATCAGCGTGACTTCACAGTTTGCCATATAAAAATAATTCTGCTGATAACACGTAAACGTCAAATATTTTTCTCTTTCTCCTTAAATTTGCTACCTGATCATCTATTGTGTTGTCGGTGTCACTATACGCTATTGATGCTGCTGATTCTATGACACCTGTCTTAGATGAGTATAATATTAATGCTGTGCACGCCGTTTCGTTCTCTTGCTTTTTGCATCGGAGGGCAGTTACAAATTCTCCATTGCGTTTTTTTTCCCCGTAGTTTTTCTTCTTCTTCTTCTTCTTCTTCTTCTTCTTATTATATTATTGTTAGTATTTGCATTGCTCTGTTTATTTTCCTGTTATGTTGTTTGTTTACAGGACAGCTTGTAAGACAGGCATTGAGTTGCCTAATAGCTTTATCCTGAATAAATAAAGATTCATCATCATCTCTCTCCTCTCTCTCTCTCTCCTCTCTCTCTTCTCTCTCTATCTCTCTCTCTCCTTCTCTCTCTCTCTCCTCTCTCTCTCTCTCTCTCTCTCTCTCTCTCTCTCTCACTCTCTTCTCTCTCTCTCCTCTCTCTCTCTCTCTGGGCCTATTCTACACGCCTTTTCCTTCAGCTCGCTCCTGCACGTACTTGCACACACTCTTGTCTCTCGTGTTCAGGTTCTTTCCGAGTCTCTCTATTACGATTTTTCGTTGACGTCATTTTTACTTTTTGCGCACTTTTGTTCTTCCTTTTCTTTTATTTTACGTCACCTCCCTTCAGTTTCCACATTCCTTCTGCCAATGAAGATAAGTAGCGGCTAATCTCTCTGTTTGTTTGTTTGTCTATTTTGACAAAGGGTATTTACCCCGAAATATTAATAAATTGTGTTGTACCCGTCTTTTCTAAGCGTGTTTCTTCTCCGTTGGGTACTTCTTTTTATATGGTGTAAATTTTCTTTTTGAAAAGAATGTTTTACCTGGAGTTTCTGCAGGAGCAATCACCTTGTGTTTGACAACAACACTACACTACGAAGTACTCCTCCGTCTGAGGAACAACACAGCCATTTGTGAAAATTGTGATACTGCTCTATACCACCCACAAAACATCCTGTGTGTGTGTGTGTTGTGTGGTGTGTGTTGTGGTGTGTGTGTGTGTGTGTGTGTGTGTGTGTGTGTGTGTGTGTGTGTGTGTGTGTGTGTGTGTAGACACGAGTTTCTCCTGTGTTTGTGTACGCACAGGTCTGAAACGTTAAAAATGCTTCCTTCAAGATTTAATTTCGGAGTACTTTTCGGCATGTTTTAATTAAATTACTCATTAAAGAGAAAGATTGCCGTTTATAGAAAGTCTGTTGACCCGCATATGAGTCCGTAATTTGTGTTATATTCATTTGAAATTTTGAATATAGCCAGCTTAAAGAAAGATATTGGATGCGTTCGTTAAAACCCATTATTGCCCACCGTCCCATTTTTGGGACGCAACTTATTTTAATTACTGTATCTAAGTGCTTGTGTCACTGTGACTCAGCAGCCTATTGTGTTAATCAGGGGACATCACTGCATCCAGGCATTGTTTTTTGTTTGAGTACTTTCCCTTCACACTAGCAGTGAGAGCTGCCATTTGCAGAAAAAAAGCTGGTGCCTGCAGCATCAAACATGGCAACCAAGAAAAGGTAAGGATTACTTTTTTTACATTACACTTTTATATATAACACTAAGAACAAAACCTAGAGACTATACTGTTATCTGGATATGTTTTTGTCAGTTTGATGATAGCTTGAATATGTACTGATCTGTATATGTTAGAGTTACCGTCCCAAAAATGGGACGGTGGGCACGAGAGGGGAGGGGTTTTTGCTTATACTACATACACTGTTTTTTTTCTGCTTTTGTCCAGGATTTTTACTGTTCATGAAGTGGTATCCAATGCTGGAAGATGATGCTAACTTTGAAGAAGCTGACATCTTTATTGAACACCCCTCCTACATAATGAAGACACCGATGAAGACAGCGGAGACGAAGATGAAGTATGGTACTGTCTCCAACCTAAACAGAAATCAGCTGTAGGCTCCTGCTACTGTCACTATCTGGAGACAGGGTGAGAAAAGTGTCCTATGATGAGAGTGGAGGAATCTGCTGATGTATCAGAGAATATCAGTGCTCCATATTCAGAGTGCTACCTGCTGCCACAGGGACAGTGCAAGATGCATCTGGGGATTCAGAATCCTTGGAGTCAGACGATGCAGCACCTATTCCTTCTACATCCATGGGGAGAGAAAAAGGAGAAAGTAAACACGGCCTGCAGCAACTAAAGCGTCCATCTTCAAAGAAAAGCAGCAATAAATCAGCGAAAAGTGGAGGAAATACAGATCTGTCAAATAGGCAAAAGCAACGCTTTTTCTGGAACAAGACAGATGTTGACCTGTCGAAAATGCCTTCTTCTCCAGTTGATCTGTTTTGAGTGCTTCTTTGACAAAGAAATCCTTGTAACCTTTGCTGATTTTAGCAACATATATGCACGGTCCCAAGGGCAACTTGACATTTTCAAACCACACCTGAAGTAGATCCAGACCTTTCTTGCCATTCTACTCTCTGTCTGGATACAGTCCTGTGCCCAGGAGACGAATGTATTTGTCTTCAGATGAGGATGTGGGGAAGGATGCTGTTCAGTCTGCTATGTCAAGAAACCGCTTTTTGAAGAAATGCTGCGGTATTTCCATGTCAGTGATAATGCACATCTGGATGCTGCTGACAAGATGATCAAAGTTTGGCCGTTGCTGACACACATGAATGAAAAGTTTCTGACCTTCTTCAAAGCTGTCCAGACACAAAATCTCAGTATCGATGAGTCGATGGTGCCTTATTATGGACGGCACAGTTGCAAACAATTCATACGAGGCAAACCAATCAGGTTTGGTTATAAGATGTGGATGCTGATGCACGCCTCTGGGCTATGTTGTCCAGTTTGAGCCCTATCAAGGTGCAAGAGGACGCCAAACTGAATACCCAGGACTTGGAATGGGGGTTCGGTTGTTGTTGATCTCATTGCAGAGCTGCAAGAAGAAGAGGGCAGCTCATACCATCTCACGTTTGACAATTTGTTTCACAAGCCTGCAGCTTGGTGGATGTTTTGACAGAGAAAAACATTGCATTGCACAGGAACGATACGTGCAAATCGCCTTCAGGATTGCTCTTTGAGGATGGTAAACAAGATGAAGAAGACACCAAGGGGAACCTATGACCATGCAACCGACACAAAGACTGGCCTCAATGTTGTTCGGTGGAATGACAACAACATCGTCAATATTGTTTCAAACACATGTAGGAGTGTCATCCACTTCAGACAGCCAAGAGATGGTCAAGGGCGCTGAATCAAAGCAAGTCACCATTCCTCCAACCCTTCATGATCCGCCATTACAACAACACTATGGGCGGTGTGGACCGCACAGACCAGAATGTGGCAAAGTACAGAACGGTCATTCGCTGCAAGAAGTGGTGGTGGCCCATCTTTGCCTATTGTCTGGACCTCAGTATCCAACAAGCCTGGCACCTCTACAGGAACACAGATGTAGCGAAAGACAACCCCTTTGGCACCTTTTCCTTATCCGCAGGAGCGTTGTCAGAGTCTATCTTGCACGAGCTGGTCATGCAGGGCCTGGTCCGTCCAAGAGGATTTGTATCTCTTGACAAGCGTTGTCCCAACAGAGGGTCAGGTTTGACCTGTGTTGACCATCTTGTTCAAAAGTTGGCCTACACAACTGAGATGTGCATCATGCGGGAAGAAGACTAAGCGCCGCTGTGCTAAAGTGCAAGGTTGGCCTCCACGACAAATGCTTCCAGCAGTACCATACTCACTGAAACTCTTAACAGCTTATGTGGTGCTAAAATCAACTAAGACAGTGACAGCTGGACATCACAAAAAAATTGACAAAATTGAAACTGTCCTTTACTTGCAATTGTTTCTTCTTTTTTTTTCCCTTCTTTTAATAGTTATGATTTTCTTGTTTTCTAAAGATACCTAAAAGCAATTTAAATCAAAATATTGTTTTGTTGTGTTTACTTTGTTTTCACCTTAATTATTAAATTTTCTTTCAATAAAAGTTGACTAATTTCAGTATTTTGGTTCTTGTGTTCACTCTTTGAAAAATGAAAAACCCCTACCCATTCCTGCCCACCATCCCATTTTTGGGACATCTACATTTTATTGTCTAAATGATAAATTTCAAAGTTTTAATCAAAATTTGATCAACACATGTCCATTGTAGACAATTATCCATAATATAAACTAATTTGCACTTTGAAAAAAAATTTGGGCATTAGTGGGTTAACCAGGGTTGTACCTATTCAACGTTTTCGTAAAACAAATTATAATTCATCGCAGCAAAAAATGTCGAAACGAAGAATTCTCGACTTCAAACAGTGACGGTGAAGTACACGTCATTGTGATAGAAAATTTGACACATAACTCTCTCTCTCTCTCTCTCTCTTTCTCTCTCTCTCTCTCTCTCTCTCTCTCTCTCTCTCTCTCTCTCTCTCTCTCTCTCTCTCTCTCTCTCTCTCTCTCTCTCTCTCTCTCACAGTTAACAGGAGTAGTCTATCTGGATTTTAAGAATGCTTTTGATCTGATTAACCATACTATTCTGACTTCTAAGCTTCACACATACCTCAATAACGGAGACGCAGTTGCTTTTTTCACATCTTACCTTACTAAAAGAAAACAAAAGGTTCTTGTTCATGGCTCATACTCCTCTCTCAAAGATGTAAGCTTCGGTGTGCCCCAAGGGTCTGTGCTGGGCCCTCTACTGTTTTGCTTATTTATCAATGATTTGCCTCTACATATTACTTGCCAAGATGTACAATGCGACCTTTTTGCTGACGACACCTCAGTTCATACTACTAGTAAAGATATACAGGTAATTTCCGACAACCTACAACAAAGTCTTCATGAAGTATCAGCTTGGTGTATAAACAATTCTATGGTTGTTCATCCCAGCCAAAACGAAATCGATGGTAGTCGCCACGCGCCAAAAAACAGCAGATAATGCCTCTATTACTTATACCTTTCTCTTAAAGGTAGTCAGGTAGAACAGGTAAATGAACATCGAGTACTGGGGATTAAAATTGACAGTCAGCTAAAATGGCAAGCTCATACAGACGCCTTATGCAAAATAGTAGCCAAAAATCTCTTTATGTTATCAAAACTAAAATATTATACTGTTTCAGATACCCGTAAACTATTTTATAACGCTCACATTACGTTCTTATATCGATTACGCGTCATCGGTATGGGGATGGGGTGTAGTGAGGTCCATTTAAAGAGACTCAATTCCCTTCACAGACGAGCGGCCAAAATAATCTGCCCTGATCAACACCTAAGCACTGAAGAAAAGCTCTCAAAAGCAGGTCTCCTGCCACTTCAAGATCATTTTAAATATAACAAAGCAATCTTTATGTTCAAAGTGTGGAAACGCAAAACACCTGAGTACATCTCCACTTTGTTCCGTAAGTCTGAGTCCAAGCTTGGAAACATCAGAAAGCTTTTCATAGTCCCAAAACCAAGGATCGATCTATATATAAAACTAGCTTATCCTTCTCAGGGGCACTTATCTGGAATGCCCTTCCCGACCATGTAAAATCCGCCTCCTCGCTAGCCTGTTTTAAAAAGGGTCTCTTGCAAATATTTTGTGGATCACTCGTAGGGATGACTTACACCACTTGTTATTATATGTTTCTTTTTATGCTGGGTCCAATTTATTCCCAATTAAGTCTGTTATCCTTTTCATTTATCATTTGGACTACTTAGCTCTGTCTATGTGTGAAGGGGGGTGGGTGGGGTGGGGGGTGTCTGTGAGTCTATGAGTATGTCTGTCTATGTGAATAGTGTTGTCATCTCTTTGTAAGTATTATGTTTACTTATATGTATGTATATTTGTAGTTAGTCTTGTAGTTGTTAGCAACGGCAGGTTTGTAAAATTGCTGTGTCGATGACGATGTCAATGCCTAAACCGTTGTAAAATAAAGTTTCATTGATTCATTGATTCATTGATTCTCTCTCTCTCTTTCTCCCAGTTTGAAAACTGGTCCTGTTACCAATAACTTCTACCGTTGGAAAATAAAGGTTCATTGTTCATTGTTCTCTCTCTCTCTCTCTCTCTCTCTCTCTCTCTCTCTCTCTCTCTCTCTCTCTCTCTCTCTCTCTCTCTCTCTCTCTCTCTCTCTCTCTCTCACTCTCTCTCTCTCTCTCTCTCTCTCTCTCTCTCTCTTCTCTCTCTCTCTCTCTCTCTCTCTCTCTCTCTCTCTCTCTCTGAAATTCAGTTGACCCACATTTGAGTCCGTAATGTTTGATCTATTCACTTGCAATTTTGGATATAACTAAATTTGAAATAGACATTGGATGCGTTCGTAATCCAGCGTTGTAGCTATTCAACTATTTGAATAATAATTAATTCTTTTTTTGCAAGTTTTGGATCCGCTATATACTCCCATCAAACAGTCAGCCCTGGAAGAGGTGGCGTGGAAGAAAATAGACTGAAACCCTTTTGGATGCGTGAAGCAAAACATCAAATTCGTCACTGTGTACACGGCGTCGTGAGACTAGTGATGCCATGACGTGAGGCTTATTGTGACGTCATTTTCCTGCTCGAGCTATTCTTCTCCTTCAGAATTCCTGCCGCTCCACGAGCACACAGCGCCGTGTGTCCTTTTTTATTTGTGTGCGCCGACGTGTGTTGATCAGAGGTTGACTTAGAGAGTATGGAATTGATCAGAAGGATAAGCTTACAAATAAATTATGAACAACTCTGAATGTTCCTAAAAGAAATGTGAGCTCCAAACAATAGGTAGACTGTGGGATGAAATCCTCATCTTGTTAATATTTTTTATGTGAACCACGAAACGAAACTACAAATGCAAGAGACAGAGATCTTCATGAGCCCCCGCGACTGCGGGGGCTCATGATGATCTATGTCTCTTGCTGAGACCAGTTTGTATTCTTATATGTTCCTCGGACATGAACAAAAGATTTCAGAAACGACATATACAACACAATCTACCAATACTCACAAACCAAATAGGTGAGGCTAGCGCTGGCAGAATTGTACTCAAACCAAGGGGAATCACAGCGCTGGACAGACAAACAGTTAGATCCCCTGCCCCCGCCTATCAGGCACCCAATCGCCAGCCCACAGAGAAATACGCAGGTATAGAACAAGACGATCATTTCCATCCTCTGTCTACCGATAGTGTTATGTAGGGGAGGAGACCCATGTATGAAACACTTAAGCAAAAACGTCTCGCGCGACCGTCCAAAGATAGGTAGAATCAATCCGAAACAAGGGTTTGATAGAGATTATATTGATGCATCTTAGGACAAACCCAAATTTCAAAACTCGAATCGATGCAGAAGCAGTTTCAGTTCGAAAAAAAGACACACATTGTTTCATACTAGGCACCATTTGACTAATATGAAACACTAGGTCTCCTATTATGAAACAGTGTGATTATACAATACAATACAATACAATACAATACAATACAATACAATACAATACAATACAATACAATACAATACAATACAACTTTATTGTCTGTTCGAGTCAAGGCACGACAGAAATTTGCCTTTCGGCTCGTCAAGAAACAACAATATAAGACATTAACAAACGCTACAAGGACATATCATGTCCTTGTTACAAGTTTCACTTACATTTTGTTGGAAAATTAAGGCATGAGAGATGGTTAGCATACATAATAGGTTCATTTAATATTAAAAGTGAGTTAAATATAATGCATCATCGGCCACTGGTCCACTTTTGGTCCATCCATCCAGCATCCTGTGTATATCCAATTGTGACATATGTTATCATTTTGAATTTCTGAGATAGCATCAGAGCCACAGACTTATAATTTGGCAAAGTGATCATATTTGACAATAGCTTTGATTGTCACTTGCGCTGACCTCCATAAAAAGTCAAGGTTACAAAAGTCAATAAACGGGCGATTTTTTTAAAAAAACTGAATAGCAATAATCTTATTTTAAAACTTGCCAAAAAGAAAACTGATGATACAACGTTTGTTTGTAGCTCTGCTAAGTTAAACTCTCGTTAAGGTAAAAGATCACGAGAAGTAATAACGCTTTTATTTTAGGTTGTTGTCATTACAGGTATTTCGTATGTGAACTTTGCATGCAATAAGACCCCAGTGGAAATGTTTTGCTAGAGGTTAAACTGTCTATGCATATTAATTTGATTGACTCCTTCCAAAGGTCAAAGGGCAGGCATGTCAGCAAGTGTGTTGAAGATATTCTATGTATGGGAGAATAAAAGCTACTGTATTTAGTTTTTCCACCTCAGAAGTAAAACTTGATACAAGCTAGCATTATCGACACAGGTTTGTGTACATATTCAGAAGAACCCCTCCCCCTCCTCCCCCCACACAAACACACACACACACACACACACACACACACACACACACACACACACACACACACACACACACACACACACACACACACACACACACACACACACACACACACACACACCCTCCAGCGCCTCTTCTTGGAAATTGTAAACGGTCCGTCGTGTGATTTTTCGCCCATTGGTGACAAATGGTCTCCAGACCTCTCTCCCCCTTCCCGCAGCCTCCCACCCGCACTAACAACAGCATCACCCACCCCTCGTTTGATAGTCAACAAGTGGCACATTTGTAGGTCCTCACCCTCTTCACATTCTTAGCAACTGTGACTCCGCCGACAGGAAGAGTTCCCACGAAAAGATCTACGAATCTCCTGCAATTTTTTTTTTTTTTAACTGTCCTATACCTTAAAGAGAGGTCATTCACAATAGTATTCGTGGTATAAAATGCATACTTACGTACTGTCAAACTTTTGCGCCCAAAGTTAACATTTGAAAAATTTGTGTGCAAAGAATGACTAATTATTACAAACACATCGACCTGGGATGACCATGACCTTTTCTACAGGTGAAATATGTAAGTAAAGTTCTTCTTGTAAGCTACAATTGTGTGGAGTTTAAAGTCTGTGAATGTTATAGCCCCTAAGAAATTGCATTATACAAACCGCACGCATACGCACACGACGGCTGAGAAGCGGCTGCATGGACGATTGGTGACCACATTTGTACTGTTTCATATTTGCTGTCACACCTAAGCCAACAAGGTTTGCTCTTGAAACAACTATTTAGCCCCACCCCCTCCCCGCTGAGACTAGTAATGCGCCATTTTGTCTGTCTGAAAGCATTCCCGACAACTGTGCGCAACATCTTGAAGTGATGTAGCGACATAAAGCTGGTTTTTGACATATCTGTTTTATTCTCTTCACTACCACTAGACGTAAATACTGCTCTGAAATCTTTCCTAGTTCAGTTCCAATGAACACAAAACGTCAAATACATATATGTCAGTTGTGTCAGCAAGAGCCAAAAATCGTCATAGGCCCCCGCGATCGCGCGAGGCTCATGAGGATTTGTGTGTCTTCTTTATTTTTTATTTATTTACTTTATTTATTTTATTTATTTATTTTTTTTTTTTTGTGGGGGTGAGGGGGTGGAGGGGGTGGAGGGGGGGGGGTGGAGGGATGGTGAGTGTGAGGGAGGGGGCAGCAGGTTTTGAAAAAGGATGGGGGGAGGGAGATAGGAAGGAATGGCTTCACGTTTGAAGAAGGTTTCTGGGTTTCAGACCACTTCAGCTTCACGGGGACTTTGTAAGGTTTCATTCTATCATAATTATGTCCTTTTTTTCTTTTAACATGTTTCACCAAAGAGCTGTGCAAATTAACGAAAAGATACATGCTCTCTGCTCCTAAAACCACAACAACGCTGGGGACGATGTAAGGTTTAAAAAATAAAATGATCAGGCAGGGTGCTCTGCTATAGTCCTGCACCAACTACTCAGCAAGGTGCTCCTCTTTATCGCAGAACCTTGCTTAGTGGCTGGCGCAGAACCTTGCTTAGTGGCTGGCGCAGGACTAAGCTCACTCGTACGAAGTAAAGGTTCCACATTTCGCCAGGAGGCAACCGCATTAAAACACGATTTCGCGCTAAATTGTCAGTTATGAGATTGCACGCGAACACCATCGATACATTTTCACGAGCTCCTGCAACTGCACGGGCTAATGAGAATCTATTCCTCGCCATGATGGAACGGCCGGTTTCGCTTAGGGATGCTCAGAAGTGATGTAGGCATACAACAAACCCTGGAACCGATCACAACTAAAACATTTTCGTGCTGGGCAGCGCGTAAACAACATCACACTCAAGTTTTTGGCGTGCTCTCGTTCGAACAAGAGCTCGCAAGATGGCGGCCCCCGTAAAACCAGTATAAGATAGAAGATCAGTTAGAGATATTTCCTTAACCATCGTTCTTGGAACCCAAAACATGCTCATAGAAACAATGTTTTATCAGCATCATCATCATCACCATCATCATCATCATCATCATCATCATCATCATCGTCATCATCATCATCATCCTCACCACCATAGTCATCTACAGCAACAGCAGCATCAGTATCATCAACAGTGACTGTTCTGCTAAGATATCCAACAACCCCTCGAGTTCGTGTCCCATTTAATTATCTGACCGGCGGTCACTGATTTTTTTTTTCCCGGGGACAAAGAAAGATACAAGGACATGGAGTAAGGGGAGACGAGTCTGATCGGCGGCCACTGCCCCTTTCCGCACTCCCGGGGACGATAATTATATAACGTGGTCCATTAAATAGCGTGGTTCATCAGCACCTGCTCTTCCAATGCCGGAGCCTTACACACGACTACACGAATTGGCACCTGACGCGAAATTCATTAACATAACAGCCGGTTATCTGACGGGCGGTGTCCAGCACACTATAGAGTCTTAACCCTGTCACTGCCACTGTGTTTCTGAGAAAATTATCTGAAACAATTAACTTAACTCATTCTACCCCAGACACGCCACAGCAAGATAAGGATCGACCATGATAGTTCAAGGGGGATGCCAGAATAGCTTGGCGCCTATGGGCGCCAAGCTATTCTGGCATCACCCTTGAACTATCATGGTCGATCTGTGTCCTGCACTGCACTGCAGTCTTCAGAGGACAACGGCAAAATTTGGGGATTTCGGTGTTGGGGTAGAAAGAGTTAAAGGAAAACAACACCAGCTGTCAAAGACACGTGGACTTACCGGCATTGGAGTCAGCAGTAAGCATAGATCCTCATGAGCCTCCGCAACTGCGGGGGCTCAAGAGGATCTATGCCTCCTGCTGACTCCAATGCCGGTGTGGTCATGAGGATCTGTGTCTCTTTCATTTGGACCGCGTTCATCTTTTTCCTCGGCGGTGAAGGGGTTAGTAAACTACAAAGCCTCCAGCCAACGAAAATGACTATTATCAGTTGGAAAACCAGCAGACAACCACTGAGGCTTAAAATAACGGCGTGGCGGTTTCCTCCATCTGAGGAAAAAAAATCATGGAACCTACCCAAGAGGCTTAGATGCGAATGCAGGGGATCATTAGGGTCTATGCCTCTTGCGGATAATTGTCTTGACTGCAGGTTCCGGAAAGGCCAACAACCTAGTGCAATTATCGCTCTTAAAAGGAAGATGGTCAAAACACATACTGACGCTGCACCTCAGTCTGTTTCTTCCACCTGCAAGAGGCAGGGACTCATGAGACTTGTATGCCTCTTTGCCTTTATGGAATGTATCCATTTACTTACCAGGATCAGACTCCAACCGATGAGATCGTCAATTTTTTAGCTAGTGAGACCATCTGATGTGTGTGTTTTGCTGGGTTCAATGATCACAGAACGTGTTACTCATGCTGATCGGGTGAATCTAAAGAGGTCACTGCTTCGTAAATATACAAAGTGCATGTGCACCCGGCTTATTTCAAGTCTCCCCAGCGAGTTTCTTCCGATATAATCAGCACCTTTGCGTGCGGCAGATGTTATTTCTCAAGAGAAATCACAAGAAAAAAAGAGAAAAACGCTTTAGAGAGAACAAATGCGACACAATTTATTAAATTTTATTTCTGGCTTAAAATCCGTCAGCAAAATGGACACTCGGGCACAAATGGAATTTATGTGTTAATTCTGCACCAAGAATGACTGTTTCAGGTGCACTGGAATAATTCTTAAAGAGGAAAACACAAGTGACTGTTTTCACAAATCTGACGACAAGCCCATTACCGATTTGGTCGGAGTACAAAAGCTAAACAAGTAAATCGCTGGGTGCAAAATACTTTCTGTGCCAGTTAATGTACATTTACGAGTGATACGCCGAACTCAACCCCATTAACGTTACTAATCGGTACTAAAGCTTCTTTTTCAAATGCTTTGAATGCCAAAATCTGCCAGTAAAATAGATTGCCAGTGTTTGTTCTGCCTTAGCAAAGACTTTTCTGCCCTACTTTTTACAAGCCATGTAAAACATAAGAACTGAACTGAACATAACAAAACGGCGCATATCCCTTGAATAAAATAAATTATTTAACTCATTCAGCCCGAAGCACGTATTTCCCAAATTTTGGAGGGGTCATCTAACGACAATGCACCTGCTGCAGGAGATAGGTCGACCATGATAATTCACGGATAGTGCCAGATTAGCTTGGTGCCGACAGGCGCCAAGCTAATCAGGCACTACCCTTGAATTATCATGATCGACCCATCTCCTGCTGTAGTGCGTCAGGGCTGAATGGGTTAAAAATCCACACTATTATATCTCATAATGTATATAAACAAAACCATCTGGTTACTAAAGTACGGCGTTTCATAATGGACAGTTTGTGAGTTCCAACCTTGGAAGAGCCAACTCGTAAAAGGACCCTGTTCGTTGTCACAGTCGTATGCTTCTCAACATCTTCCCGTCAAATCTTTCAGTCAAGACGTTAACACTCTTTTCTTCCCCTCTTGTTTAACTTCAGTTGTATACACCTTTAGAAGCACAATTAGAAACTATACTAATGGTCAAAACTTAAGGGCCACCCCAATTTTGTGTCATTGGTTATCGTCGCAAGTACGCTAATAAAATACAATGTTCTTTCAATCCAAATAGGTTAAAAGTTGACCTTAGGCAGTCCCACTGTAAAGGGAACAATAGACAACAATTCATCAATTTCCACGAAAGTGTCAAATGCACGTAAAACATCGTCAGTTTTTTTTTGTGAAATGTTGTGCGATATTGGCAAGCGTACCAAAGGCAGGCAGTTGGAAAACCTCGGTAAAGTCATGATGCACGTGAACACTGAGCACTTGTGTTTTGCTACAAGTACCGGTACAGTAGAGGCATAATAAAAATTGTCACTTTCCTTACCACGCCACCACGACGAAGCATACCGCCAGTAGATCAAGGCCGGGCGCTAGCATGGCTGCAGGATGGAATTTCCGGACGAGAAGTTGGGAGACGTCTTGGGGTGTCCTATTCAGTGATCCAGAGGCTGCTGGCACGATTCTAAGAAACTGGAAGGGCAGAACGACGACTCTGCCTAGGACGCCCGCGCTGCACCAGCAGAAGGAAGACGGATACCTCTGTGTGGCTTCTCTGCGCGACCGAACTGTCACGTCAGCCACTCTGGGACGTCAACTGATGCAAGCTACAAACGTTAACGTCAGCACAAGCTCAGTCAGCCGACGTTGCGCGAAATTGGCCTGGCTTTATGCAGAACAGCAATGAGAATACCCCTCACTCCATCTCATCGCAGAGCCCGGGTTGCCTGGTGTCGTCAACATGTGAGGTGAGACAGACTCCAATGGACTCAGGTTCTGTTTACTGATGAGTCACGGTTCACTGTGTCCTTCAACGACGGCAGGGTGAGGGTCTGGAGACGCCAGGGCGAGCGATTCACGGATGGATGCGTCCAAGAGGTGGATCGCTACGGAGGAGGCTCAGTCATGGTCTGGTCAGGCTTCAGCAGGTAAGGCAGGACCCCCCCCCCCTCCACGTCATCCGAGGCACCCTGACTGGACTGCGCTATCGGGACGAGATTGTGCAGCCCCTCATCCAGCCAGCTCTCCTCATAGGCGACAATGCTTTTCTGCAGGACGACAACGCTCGACCTCATCGCGCCCGTGTGATGGATGAGTACCTTGCGCAACGGGGCATCATGAGGATGGAGTGGTCAGCTCGTTCACCTGATCTGTCTCCCATCGAGCACCTCTGGGACGTGCTGGGGCAACGTGTAGTCAGCAACCACCCCCATCCTTATGGCGTCCCGCAGCTGACTCAGTTCCTGAATCAAGAGTGGGATGCGATCCCACAAACTGTTCTCCGAACCCTGGTGAACTCCATGCGTCAACGCTGCATTGAATGCTTGGCTGCAAACGGTGGGTACACTCGCTACTGACTGAACCAGTCTTTTGTGAATTTTCAAATGAGGGGTGGGTGAACATTCTAACGTACTGCTGTTGTTAAAATTGCTTGGTTTACTCAAAACGTAAATGAACTTGATAATTAGCGAAGCACTGACTCCAATTATTGTTACATTATTAATTTGTGTGGAGTTGTCGGTGCGTCTGCGATAAAAAGTGGCCCTTAACTCATTCTACCCTAGACACACCACAGGAAGATAAGGATCGACCATGATATTTCAAGGGTGATGCCAGAATAGCTTGGCGCCTATGGGCGCCAAGCTATTCCGGCATCACCCTTGAACTATCATGGGCGATCTGTGTCCTGCACTGCAATGCAGTCTTCAGAGGACAACGGCAAAATTTAAGGATTTCGGTGTTGGGGTAGAAGGAGTTAAGTTTTTACCATTTGTATATATATATATACATTGCGTGTTCTTGAAATAAATAAAAAAAAAAACACGATACAATATAATCAATTTTGAACTAGAAAGATAAGTCCTTTATCCAACCAATTCCTCGTGCAAAAGGCATAGGTTTTTTCATGAGTCTTCTGCATTCGCACAGGACTGCCTGAAAATGTATGCCTCTTGCTGACGCGACAGCGTGACGGGCTGCTCCACGCTTTCCTCAGATGTATTTATGTCGTATTTGCGTGTTACAGTGCAAGTCTTGTGAAGCTTTAGGCACTTTTGAATAGCGCCGTATTCAGGTTTGGACTCTTTTTTCGTTCTTACTTCCTTAATCTTTATTGTATGTGTAGTGGGAATTATAAGTGAAGCGTAAACTTACTTCCTTTTTTTTTACCGAGTGATGTATTATTAAACTTTTCTTTCTCTTTTAGTTTTTTTTTTTTTTTGGTCTAGCTTCTTTCTTTGTTGTATGCGCAGTAAGAATAATAAATGAAGCGAAAACGAGCTGCTATATTTTCTGAGCGGGGTAAAGCCAGTCGCATATAATTAACTCATTCGAGACGTGCCGTCTCCGGATACTCGGCTTATGCCGCGTACCCGGAGGCGTCACGTCTCGAATGAGTTAATGTAATCTGAATACGGCTTCCTAAGTCTTCCCTGTCCAAGATCAGACGACACCAGTTACAACGGTTCAGTGCAGAGAAAATCTGAACAAGGAAGACCTGAACACCACCTAACTGCAAGAGGTATTCAAACAAACAAACAAAAATGCATGTCGGCAAAAAACGTTGGCCCGAACTGCATTTCCTCGTACAGACGATGCAATCCCATTGAGGAATCCAAAACTAGCATCGACATAACAACAGTAACTGATTCCGAAAAATGTCTGTTACTCGTTCAACTTGTTAGATCCTTTGTGATTTTTGGCGGTTGTTCCAGAACGGGTTTACTACACTGTAAAACACAACCGCCAAACACCCGCCGCCACCAACCCCTCGAACCCCCCCCCCCCCCTCTTTAGCACACTTATCCCCCACCCCCACCTCTTCTCTTCCAATGAAAAAGGCGGGGGTGTGGTGGGGTGGGTGGGTGGGTGGGTGGGGTAATTAAATATATAAATAACAAAATACACGGATGGATGGATGGATGGATGGATGGATGGATGGATGGATGGATGGATGGATGGATCTATTCTTCAGTGGATTGATGTATGCACAGGCTCTCATATTCAGTAGGAGACAACGTTATATCCTGTGGACGCGAAGAGCCGGTTCTGGTGCACATAACTTGTGGAATTACACCACCTGCGCCGTAATCTGACCGCCCATTCAACGCCTCCCCCCCCCCCACTCCCCCCTCGCCCTCCTCCACCCAACAGGTACATCGAACGCAATAAACTCTGAGCAAATTTTCGACCTGTCGTGATGTGTGCATCTTCCACACCTAGCGCCTGGACTTAAATGGTTAACCCCTTCACTGTATTTGGACGCAGACTGTGCTTTTGAAATCTTTGTTAATTTAACGCTAAAGATCCCCAGCAGTTCAAGCAACACAGATGCAACGTTGTTTCAGCAAGAGGTATAGATCCTCTTGAGCCCCCGCAGATGCGGGGGCTCAAGAGGATCTATACCTCTTGCTGTTAGACAGTGGGGTTTTTTACGTATTGATTATTTGCGAGTTATGAAAAGGCTGCGACCTGCATTTCAACGAATGCCAGAATTGAATAGTTACATTCATTATTTTAGAATTGAGGTTATAAATAGCATTTCCTGCCGCACTGTTGTTCCGGGGTCAGCCAATGCTCATCGGCGACAAAATCCAATTCCAGTTTACCCGTTCGTTCTGAGAAAAATAAACGACCACCCAGCTGCAATTAGTGACATAATAATAATAATACCGGTTATTATATAGGCGCTTTTTCTCAATTTTTGGGTGAATTGACTCAAAGAGCCGCGAACTGAAACCCAACACGCACACTCACGTGACAGACACGGATTTACACCGAAGACAAACACAGTACAAGACAGACGAAGGGCCAGCTCAGCTACTGAAGTTACAGAGATTTTTGATCGCTTGTATTTGAAATTTGTAAAGTGGCCTGAAACCGGTACCAAAGTGTGGGAGATAGGGGGTAGGGGGAGGGGGGTGGAAGAACCGGAGTACCCGGAGAAAGAACCCCCAACGGTCCGCCCGAATTAACGATGACACTTACCAGAGGAGAAAAGTCCGATGCCGGAACCCGTTTTCGAACCTCGCACCTTTGGCATTGGTGGCAGGCGCCTTAACCACTGCACCACGGACCGCCCCGACCCACATGACATAGACCCACATGAGACCTCGCAGTCACGAGGGTTCATGAGGGTCTATGCTTCTCACTTGTCGCGTTCGTGTAGGTCTACATCTATCAGCACATGTGGTTGACGCGCCTTCAGTCTGCAACAGCGTCAACGACGTTAGTGTTCTTCATGGCCTTCTGCAGTGAAGGGACTAGATCTATTTCAGTGTGCCGATTCACTTTATCGGCTTTACTTTTGTGACCTTTTCCAAAGCCTCATAATGCCGTTATGCTTTCGGTAGTTATGCAAGGAGTAAACAAGTTTAACTCATTCGAGACGTGCCGATCCGGATACGCGGCTTAAAGCCGCGTATCCGGAGGCGGCACGTCTCGAATGAGTTAAGTGATTTCGTTAACACCTTACCTGCCAGGGCAAGGTGGACGCTACACAGCAGCAAGAGACATAAACCCTCGTGACGCATGTATTGATCATAAGCCTCTCTTACTATAAGTATGCAACGCTTTGGGCACACATGTAGTAACATGCTGTAACTTTAGTCTACGCCTAATGTTTGATCGCCCTAGCTTGAAGGTTCCGTAGTGATGTAAAAAAAAAAAAAAAAGAAAATCAGGCCGGCATCATGTGGAACGTTGTGCAGAAATTATCGACACTACGTCTTCGTCTCAGGCAAGGTGGTGTAATTAGACAGTATGCAACATGGCGACAGATGCGGTCATTCTATGCTGCTTGATCTTTTTCTGAATAAGATCAAAGATCAAGAGAAACGACGTGTAAATTGTGCCTGGAAGGGTAACGATACTTCTGTCTGATAATTATGAGACCGGCCTTGAGCAGGACTTGTGTTTTGTGTTTACTTTGTTACATTTGTGCAGGTCTGCATGCAAATACGTCATACGAAGAGCATTTTATTACGTACAATATTTATGTGTATCTGCCTCGTGCGTTTCGTTTTACCAGTGTGCTCTCGACACCCTGTTACAAACACTTGGAAAATACCTGTTCAAACGGAGGTCGCCGGGGAAACTAGGATCAACTTTTTTTTATAGGCTTTGCATACTTATAGAAACAGACTTATGTATTGATATATTCTATAACAAGCAAATTAATATTCATGAATTTGCTTGATATACTTTCCTTCCCAAAACCCTTTTCAGGCCCCAACAATTCAATCTTGATACTTGCAGTTGTCTAATTTGAAACATAAAAATATTTTCCTACTGCAACATTAGCGAGTTCCTAATAATTATGTAGTAGTGATGAAATACTTTTTAGTGAACGTGCGCTCGAAATGTCTTTCCCATACACACTCATGAACGTAGAGCAGACGCCAGCAAACGAGCGAAACAAATCGCTGAGCCATTGAAATTGACAAATCGCCCGCTAGTGATAGCGCAAGCGACAATCCGAGAAAAAGGCAAAAGTAAACAAATCTGCTTGTGTTTTCCGTCATTATCTGTGATCTAATTAAGAGTATAAATCACTGATTTATTTTCACAGACATCCGAAATCTGCGCGCTCAGTCGATAGTCCGAAGCGCAGTCGTCTGCAGTTACATGTTTTTTTCTGAACTCCACAATTGGCCGGAAACTGAAGGACGCGAGGTACAGTGTTGTTTTGGACTCGGTACATGAATTATTCTGAGCCAAATTTTGCTAGATATAGTGCCGATAACAGACAGTTGTGATTACTTGACCGGAATCAAAATATCCTCGTCTTATGACTCGGACATTTTGATTCGGGTCTCGTAATCACATCTGTTGTTATCGGCGCTATATCAAGCAAAATGTGGTTCAGTATATAATATAATATAATATAATATAATATAATATAATATAATATAATATAATATAATATAATATAATATAATATAATATAATATAATATAATATAATATAATATAATATAATATAATGCAATACAATACAATACAATACAATACAATACAATATAATATAATATAATATAATATAATATAATATAATATAATATAATATAATATAATATAATATAATATAATATAATATAATATAATATAATATAATATAATATAATATAATATAATATAATATAATAACAGTATGCTTGTAACACGACCTGCCTTCGCCGCAGGTGGCTAGACAATTAAAACAAGCCGGTCTAACGAACAACATACAGCAAGGGCAATCGAGCCGATGTCAGCTGCGCTGGGCCGACGTCGGCCTGAGGGTCCTTTGCGTACTGGGTAGAGACGGGCTTTACGATGTTGCCAGTTTATCGACCAGCAGGTCACAAAGACGAGTAAATAATCATTACATCTATAATAAATTGGGAAGAAATATTACAGCGGTCAGTGGATGGGCTTAACTCTTTGATTGCTACTGACGATACCGCTCAGCAAAAAAGACGCGTTCTCACGCGTCTTTCTCGGCTATCCGTACCGTCAGTAGTAGCCCATCCAATGCCCGCCGTAATGGACGATTTGCATTTATTTGAAAAACATCACAGATTCACAACTGGATAAACACGCCGTCGGGTGTATTACTCCCCTTTTATAAGTTTATATATTTTTATAATTAATAATAAACCATGACAACAAACAAACAAACAACAACAAAAACGCGAAATTTTCCCCGTTGCGTTTTTCTAGTAAATCTGTTTTGCTCTATGTTATTTTGACACAGTTTATTAGAGAATTTTGCGAAAGTGTTATATCCTGTGTAAAGAGAGTGTTTAATCTTAAAAATATCACGTCGCTGACTTATGACATCTCATGACGGAATATTGGCGGAATCACGGGACATTTAAAGTGAAATGGGAAGCATCTGCAGAAGCCACAGCTGAAATTCAACCAGCGTGCAGTGTCACTAGGGCCCGTATTTATGAAGATCCGGCCTGTTTGGCCTTGTCCTACTTGGCACTTTAAAATCAACATGATTTACAAACTCGAAAAACAAACAGTTGTTTATATTTATGTTAGCCGCCATATTTACCTATAATAATAATAATAATAATAATAATAATAATAATAATATGGCGCATTTCTCATATTTATAATATAACTAAATGCGCAGGCGAAAACCACACACACACACACACACACACACACACACACACACACACACACACATACACATACACACACACACGCACACACACAATCACACATACACACAGAGACACAGACACACCCACCCACCCCTCCACATACACACACACACACACACACACACATACACACACACACACACACACACACACGCGCGCACACATACACAGAGTCTGCAGGGGGTGGGGGGGGGGTGTACAGAAATACAGTAGAGATTACACGAAAGTCTGCGAGAAAAAGGAAGTTTTTAACTTTGCTTTAAACTGCATTTCTCAGCTTAGTCGGTAAGGAATTCCAAATTAAAGGAGCAGTACGTCTGAAAGAGCGTTCACCGGCAGATTTGAGATGGAACTTTGGAACTTTGAGAAGTTTCTCTCCCGATGAACGCAGTGAGCGGATGGCTGGTAAGTAATTAGACTGAGGAAAGGTATGACGGACGGAAGAGTGCTATCAAAGTGGCGGTATGCAAAGGTCGGCGTTACCTTAAACTTTATGCGGGATTGGATTGGAAGCCAGTGAAGGTCTTTCAGTATAAAGGTTACGTGATCTTGTTTTCGAGTGCGCTTTAGAAGACTTGCACTATTATTTTGAACTCGCTGAAGGCGGTTAATCTGCTCAGATAGAAGACCAAAAAGCAGAGAATTGCAGTAGTCAAGACGGCTTGTGACTAAAGCATTCACTAACTGCAGTGGCAGATTCTGAGAGACTGAGTCGGACAGAGGCGATGCGTTTAGAGATTATGAAGCACCACGACAGATTTCAGCGACGTGATCCTGCATACTCAAATTCTTATCGAGCTTGACACCAATACATTTGACCGAAGAATGGAATAACGAAACGTGAGCACATAACACCCTTACTTGTTGACCTGTACTGGCTGCCTATATCTCAAAGAATTGTGTACAAGGTCTCTGTTATTTGTTACAATGCTATTACCGGTTCTGCTCCCCCATATTTGTCCGACCTGGTTCATATTTACACGCCTTCAAGATCCTTCCGTTCAGCATCAGACACGCGTATTTTCATGGTTCCTAGGCAAAAGAAGTCTAGCCAGGGCCAGCGTGCCTTTTCTTATTTCGGTCCAGTCACCTGGAACGATCTTCCAGCCCATGTCAGACATGCCCCAACTCTGTCTGCTTTTAAATCACTGCTCAAGACCTGTTTTCGTATGCATATATTTAGATGTATTTTCAGTGCGTTAGCAATCTTTGGCAGTAGCTGTTCTTGTAACGGTGTGTGTGTGTGTGTGTGTGTGTGTGTGTGTGTGTGTGTGTGTGTGTGTGTGTGTGTGTGTGTGTGTGAGTGCGAGCTTTTGATATGTGTCACTTGCACTTTTTGTTCTGTGATTTGTGATCTTGTAAAGGGTTTAGAGCACCATTCATCTGGAGGTTAAGCGCTATATAAATGTACTGTGATGAAACTCAATGCTCACGCATAGGGTTCACACAGTAGGTTTAATACGGTACAGTTTTGTTAGCGGTTTGTCTAGTGACAACTATTCCGTGGGGCACGTGGTCCACGTGGATTCTTTAAGAAAAGTTTGGCACGGGGAGTTTTTAGTGAGGTCAGGCGAACAGAGGTGTAGAAACGTCAGTACGGGGCTTTACTGTCAGTGTGGACAGACGTGTGTGAGATACCTTAGCCCGTATTCCAAGAGTCTGAAACATAGAATTCAGGTATGTTTAGTATATGTATTATTGATGGTTACTACGTTAAAGATAGTATGCGTTAAAAGGAGTTAATTCGGTTGTGTAGTGTTGACTTGTTTGGTTCAGTTATGTTGGTTTGGAATTCATTAGCAACCGGTCTTTTCTATATAGTTATTTACCGAGATGGATAATAAAGGAATGTGAGGTCGTTATGAAGGTAGTACGTGGTTAAGTATAGTCTTTTCCAGTGTATGGGATAACGTATAGCGAGAGCGTTAGGTTATAGTCTGTTTCAATGTAGTTGTACAGTTATGGGGTGTTACGAAAGTAGTCGGGTTATGAAGCACGTGTGTGTGTGAATGAACGTGTGATTTATTTGTATCAGCCAGGTTACGTAATGTATCTCATATCATCCAATATGTTGTGTGTTTAGCAAGTGTTATGATTTAGGATCTTATTATTTATTTAGAGTGTTTGTCGGAGTTTGGAGCGACGGACGCCGAGACGTCAGTCACCAGGGACCTATTGCGAGGTCATCTCTTCCATCTCTTCACTCAGGGAGTGAGCGACCGGTGCCGAGACACCCGGGTCACAGCAAAGACAGCGCTACAGAACGATTTGCGAGGACGTCCACGGTACGAGAGAGCGTACGAAGAAGGACTTGCAAGCCTAGACGTGAAAGGACTAACGTAACCGGGCGAGAACACCAAACAGGTTGGATTGTGAGAGACTAATACCTAGCCTGGCCTTTACATTGTGCATGTGTATGTGGTTTGATGTGTTTGTAGTAGGAAGGTGTGCTGTACATAGTTTTGATAGTTTTGGGTGAGCGTTCTTTTATTGTTTATTTGTTATAAATATCTACGTTAGAAAGAAAGCCCGTGTGTTGAGTTTTACCGCGTGAATGCGCCCGTCTGAGTCAGTGGCGGTGTATGCGTCTGTTGTGTGCGAGAGTCTGTACGTGCGACTGGGGGAAGTCTGCGTGCGTTACATGTACATTATTATTAATAATATCGGTGTCATTTATGCTGCGTTAAGACTCAGTGTGAATTTGTTGAAGCCGGGATGCTGAGCCAACTCTGTTTTTTTCTGGGTTTAACATAAGGTTGTTACTGTCCATGTCGTGACACCGTCAACACAAGACTTGATGCCAGTTTCAACAGACTGAAATTCCCCAGGTGGACTACTCTGAGAGATTTCAGTGTCATCGGCATACTTATGATAAGAACACTGATAGCTGGAAATAACATCTGACAGCGGTTGTGAATACAACGTAAACAATACAGGGCCTAAGACAGAGCCCTACAGATCATTCAGCACTAAGAGATCCAGGAGCTGTTGTAAGACAACTTTCTCCAATGTCTTAGAAATGAACGGTAGGTTTCAGGTTATTTCAGTCCAAGCCTGTTGTTTGTTTTTTTTTTGTTGTTGTTGTTTTTTTTTAGCAACGGGGTAACAGCAGCCTGTTTGAAATATTTTAGAACAGTTCCGCCTGACAGACTTGTTTACAATAGCAGCATTCAACGGTACAAGATCGCTGATGCACTGCTTTTGGAAACAAGTCGGAACAGGATCCAATATGCAACTTTTAGTTAGAGACTTTGCAATTATGGCAGCGATTTTGCTTTCTGTAACAGATTTGAACTTTGCAAAACATAGACCATCACAAACAGCAAATTAAAAACTGGTGTATCACACTGTTTAGCATCTAAGTTCTCACGCAGCAGTTTGATTTTGTCAGTGAAAGAAACGACAACGTGGTGACATCGTCAAACTAATGGATCATTGTTCTTCTCTTTGTCAGTCACCAAAGCAAATAACATGGCTTAATAGTAATTCGCCTCGCGGAAAATCTGATTTATTAAAAACCGATGTGCACCGGAAGTTCTGGCTCTCTAGTAAATTGTTTATTCAAATTTTTTGTGAGGTGGTTCACAACATCATAAGCAGACCTCACAAGATGTGTGTTAACACTACTCACAGAAAACTTTTTTGTCACAGTGTGTCCAGTTTTGCTCGCTTGAATCACAAGTGAAACTCTGTGTCCTCCAAGGCAGCAAAGGGCGACTGCTCTTTCAAACTTTGTGTGCAGGTAGCTCAGACAGTAAGCTCAAGATCTAAAGTAAGCAACAAAGATTGTTTTGTTGCATGGATTAAAGTTCGTTTGCGCGTACACCGACCGACACATTTCGCGTTTGTATAGCCTCTGAGTATAGATGTACTGATTGCTTACTCTAAAATGGCATGATCGTGCAGCGTCTGGATCCAGCCTGTTTCTATCCAGTAATCAAATGACCCTTGCTCGGTATGTGATTGAGAGCGTGCTCACCTTTTCGATCACGGTTTGGTATGGTTCCATCACAGCCAAAGAGAAAATCAGACTGAGTAGGGTGATCAAGACCGCTTCAAAAATCATAGGCAGAGATATTCCTAGCCTTGACTCACTGTATCAGCAGCGTCTCTTACGTAGAGCAAGTCTTATCTCCAGTGATTCCACCCAACCCGGCAATGAGCTTTCCAACTTTTACCATCAGGGCGCAGGTACAGGTCCATCAGTACCAGGACCAGCAGATTCCGCAACAGCTTTTTCCCGCTGGCTGTTCACGCTCTCTCTGATCAACCGGACTAATTGGAGAGAGCGCGAGTGGCGAATGAGAACGAATGTGTACAGTCAGTTTTTAACTGAATCAGATGTTACTCTGTGTGTGTGTGTGTGTGTGTGTGTGTGTGTGTGTGTGTGTGTGTGTGTGTGTGTGTGTGTGTGTGTGTGTGTGTGTGTGTGTGTTTAGTCTTAGTAACCGACATCAAGACAAATTCCAATGTTTTTATTGTTTTGTACATGGAAACATATGGCAATAAACTATCTTATCTTATCTTATCTTATTTTATTAGACCGGCTTGTTTTGTCTTGACACCTGCGACGAATGCAGGTCGTGTTACAAACATATTGTTATTCTGGAACTAGCCTGTAGGCCTAAAATTTTAGACTTACCGATGAACTCGCATTAACAATGCGTTTGGAATCTATTATTTAACTACTCGCAAGGAAAAGCTTAACGCCTTCACTGCCGAAAAAGGTGTACACGGTCCAACTGCAATCGACATGGAGCCTCTCGAGCCCCCGCGACTGCGGGGGCTCGTGAGGATCTATGTCTCTTGCTGAAACCTTGTTGCATCCATGTTCCCTGCACGGCTGCGGTTCTCTGATGCTGAAATTTCAGAAAGACAATCTGCGTCCACTGTCAGGGGAGGGGTTAATATGGAAGGGTAGTGTTCAGATCATGACAGATCCTGACACTTTATTATTGCAGTGATGCAGGTTTTCTAGACTGGCGCAAGACCATTGTCATGATCTATGATAAATGTAAGGAAAGAGTAACTGCTAAAATGTCCAAGTGAGCGAAGGTCCTCGGGCCGAACTGAACTGCAGCTGTCGTCGGCCTGAAACTTTTCGTTAGTGGGGGTTGAGGGGGAAAAAAACCGCTATCGTAAACACTAGGCAATCATGACGCATCAATTACTGATACGCCACACCAGTCACAAAGACTTTATCACATTACCCTTTGACTGCCGATTTAAACTGTGAGTCTGCCCTTGCGCTCATTTCGATGCGTCCTAACATCTAAATCTGACCAGGATAAACAAACCCGGGTTTACGTCTGTCGTGAGCTTTTCCTTTTCCTGTCCCATCTGATGGAACAATCCTGTTTGCGTCTTCAGTGCACAAAGTTTGCAGAACGTGAAATGGCTAACCCAATGCTCAGAAGGCCATTGGGCCGACGTCGGCCCGATGACCTTTTGCGAATTGGGTAAGATGTCCTTCTTGGCCTTAACCCGTCACTGCCGAGACAAATTGAACATTATCCAGCTGCAAGAGACATAGATCCCAATGCTCCCCCGCGACTGCCGGAACTCAGCACTCAGGATCTATGCCTCTTGCTGACACCAATCTGTATCCATGTTACGTGTATCTGATTTGGTGTTATAGTAGCCAATCAGTACCGACTCACTATCTTAGAGCTAAGCGTTGGTTGCTTTACTTGTTGGGCTACTAATGTCAATTGATGGTGGTGAAGCTGCAAAATTGAACGGAGAGATGGATGGTTAAAACGAATAAATGAATGAACGATTGAATGGCTGGATGGATGGGCGGGCGGGCGGACGGACGGACGGATTGGATTGGATTGGATTGGATCGGATTGGGATGGTTAAAACGAATAAAATAAATGAACGAACAAAAGAACGAACGAGGAAAAAAAAACCCGGATGGATTGATGGATGATGGACGGACAAACGGACGGAAGGATGCATAAAATCAACGAACGAACAAACGAACAAACGACTTTCCTCAGCAGTCATGGAAAATCCCAACTTGGAAAGAAACACGCTTACAAAAGACAATAAAAATATTACAAATTTTGCTTACAAAAGTTAAATCGTGTTTTTCTTCGTTGGAATTTTTTGTTTGTTTGATGCGCTTGTCTCGGTTGTCTTTCTTAGTCCGGGTGACCTATCATGGTGTATATACAGTACATCTCCAAGTTTTTGCGCAGTAAGAAGGACCGCCGTCTATAATCAAAGAACGCCAGAAGGCAGACCGTACACATTTATTCAAAACATCGTTATTTTTTTTAACACATTCGAGACGAACGGCATCCAGATACGCGGCTAAAGCCGCGTATCCGGATGCCGTTCGTCTCGAATGAGTAAAGTATTGGTAACGGTGCCAGAGTACTTGTGTCGCGGAATTAAATCAAATTAGCTCCATCAGCCCTGACACATCCAGCGTGAAAGGCGAATCGATCCAGACAGATCCAGGGTAATGCCAGCTTATGTTGGCGCCCGGATGGGACCATGATAGTTGAAGGGTAGTGCCAGATTAGCTTGGTGCATTGGAAGGCGCCAAGATAATCTGGCACTAATCGTGAGCTAGTTCAGTCGATCTATCTATCAGCAGCTGATAAAAGTAATCGTCAGAGAAATATGAGCCTTCTAAATCCGACAGAACCGGATCCTAGCATGACCTCGAGGATTAAGTCGTTCGAGGATAGTGTCAAGTTTGTTAGGCTCCCGAGAAGAAGCTGAGATAACCAAATAACTACTCTTGTACTATCATGGCCTATCCATGACCAGCATCTTTTGCGCGGTCGTTGGAGGAAATCTTCCTCCAAAATCACACCATGGAATTCAGTCGTACGCTTGATTCCAGTAATTTTCACCCAGATTTACTCACTCATTTGTAGGCCCAGCTGGAATCAGTCTGGAGACATAGATACATAAAACGAACTCGCATTAAAAAAATACACTTGGAATCCTTTTTTGAACTGCAGCTGTCGTCGGCCAGAAACGTTTTGTTAAGACGTACCCATTGTGAAAAAAACCCGCTATCGTAAACACTAGGCGATCATGATATATCAATGACTTATACACCACACCAAAGCAGTCACAAAGACTTTGTCACATAACTCATTCTACCCCAACACCGAAATCCCCAAATTTTGCTGTTGTCCTCTGAAGACTGCACTCTAGTGCAGGACACAGATCGACCATGATAGTTCAAGGGTGATGCCAGAATAGCTTGGCGCCCATAGGCGCCAAGCTATTCTGGCATCACCCTTGAACTATCATGGTCGATCCTTATCTTGTTGTGGTGTGTCTGGGGTAGAATGACATAACCTCTTGATTGCCGATTCTCCGCCGTGAGATGGCCTTAATCGCCTGCTCGGCGTTAAACACCAATAATAATAATAATTGCCGATTCCAACCGAACACCACCCAAATGCAAGAGGCATAGATCCTCATGAGTCGCCGCAATTGCTTGGGCGCATGAGGATCAATGCCTCTTGCTACAACAACTTTGTTTCCTTGTTACTTTGATGACTGATGACCGTTGATGCTGACTTCACTTTAAGCTCAGAAACAAAACGCAGTTAATGGTGTGGGGGGGGGGGGGGGGGGGGTGGGGGGGGTGGGTGGGGGGGGGGTGGGGGGTGGGTGTAAATGCACGCCGTATACTGCGCGAAGGCTAGTATGGCGGTTCCAAGGGAAACGCTATAATCAGCTTTATACGCAATATACGATAGGCTTTAAGAAGGCCAAAATCAGAGAACATTTTGAGATTGGACAATCTGTCGGGTAACAACCGCGGTTACAAAATTGTAACTGTGAGAAAGATCGCCATCGCACACAATAAACCCCGTCCCTAGGGATGGAAATAAACAACGGGAACGATAGAAAAACAAGACGATTTTCCTAATATGCTTGCAAATATTCAAGACACAAAACAGGCTTGATATTGCTTGCTTTCTGCGACGTGACATTCCATTCAGCCTACACAGCCTTCACGTAGGCATTGCAGGGGGATTTAATGCACCATTGGCATTGCCTACATCCTACAACCATTGCCGCACCTGTACTCGTTACAGTTGGCCAATCCGCAATCCTATTATCGCGCACGACTCAATGCTTCCGACGATAGGTGCCGCATCTTGCTCTTCGAACCGTCTGGAACGCTTAGGAATTAAGGGTCTCTCACGCACTCTTGGACATGTAGACCTGTTAGCGGAACATGCATAAATTGACACTCGAACTGACTAAGAGACCCGCACGCTGAGCTCAGCTGAAACGACAAGTACCTGGGAGGTCACAAATGGTGGTACACGATAGGGAAATAAAAGCAACGTACTACTTTATTTCGGCATGACTCAAGCGGGAGCACAGTACGCAGGTGCTACACATATAAGTCGAAAGAAGCTCAACACTTTCCATTGTGTGTGTCAAGACGTGTGTTGTTTAGAAAGCCACACGCGTGCAAACAAAAGAGAGAGATTTTTTTTTTAAGTAGGTCCACTCAATTTGTTTTCCTAGAAACTGCCACCAAACGATTGCTCCACTCACAAGTATACGTTCAAAGAAGTGCACATGCCAAAAAAATCAGAACTTTATGTTGATTGGCTTCCGAGATATATGCATTTTAATATGACCTAAAATGACCTCTTTTTGCATTTTTAAGAAAGTGCTATATTTAGACACCTATAAAATCATAACGTTGTGTGCTTTTTACGGTCGGTCCGTGGCGCAGTGGTTAAGGCGCCTGCCACCAATGCCAAAGGTGCGAGGTTCGATACCGGGTTCCGGCATCGGACTTTTCTCCTCTGGTAAGTGTCACCGTTAATTCGGGCGGACCGTCGGGGGTTCTTTCTCCGAGTACTCCGGTTCTTCCACCCCCCCCCCCCCCCCTTCCACACTTTGGTACCGGTTTCAGGCCACTTTACAAATTTCAAATACAAGCGATCAAAATCTCTGTAACTTCAGTAGCTGAAGTTGACTGGCCCTTCGTCTGTCTTGTACTGTGTTTGTCTTAAATGGCGTAAATCCGTGTCTGTTACGTGAGTGTGCGTGTTGGGTTTCAGTTCGCGGCGCTTTGAGTCGATTCACCCAAAAATT
This sequence comes from Semisulcospira habei, assembly GCA_036245525.1. Classification (NCBI taxonomy): domain Eukaryota; kingdom Metazoa; phylum Mollusca; class Gastropoda; family Semisulcospiridae; genus Semisulcospira; species Semisulcospira habei. Next base: position 11,221,299 of record BTPG01000001.1, read on the forward strand.
GAGAAAAAGCGCATATATAATAACGGTATTATTATTATTATTATTATTATTATTATTATTATTATCAAAACAATATGTAGATTTTCCTGAATTTGTTTTCTAGCCCCACACATTACGTTAGCAACTACAGCACGCCATGACAAAAATGTAATTTAAACATGTGTCATAATGAGGGTTTACATGGCTTATACATCCTTCACTAAAACGCTATATCTTAGGTAATTTTTGTCGTCGGCATGTGGATCAGATACAAACATGTACACAAAAACACGACAAATCCCCTTCTGTGTGATAATTTCACATTAAATCAAGCACATTTTCAGATAGGTACACAACAATAATAATATGACAATATCTTGCATGCTAGCGCTATATCTCATACATGGATTTCTGAATGCATTTCCATCATTTTTTTCAAATTTACCAGCTGCAGGACGTCTGTTGGCTATGGAAACAAGCAATGATGTTATCTGCCTCGTGTTTCTTATTTAAGATATCTCTTCTTCCCTCTCCCCTGTTCCTGAGAGGGGGTCTACTGGAGTCATCCTATGTGTCACTGTAACTGGATGTCTATCTGTTTTTTTTAACAGGTGATTTCTCCAGAGGTAACCAACAGAATTGTTTAAATTTTCATATCTGGTCAGTATTAGATTAGATGTGTCTTGTACTAAAGCCGAGGTCCTAAGATCAAGGTCAAGTTCACATTAGAAATATAAATGGTTTGTACACTATAGGTAATACCACAAAAAGAAAGGCTCAGATGATATAAATTGTTGTAGGTAAAGGTAAAGGTACCCCGAAGAAAACTGTGCAAAGGAGAATTATCTGGCATACCGAGTGTAAAGGCCCTGGCAGCCATATGTGTGTTCAGTGCTTCAGTTTTTGCCGGGGCGATATCTCTGAAATCACTCAACCAATTTTCGTCACGTTTTAGTATTTGGTAGCCTTTAATGTGAGAAATGGTCATAAGCAAAACGGAGTTGATACTTTTAAGTGTTAGGTTCACGTGCGTTGGCATTTTCTCGGAGACTATTCAATCAAAACTCTTCAAACTTGGGCCAAAGACATAATTGTGTGCTAAGACCTTTCTACACATACTAAATTCAATGACCTCTCTCTAGGTCAAATTCACAGGGAATAAGAAAATAGATTAAACACATACACATTTTTACTAAAAAATGCTTTCTGAAACTGTTAACGGAGTAACGGAGGGGGTGGGGGTGGAGACAGGGTCTCTCATAGTGCTTCAGAGAGATGCTATTCGTTACGAGTTGGGGAGGGGGGGGGGCGGGGGCGGGGGCGGGAGGGGGTAGAGACAGGGGCTCATGTCCCTCAGAGAGGTGCTGTCCGTTGGGGGACGCGGGAGGGGCCGGGGTGGGGGGTTGGGGGTAGGAGGGGGTGGGGGCGGGATGCAGATTCTGGATTTGGTGTATGTCTTTTTTCAACCGCGTAACCATTTTCTGGGGTTTGCTTACGTCAGCAAAAACAAGAAAGGGCAAACATTTTGCACCCATCGTTTCAGTTCAGTGCACACTTTATGGGTGCTAGCTTCAGTAGTACAGACATGAATCTGCTATGATTGCAAAAGAAGAAAAGGGCGCAATCGTTGTTTGACTAAGATGCTGGTCGGCTGAGAAGATAGGGAAGAGTGGACTGGACAGGATAAGTAGTCTGGGACGATAGCACTCATTCCTTGGTCAAGATATTCATGTCTTTCGTCAAGTATATATTATTTTCTAATTTGACTGTTACGCGTCTGTGTCATAGAAAGTAATGGATAGACAAAAAACCTTCAGCGCAGCAACTCAAATTAAATAAAGTCTGAGTTGACTCTGGTGTTGTTTGCCGTCGTTGTGTCATATATCAGCTGTAAGAAAAAAGTTTGTTGATTGAGATGGAGGAGGGTTTGGTTGATCCTCCTCGTTTCCTCTGCTAAATTCTGTCTGACATCATCCTGAAGTGTTTGTCTAATTAAAATTCAAAGCAAACGAAACTATTTGATGTTCAATGTGATTTTCTTTTACCTATAGTAGGAAACTGACAAAAAGAGTAAACCCTCAAAAATAAATGTAATAATAATAATAATAATAATAATAATAATAATAATAATAATAATAATAATAATAATAATAATAATAATAATAATAATAATAATAATAATGTGTGTTCGTACCGGTATACCGTTTGCTTTATTTACAAGTACGTTACGACGACCAGAAAAACATACAACACAAATTCTTTTAAATTTTTTTTATAGTTTAGGCAGTCAAAACCAAACAAGTTGGCATTCTGAAAAATTCGTCTGCTATTCGGCAGAGAGTTGTCGTTCATGTTGTCGACTAAAACAGTTATTTCAAAGAAACCGTCGAACATTGTGTAAGAAAATTCAAGTTCAACTCTGAAGTATTGCAGTAAATATGGCGTGCATTTCAGTAGGACTAGACTTGTCAAAGCTGTAATTTAGCTCAAAAGAAATCATACCCAACGAGGAGGGCGTGAACTTCAGGCTTGAAATCGACTACACACAGTAAAAATTAAACTGTGGGTCCAAATAATCACGTCTATCAATCAGTGTTAGTTTATAATGCTGAAAATTTCCTTGCCTATCATTAATCATAAACATTTGTGTACTTACGCAATGTTTTCTGCAAGTCACAAGCAAAATTTGCGTCATTGTTGACGAAAGAATCTTCTATCGCGCGCGCCATTGCGAAGTCGTGTTCGCGCGTTGGGGTGTCAGTATCAAAGCCACTGCGCAAATCCAAGATTTGATCATCCATGTCAGATGATATATCGATCGAAAGGTTTTTTAATGAGCTTTTCGTCGTTAGAGGGCGCATGTGCACGCGATCATTCTCAGATAACATATTTCATGAGTAAACAAAATAAAACTTTCACGTCAAAATCTAATGCACTTTTCGCGTGAATTCAAACATGCGCCAGGCCCCGTGATAAAGGGCAGGAAAAGCTCTTTTCAACGATACCAAATATAGCGCTGTGTGTTCTATCTTGGATTTGCGCAAGCGGTTTTCCTAACACCACTGTAGCGCGGCTCTGTGTGGGGCGCATGCGGACAGGTGACCAAGTTTATTTTTCACGCTTACCCTTGCTTCACATTTGGCGGGGCTACAAATACATCTTTCGTTCAGAACAAAAGAAACACGACAGAACTGTTGTCCGGATGATGCTTTATTCGCCCATGTTTTTATTTTTGTTATGCGTGCTATATTTTGAGCGCAGCTCTTGTTGCAAAATAGCTAAATACCTCTCTCCGGTACTGATGTTACCCACTCTTTGTATAGGGACGGACCTACCTAGATAAATAAAGAAACAAATTTGACACATCTGTAACACTTCAGTTTTCTGAAAAAAACAGATTCATTGACTTGTTCAATGAATGTGTGAGCTCAATAGGGCTTGCGTAAGATGCCAACAATAAATGCTTTATCAAGTAAATCAGACTTACCGTGTCCAGTCGCTTGCCACGCATCCCGGATTCCTGTAGGAATCACCTTGACAAAATTCACTACCTACAGCCAAAGGATTAAAAGAGTTTATCCCTCTTGCAGGAGGATGTGGCGGATACAAGGATTAAAATAATTTTATGGGAAAGAAAGCCGTGCAGAAATACGAAACCCAGACCACAAAGGTGACTGCCCAGCGCGTAAAAGGCAGAGCCGGAATAACCCAACGAAGTGAGTGCTATAACTGTCATTTCTAAGCGGGGTTCTTCTCTGCATTCAGAAATAGACCATATAAATATAACGCTTTTGCGGGCGTAAAGGGCTGAAAAACTGATTTTTTTAATATAAGGAATGTTCACAAAAATATTGACACTGCAAAGTCCCATTCCTTTGTCCAAGCTCAGAAAATAGCAAAATGTGTCAATTTTATGAGCGGTTTAACGACGTCACTAGACATTAAGACTCGGAAAGTCAGCCTGAGCAGCAGCTGAAGTCAGTATTCTTTCAGCAAGAGGCACAGATTCACATGAGCCGCCGCAGCTATAAGTTGCAGGGGTGCATGTGAATCTTTGCCTCTGGCAGGTGGAGCGATGTTTTCGTGACCGATGTAGGCGTGTCAGTGTAAAGCCAGATGGGGGAAGTCGAGACGTGCAGGACAGATGGCCGAACAATGACAGGGTCAGCGATGGCCATCATTGAGAGCTGTCTCAGGTTTTACAACCTCACGACCTAGAGCCGCTAGGTCCAAAATCACAGACCAGCACACACATACTTTACGGTCCTTGACAACGAGAGATTGTTCTCGTGCGTTCAAGGTGAATACCGGTTGTGAATGGCGGACATACTTTGGGCGAGAGATGTTCCAAGTTTTGTTTCAACTTTTCCGCCCGCAACAAACAGACCAACCAGTCATCTGATTTATTAGTCAATCGCGAATGACACAACCCTTTCACTGCCGAACAGCACTCTACTGCCCTGCCTTACTGTGAAGCACGTTGACCCTCCTGAGTCTCCTCGTTCCCTTCCGCTGTTTATGTCTCGTTAGTGAGGTTTCGTTTGAAACAAACGACTCCCATTAACGAGCGAGAGCAAAGTCGCGGCGGATAACCAAGGCGCGTGACACAAGCATTGACAACAATCCAAACATCTCCAAGAGGCATATATCTTCATGAGCCCTCCATGCCTCTTGGACATGTTCGGATTGTTGTTTTTAGATGCATCTGGAACATTCTGGTTATCCGCTGTCGCTTCGCTCTCGTTCGTTGTTGAGATTCGTTTGTTGCAAACAAAACCTCACTATTATCAAACCCATTGTAGCCAAGTTACTCGAGCGAAGTGTGGTTTGTTGTTGTTGTTGTAGTTGTTGTTGTTGCTGTTTTTAACCAACCCCATTCACTGCCACTGTACGCATATTTTGTTATAAAATCTGTATGAAGCCTACGTACTTTCAATGGCCAAATGCGACAACCATCCAAGGGGCGTGGGTGCAAATTTATATCAGCAAAAGGTATAGATCCTCAATAGTCCCCGCAACTGCGGGGGCTCATAAAAATCTATACCTCTTGCAGTTGGGTGGTGTTCAGGATTTTTTTTTTTTTTTTTTTTTTTTTTTTTTTAGAGAGAGAGAGAGAGAGAGAGAGAGAGAGAGAGAGAGAGAGAGGGAGAGAGAGAGAGGGAGAGAGAGAGAGAGGGAGAGAGAGAGAGAGAGAGAGAGAGGGAGAGAGAGAGAGAGCATTAGTTAAAGATACAAATTAAACAAATTAATACAAAAGATACAAGATAATATAATGCAATTCGGCTACAGAAAATTGATACATCCAGCTCCACCACGTCCAAATGAATGTCTTTTGCCTTGTCTGCCTTTTTTTGTCGCGACGAATATGATTTCAATATATGTGATAGCAGCCCATTAACACTTTTGCAACAATGACTGTCCTCTGGCTGTCTGCACCCTGCGTGATGAATGTAAATACCATGTTAGAGAATTGTCATTATACACTGGTGCCCTTTAGTTTTATTTCGCGGTTTTTGTGACGCGGGACAACTTAGGGGAACAGCACAGGAATAAAACAAGATGGGATGAGCCATAACGCACAAAGTCTCTTCTATAATTTTATGAGAGCCATAACCCACAAAAGACCATAGTATATGCGAGCTGTTTTCGCTGTCAAGGCTCTCTGCCTATTGGTTTTGAGAGAGAGTGAGAGAGAGAGAAATAAAATGAAATAGAATGAAACTTTATTTCTCAACGGATGAAGTAATTAGCACGTGCGCAATTTTTCATGCTTGCCGTTGCTACTCTACAAACTACAAACACAGGATAATAATTGTAATACTAATAGTGCCAAATTACAAAAAAAGAAAAATTAGGAGGCATTTAACATGAAGAGTCATTAAACAAAATTCATTCATTCATTCGGTCATACAAAAACAAACGAAAAATAGAAAATACACTCAACGCGCGCGCACACATACACGCTCGCGCGCACACACAGACACGCGCTAATGATAACTTGACCTATATACGAAGCAAATCATTTGGATCATAGTGACAATTCACTTCAGACAGCAAAAATTATTTGGATTATAATAGAAACTTGAATTATGTAATTAGGTGATTATTATTAGTATGGACAAACCATACGGCAGCATTCACTGATTATACGATAAGCACATGTTTGATACGGATACTGGTGGTAGATTACGCATCAGCAGACAAGTATTTGAGGAGACTTTCCTTGAAAGAGGATTGATTGTATTGATTGTACATTGCTTAACGTCCCGACAGCAACAAGGCTTTCTCAGGACGTGCCTGCACTGCTTGTGAAAAAATAAAAAATAAACAGAACATTGAATGCATGTCGCCAGCCGGTCAAATACGTTAAATAAACCTAAATAAAGCTAAGACCATTTAGCAACACACATCCAATATCAAGAGCTACAGGCAGTGCAGACAGTAGGGAGAGTTTTAAAAAGGCAAATACAGGTGAATGGACAAAGGGTAGACAGAAACACATGCCCCAGAATAGAGAGAAAAACCCACCCTGTGGGGCTGACCAGGGTGACCCTGGGAACTAAAAAATACCTAACCCCACCCAAGTCCCCCAGGGCAGACCCGGGTGGGGGTTCCTTGAAAGAGGAGAGGGAGCTAGCGTGAGTAATACATGTAGGCAGTTTGTTCCAGAAAGATGCGCCTGAGAAAGATACACTGGTTTTAAATAGATCTATCCTGGGGCGAGGTGTAATAAAGTTTCGTCTTGAAGTAGAATAACCTGAACTTGCCTTGGTAAAAAGCTTACAAAGATATTCTGGGTGAATCTCATTCCAGATTTTATACATAACCACACCCTTGTTTAAGAGGTGAAACTTGCTAAGAGGTAGCATTTTCAGTTTTTTAAGTCTTTCGTCAGTTGTCAGGGCTGAATCAGGCAGGATATGTTTCGCTGCTCTCCGATGCAGGGAGTTAAGCCTCTTTAAGTCTATGTCACCGCTGCCATTCCATATCGTGGACGCATAATCGATATGGGATTTGACATGTGCATTGTAAAATAACGTGCGGGCATCAACATCGATAAAGTACTTCAACTTTGAAAGCATAAAAACATTTCTGGCAACAGTTTTACATACAGCATTTATGTGCGATTGCCACTTCATCTGGTCATAATAATAATAATAATAATAATAATAATACAAGGTATTTATATGGCGCATTTCTCATAAATATAACTCAATGCGCATGCGAAAACGACGCACACACGTACACACACACCCAACCACACACAAACACACACACACACACACACACACACACACACACACACACACACACACACACACACATGGGGACAAAAGCGTCAGAGTGGGTTACCTACCATTTTATGTCAAAATGGGTTCCCATATTTCTATTTATTCTAGGGCTCTGGAATTGATGCGAATGTTTAGAACTCACCTTATAACTAAGCTCTATAACTTAAAATAAAATAGACATTTTCTAGAAACAGAGCCACTACATGAAAAAAAAAATGGGTTTCTACCAATAAAGTGGGTGCCTCTCACACAAAAACTGGCATTACAGCCAAAATGGGTGTCTTCACAACATCAGGCGTCTGTAATAAGGTTAAGTTCATAGAATACTTCTTTTTCACATTAATGTTTTTTCCAACTTAATGTGTATGTGTGCTTTAACATTTTTAACATTGTATGGTGCAAAATTCAATAAACACTGGCCAGTAACATTTCGATTATGATTTTTACAGAGGAAATCTTTTAAACATTGCTGCGTTTTGTCCTTCTGAAGCAAAACAGTTTATCATGGCATTTATGTGAGAATCAACATAATGTATTATGGAAATTAAAGGACTTTTTTTTTGTTTTGGGTACTCTGGAGTTTCAGACAAACAGCAACAGAGCATTTTGAATATTAATCCTTATCATTCGGAATACACCAATGTGTGCAACAAGTGTGACTGAAATAGTCCAAGGGTTAGTGCCAGAATAGCTTGGTGCCTCTAGGCGCCAAGCTATTGTGGCACCACCCTTAAACTAAAGCCATTGGTCTATGTCCTCATCTGTAAGTACTGTAATGTAGCTTGCATAGAATTATGGCAGTGAACAAATTTGAAGCTTTTAGCCTCAGTATGATGTGGGTCAAAAAGTGTGGAAAAATATGAAAGATAGAAAAAGACTCAGACGAAGAAACTAACACTTAACTTATTCTACCCCAGACACACTACAGCAAAATAAAGATCCACCATGATAGTTTAAGGGTGATGCCAGAATATGGGCGCCAAGCTATTCTGGCATCACCCTTGAACTATCATGGTGGATCTGTGTCCTGCATTGCAATGCAGTCTTCTGAAGACGACTTCAACATTTGGGGATTCCGGTCTTGGGGTAGAATGAGTTAAAATGACAGAACAGAACACTGACATTAATTAATTAACTGACAACATAAGAAATCACTTGAAACTTCAGCCTTTATTATTGTCTTTCGTCCCCAACCAACCATTCTTCCGTTTGCAGATTTTTAAATGGTATGCAGTATACAAAATTGTACAACAAACCAAGGGGAATTACTCAGCGCTGGACAGACGAACAGTTAGATCTCCTGCCCCCGCCTATCAGGCACCCATTCGCCAGCCCACAGAGAAATACGCAGGTATAGAACAAGACGATCATCTACATCATCTATATACAAAATGATCCAGGCAGACCCCCCGCCCCCCACCCACCCCCTATAATAACACTCTTGTAATAAATCTTTACGTTGTCAATGGTTTTCTTATCTTATTATTGTCTTTTGTCCCCAGCCGGCTGTTTTGTTTTGCAAATCAAAAGGTTATACAGTATACAAAATGATCCAGGCGTCCATCAGATACAAAAGCAGGCTATACATGCTGAAACCACCCCAATAATAACACTCTTGTAATAAATCTGTATGAAACCGAAAATGCCGCGAGTGGCGGGGAACCTCAATTCATTTCTTTTGTAACTTTTTTAGTCTGTTGCGGGCGTAATCCTTAATGTTTGTCCAGCGCCTATGTCTAAGTGCAGGCTCTTCTCCCATTGCGTGCTGTATTTCGGCCTTTCCAGGAAGTTTGTTCATGACGAGGTGTGTCTTGAAACGAGTTTGAACAGCTTTCTCTTCAGCTTACCCCCATGGTTTCCTTGTAAATCTAGCTTTCTTTCGAACAGGAGCTGACGCAGTACTGTCATCATCAAAACTATCTAGATTGTCATCAGGCTCTGGATGTCTTTTCTCCGTCATGCTCATTGATTCCTGTGTTGTTGACTTGCTACTTGCTTCATTCACAGGTGCTGTTCCCCCCGAGACCTCTCTGCCAGTTTCTGATGTGTCTTCATTGTCAAAGTCAATCTCTTCATCATCGCCCAGCTCGGCTCTAATGCAACTCTCAAAATCTGTCACCCCATTGTTAAATGACAGAAGAATCTTTGCCACTTTTGCCTTTTGAAGGACGTCTTGAGGTTGGCGATGTATCCGAATATCATGACCAAGGAAATCTGCCAGCTGATCCTGGTCTAACTCCGAGATGGCCATTGACTGAGCCAATGTTGCAACCTGCTTCCGTAACTGAGTAAATGTGAACATGGCTGGGTATGACACCCGTGCTTCTAGGGCATGGGCCTTCAGAACATCATGGCCTCTGTAAGACCTCTGACCAGAAGGTGTGGCAAAGATGTACTGGGAATCAGCGAGAGCTGGCACTGATTGCCACATTTGAATGATTCTGTCCACAGTTGTCATCATCTTCTTCGTAAGCAAAACGGGAACACTCCTATTACACTTGCCTCTGATTTCCACTCGCTTAAAATGATTCACCATTTTCTTCTCAACCTCTGTGAGACCTTTCAAGATATTTTGATTGGTGATCGATCCAATCTTAGCATTCTGGAAGTCTGACACCTTCATTCTCTGAACTTCTCCTCCTCGTTTTCGGCTGAAAAGTGATACAGCACAAAGAGCTGCTTTAACCGCTGTCGGATAATCTTCCAAAACCATCCTTGTCTCAAGAAGCTGTTGGACCTTCCTCACATCTTCACATGATGGGATCAGCTTGGGTTTGTTCATGGTCATTTTCCCGACCGACTGGGCTGCTGTAGCGGACACACAATCATACCAGTCCTCGTTGAAGACAGAGTCAAACCGCTGCGCCTCAGAGAGCTCCTGTCGCCACCTGTCGTCTGAACCCTGCCCAAGTTGTTTGGATGCCTGTGACTGTTTGATCTGTGAACACTTTTTCAAAGCATGGCCTATGCGCATTGCGAGATTGCCTTTTTTGAACTGATGTGTGTACTCATCAAAATCTGCTAGCTCTTTTACAGCCAGGACAACATGATCAAAGCTAGCTGAATTGATCACAGCATTTAAAATTGCGATTTTCATTTCTGACCTCACTCTGATAATCTTTAATAGTCTCCCTAACTCCAGCATCCTGGAGCTGATTTGTCCAGCCGTGTGTTCTTCAATGTCACCCATTTCAGTGGTTTCGTGTACACACACACACACACACACACACACACACACACACACACACACACACACACACACACACACACACATACACACACACACACACACACACACACAGAGTCTGCAGGGGGGGGGGGGGGGGGGTGTAAGAAAACCGTACAGATCACACGAAAGTCTGCGAGAAAAGGTAAGTTTTTAACTTTGCTTTGAACTGCGTAAGGGGGGAGGCATTTCTCAGCTCAGTCGGTAAGGAATTCCAAATTAAAGGAACAGTATATCTGAAAGAGCGTTCACCGGCAGATTTGAGATGGTACTTTGGAACTTTCAGAAGTTTCTCTCCCGATGAACGCAGTGAGCGAGAGGGCTGGTAAGTGATCAGACTGGAGGAAAGGTATGACGGAAGACTGCCATCAAAGTGGCGGTATGCAAGGGTTGCAATCTTAAACTGTATGCGGGATTGGATTGGAAGCCAGTGAAGGTCTTTCAGTATAGGGGTTACGTGGTCTCGTTTTCGCCTGCGCCTGCGTCATCAACAATTACACCAAGTAATTGGTGTTCCGTGACCTGAGTAACGATGTCGTTATTGATAGTCAGGCTGAGTGTAAGTGGCTTGAGCTGGTGCTTCTGACGGGTTACTATCGTCATGCATTCCGTTTAAGAAGGATTTAAAATTATTTCATTGTTTGCGCACCAAGTGGAAATTTCGCTCAAACCCTGCTGCAAACGGCCATTTAAAGAATCAATACTCTTGTCCGGGGTGTGAATTGTGGCGTCATCAGCGAACAAATCACATGAAATTTTGTCGTTAGTCAAATGTAGCGGCAGGTTATTTATAAAGAGGTAAAACAGAAGAGGCCCTAGGACTGAACCCTGGGGAGCTCCCCGTGTTACTAATCCGCTTGAGGAGTATGTTCCATTGACCATGACGCACTGCTGTCTGTCGCTAAGATATGAGGCGAAAAGTGGAGTTGTGCCATGGTGGTAAAGAGATTTCTGGCTGTAGTTATTTGAGGAAGAAATGCATTTATTGCCAAACGAACTACCGAAGTACACATTTAGCTTGGAAAGTAGAAGTTTATGGTCCACAAGATCAAAGGCTTTTCGTAAGTCAACAAATGCAGCGCCAGTAAATTCGCCCTGATTTATTGAGCGTAGCCACACATCAGTTAGACGTGCTAGGGCCGTGTGACAGCTGTGCTTTGGTCTGAAGGGGATGGATTAATGTATGATTTTCTAAATATTCCAAGAGATGTTTATGGATATGCCGTTCAAGTGGTTTACTAAGGATGGACAATAGTGAGATGGGGCGATAGTTATAAACATCAGTCATATCTCTTGTTTTCGGGAGGGATATAACCTTGGCTTTTTTAAGTTCCTTTGGGAAAATATTCGTTTGAATGCACAAGTTATAAATATAGGTTATTGTTTCAATAACATAAGGAATAGCTAATTTAAGTAGTTTGGGGCTGATTTCATCTGGACCGGACGATTTCTTATTCTTCATTTAACTAATTGCCCTACCGACTTCGTGCGCTGCCAGTGGTGGAATCACGAAAGGATCAGATCCTGCAGTTCGCGTTCTACAAAAGTCAACTAGTCTGTCTGAGCAATAGTAGGGCTGAGAACTTGCTTCTGAAGGGACAAGAGACTCGGCAACTAACATGTCTGCAGTCAGATCAGAAGGGATTAAAGGAAATTTGTTACACTTGCCTCCAGTCACTACGGCCATAGCGCGCAAGAGCGTGGACATATCTTTGTCTTATTTAATCAAGCGATCAATGAAAGATTTTTTAGCCTGTCGCACAAGAGATTTTACGCGAGAGAGAGTGAGAGAGATGATGATGCTGATGATAAAACGTTTGTATTCAGAATAAAAAGTTTTAGGCATAGCAATGCCTATCTTCCAAACTGTCCTGCTACTCTACACATATAAAAATACATCAGACGATACAGCAAAAGATAAAACATGTATAAGTAAAAGACCCCCCCCCCCCCCTTTCAGAAAAAAAAGAATAAATAAATAAAATAAAATAAATATATATATATATATATATATATATATATATATATATATATATATATATATATATATATATATATATATATATATATATATATATATATATATATGTAATGTTTCACTCAACTCTGAGAATGTTGCGTTAATGCCATGGAATTCCAGGCTGGGAAGCTTGCATTGTGTCATCAGGACATCAGCTGCCCTTTTTGTGACTGCATCGCTTACTAGTTTTAGAACAGAGAGGGTAGTGGGAGAGAAGGAATGACAGGCCTATCATTTTGAGCCTTCCACTGAACACCTACTACATAAAGCAGTAGTTTATTTTACTTCACTTACTTAGATGTGTGTGCACACTTAGTAGAATGACTGCTATATATATGTGTGTTTTGTTATTTTAGAGCCTGCTTGTTTGTGATGTATGTATGTTTTATGTGTTGATGGTCATATGGACGCTCGTCAGCTATGCGGCAAAAAATTCCTAATGTTTATGCATATGGCAATAAAGTTTATCTTATCTTATCTTATCTATCTGTTTATCTTATCTTATCTTATCTATCTATCTATCTGTTTATCTTATCTTATCTATCTATCTGTCTATCTATCTATCTATCTATCTATCTATCTATCTATCTATCTATCTATCTATCTATCTATCTATCTATCTATCTATCTATCTATCTATCTATCTATCTATCTATCTATCTATCTATCTATCTATCTTATCTTATCTTATCTTATCTTATCTTATCCTATCCTATCCTATCCTATCTTATCTTATCCTATCCTATCCTATCCTATCTATCCTATCTATCTATCCTATCTATCCTATCTTTCTATATATATATCCCGTAGTCTTGCCGACCGTTGGGGCACCACTGATGACTTGGCAACCAGCTCCCTCCATTCCTCTCTGTTCTCTGCCATTCTCAGCGTATCGCGCAGCTTCAGGCCTGTCCACTCTGAGATATTGTCCTCCCATCTTTTCCTCTGTCTTCCTCTCCTTCGTCCTCATTGCACAGTGCCTTGCAGGATTGTTTTGGCAAGCCTTGCTGAACGCGTGACATGCCCATACCACTTTAGTTTGCATTTTTTCACAATAGCTAATAGGTCTTCATATGACCCGATGGCTTGCCTGATTCTGCTTCCCACTTCCTCGTTTGTGACGTGATCTCTGTATGAAATAATAATAATAATAAGCGCATTAAATAGGCGCTTTATCCCAATTGAAAATCGGCTCAAAGCGCCGCCGCGAACTGAACCCAACAAGCACGCTCACGTGAATCACGCGCATTCACTCACACACTGAACGCAAACACAGAACTTTCACGTGGTGCTAAGGGCAAGCTCAAGCGAGCTACTGTAGTTTTTGGAAATTCAAAATCGTTTGTATTTGAAATTTGATTAAGTGGACTGAAACTGATACCAAAGTGGAGGGGGAGGAAGAGCCGGAGTACCCGGAGAAAGAACCCCCGACGGTCCGCCCGAATTAACGGTGACACTTACTAGAGGAGAAAAATCCGACGCCGGAACCCGTAATCGAACCTCGCACCTTTAGCATTGGTGGCAGGCGTCTTAACCACTGCGCCACGGACCGCCCCGCAGCCTTCGAAAACATCTCATTTCATTGGCTTGTATCCTCCTTTCAAGGTCTGATGTGAGGGTCCATGACTCGCAGGCATGCAAAAACACTGTGATGACTAAGGAGCGCATCAGTCTGATCTTGGAACAGAGTGTGATGTTTCTGTCCTTCCATATGGTCCTCAATCTTGTCGGTGCTGTTGTTGTCTGCGCAATCCTGGACAGTATTTCTGGTTTTGATCCCTCATCTGTCACAATGGCTCCTAAGTATTTGAATTTATTAACGGTTTCCAGTTTTTGGCTTCCAATCATGATGTCGGTGCCAATGCCACTGGTGTTATTGGTCATCAGTTTGGTCTTCTCTGCACTGATTTCCATCCCGTACGCAATGGCTGTACTGTCCAGCTTTTCCACCAGCTGAGCTAGTTCCTTCTCTGCTCCTGCAAGGCCATCAATGTCGTCCGCAAAGCGCAAGTTCGCGATTGTTCTGCCTCCAATACTGACAGATCCTTTATGATCTTTCAGAGCGTCTGTCATTATTCTTTCCGGGAAGATGTTAAAAAGAGTAGGTGAGAGCAAGCACCCTTGTCTGACTCCGACTGTAGTCCTAAACCAGTTTCCTATTTTGCCGTTGAAGCAGACTGCGCTAGTGGCCTTGTTGTCAACACACAGCTACATGCTGCAAATACCAATGTTACGGACGCTACAGCACGCAAATATTGCAGACAAAATGTGATTCGTGTGGGTGGTAGGTGATGTTTGGATCTTACGGCTCTATTCAATGACTATAATCACAGACCAGCACACATGTATTACGTTTTGAGGTTCGAAGTGTAAGATATATGAAGCAGATGAGATTAGAGTGCAGACGGATTCATCACTCATGTTTCTCACCCAGCTCCTTCCGTCCGCAAGAGCCACGGATTCACATAAGCCCATGCATCTGCAAAGTGGAGATGCGTAAAATCTATGCTTCCTGCTACCAGAATCGAGGGAAGTGGGAAGCTCAGGTGGTCAAGCGTTCAGACTCTCGTCCGAAAGGTCGCGGGTTCAGAGCCAGCTGGGGGCAGAACTTGTTTAGACTGTATCCGGTGCCCAGTCTATGAAACCATCTTCATGGTGTGCAAAAGATATCAGCCCCTAGTCGTATAAGGTTTGTACTGCCACAGTCGGGATCCTTCATTTCTTGAACTTGAGGCTGCCGAGGCAACAGTGAACAGCACAAACTGCAAGAGGCATAGAACCTCATGAGCCCCGCAGTTGCGGGGTCTCATGAGTTGTTTTTTTTCTTCCTCTTATTAGTCCTTTTCCTTGTGCATCTATGCTCTTTCGGCGTCCTTTATTTCTTCAGCTTGAGGCAGCCGTCTAGATTTTACATGGATGATTGTTTCGTGATGGCTCTATTAATCTGGACGTCCTTCACAGGCTGCTAACTTCCCCGACAAGTTCCATCTATCTATCGGCCATTGCCAGTACAATACAGTTTATAGGATGGAGTTCGGGGGTTTCACTCGTAAATATTTTAGGTACATCTGTATCCAACGTAATCGTACCCAGCCAGTCTTGTCAGTCTTGTCATGTAGTTTTTGAACCCAACCCTCCCCGGTTAATAGCGTTTTTGCACGTCAAGTGATTTTAAGACAACTGAAACTTTTCTTTTAAAGTGTGCCTGTTTCTACTCCGCAATAAAACTGTGAGTACTCTAACTATCTCGAGACCTCGATTGTGGGCAAGGAATCAACATCGCCACACGCCTGGGTACAGTTAATAATAATATCAGAATTGACTTGCTGGGTCAGCATAAAAACGCTGAGTGTAAAAAAAGGCGGTGGTTACATCATTTGGGAGTGAAACTAGCAAACTGTACTCCATCAGCTGCAAAAAAGACTGCAACGGGCATGCCTGGGTGGGGGGGGGGGAGAGGGGGCATGGGGGGGGGATGGAGGAGGGAATTGCGTTATAGTTGACATGTGTACTGGTTCTGTGATTTTGGACCTTACGGTTTTCAGCCGTAAATTGATAACTTTAATAGCACAATTAGCTGAAGCTGACATACATTTAAATGCCCGTCTTCACACGAAGATCTTTCCACCAGGGGTTAAACACGTTTAGCCTCTACGCACTACAGAAAGAGATGGACAGACCATGACAATTCAAAGGTAGTGCCAGATTAGCTTGGCGCCATCAGGTGCCAAGCTAATCTGGCACTACCCTTGAATTATCATTGTCCTTCCATCTCCTGCAACTGGTACACAATTGTCAGGTGACGCCTCTAAATTTGTCGGCCTTTGGGTTAAAGGGGTTAACCTGAAATTTACATAAACCGACATTTAAGTAAATTGTGTTATATTTGATCTTTCTAAGCGTGGTGTTTTTTGGTTTTTGATATTGGGGTTTTCTTTGCATTTTAAGCACACGCTTGGCAGGAACCTTTTTGCTTTGGATTTGGATAGTAAGCGCCGTTCGCCTCGAGTTTTGTACCGGTTTGTACCTCTCGTCATAAAGTAATACACAATAGGTGGCATGATATCACACCACCTACTGGGTGTTATTTTATGACAAGCCTTTTATTCGCCCTTACCGAGTTTGCACAATTGCATTCATAATCACGCCGTTATCCTACGCAGACCACAGCTGTGAATTATGAGACAATTCATCTTGTCTGACCCACAGGCGTTATTAATAACACTATTAACTGAACTCCTAATTACCTCCTCTGCATTAGATACACAGAAATAAATGCCGTTTAGCATCGCCCATGTGCATTTTGTCGCACGATCTTCTATGTCTTCTCTCACAAAATTATAGTTGTTTGGTGCAGAACGTGTAGGCTAGTATTGTTTCATGCACAAAGTTCACACACATGAAAACAAAGTAAAAAGGATCCTAATGAGACAAGCATGATTTTCTTTTAATAAAACCTGTCAATGGTATAGATCGTGTTAACGCTTTGGCTAGCTTCGTTAGCGCTTTTTTGTCGCGATGATTCCTGCAGGAAACATGGCGACAAAATACGATACCGGCAGCTAGCCAATGGGTTAATGACCCTGGCATAGATCGTCATGTAATTAAAACTAGTAAGAGGCGTAAATCATGATGTAAAACGGACCTTGCAAGTGGCATTGATTCTTATGTGCCCCCAAACCCTGCGGTGGCACCATGAAAATCTATGCCCCTGTGTCTTTCTGACTGGGTCATTTCGCAACAAAATTTGTTTAACGCTAATTACGAGTGGAAATTGATAACAATAGATAATGCCGAAGGACGCATTAAAATGCTTGTGCTGGTCAGTGGTAAATAAACGTTGCGAGAATTTCTACCCAGATCTCTATGACACCGTTTGCTGGTGTTTGCGTTCTGTCGGGGAAGGGGTTACTAAACAGAGTCGGAGTATTGTGGCCCATTTCAGCATAATGTATCGCCATAATGCGCCAATGAGTTAAAGTGAGGGAACTAGTTTAGTTCCGTGAGTTTATGAGTTAATGAAGGACATAATACACATTTATGAAGCCGACATTGAGAACTGAGAACCATTTATTGCCTTGAGGGGTCCCTTCAATGTTCATGGTCAATGCCCCCCCCCCCCATCTCCCCCCTCCTCACACACACACACAAACACACACACACACACACACACACACACACACACACACACACACACACACACACACACATCCTTACTTCCACCCTCATTCCACAAAGAACGATGTCATTTTAATAAATTCTTGCCCTGCCATTTGTAGGGCAGACAGGTCGTATTCTCTTCGAAACGGACATATTGCTGTGAGGTTTCGTTTAAAACGAACGACTCCTAACAACGAACGCGGGTGAAATCACGGCGGATATCATTATCCAGCTTATACCATAAGCATAGACAACACTTAAAACATTTCCAAGAGGTATAGATCTTCATGAGCCTAGGTTGTACCGTAAACGTAGACTCCACTCCAAGCATCTCCAAGAGGCATAGATCCTCATGAGCCCGGAGGGCTCATGAGGATCTTTGCCTCTAGGAGATGTTTGGAGTATTGTCTATCACAACTATGCTTATGGTACGAGCTGGGTATCAGCCGTTACTTCGTTCTCGTTCATTGTTGGGAGTCGTCCGGTGAAAACGTATCCTCCTTATTGCTGTGACGATCACTGACTGCTGTTCTATAGTCGCGATTCATGGTCCATTCAGTTCCAGTGCCAAACTATTCACATGTACTTCTTTCCAGCATTAATTAGTTACCAGTCAGGGGATCAACCGTGACAGGCGCCACGCTAATCAAGCACTACCCTGAGTAATAATGGTACATTTATCTCCCACATATAGCGCTTGTGTGTCCCATACCGTCTACGGTGACGGTACTACACTGATAGACCCACTCTGGGAGTACGCCACAAGTACACTTCAATTCAAATGCTTCGCATTTGAATTGAAGTGTACTTTTGGCGTACTCTCCGAGATATGTTCCATACAATACTCAGACGGATCTATAAATATGTCCTGTAAATGTAAAAGACAGTCACGTTGTATGAAAAGCAAGATTTTCATTGTATTACAATGAAAATCGCGCTGTTCACAACATTGGCTCACTGTCTTTGGCCTTCACATGGCAGAATAGATGATTTCCGCACCTCACACGTAGATCAAAACCTGCGGGTTGTTCAGTCGACGCAAACTGTGCATTATTAGTCCGGATAAACATGCGATTATAATAATAATAAACGCATTAAATAGGCGCTTTATCCCAATTGAAATCGGCTCAAAGCGCCGCCGCGAACTGAACCCAACAAGCACGCTCACGTGAATCACGCGCATTCACTCACACACTGTACATAAACACAGAACATTCACGTTGTGCTAAAGGCAAACTCAAGCGAGCTACTGTTATACATGTCTGTCCAGGGTTTTTTTTTTCACCCACAGTTTGCATCAAAAGACGCGCAGTATTTGTGTGTGTGTAAACTCAGATTTTACGCCGCCTCTGTGGTCTGATCGTTAGGTGGCATTGCGAGATAACAGTGAGAAGTGCGGTGGATACTGCACAACCTTTATCACCACACGTGAAATGAGACAGCCTTGTAACGCATGGTCGGGATATGCTTGCGGGTTGTAAAGGGGTGTCTCACACCCACATCAGGGCCAGATGAACTGATTTATAGAACCACGTTTGAAAAGGGTTCTAACTTCAGAATTTACGCCACCTCAGTGTATATATGCCACCTAACGATCAGACCACTGAGGCGGCGTAAATTCTGAGGTTAGAACCCTTTGCAAACGTGGTTCTACAATCAGTTAAATTATATCTAACCTCCCGGTACGCAAAATCAGTCACTCGTGCTTAGTTCTACTGGTAAGATGCGAGCTTCAGCTCGCATTTTATCGTGACGTGATTTATCTTGCTCAAAGGGCGGTCAGGCATATTTTCATCTCCAAATGGAGACACGCGCGGTGCGATGCATCGGAGGATACAAAATATGCATTGGTCCATAGTAAAAACATTTAGACTAATTAGTTTAACCCCTTCACTGCCGAGAAAAAAATGAACACAACTGTACTAATGCATGAGGTGTAGTTCTTCATGAACCCTTTCAATTGCAGGGACTCATGAAAACCAATGCCTCCTGCTGAAACCACTGGGTATCCATTGTTCTTTAGACGACAGGAGCTCAAGATCTCATTTTTTCGTTTTCTGGGCGTACATATGAGATGTTCGCACAGGTCTGGGCTAGCCACTCACCTCCCCACCACCATCTACCCCTCTAGATCAGCCACACAATAATTACTTTTTCTTTTTGTTTACTCCCTCCGTTCGATCGGAAATAGATTTGCATGTTAATCGATGAATAAAATCGCGGCCACCTTTTTTGTCTGGATTTCGCTAAATAAAGGCGCATCAGCTTCTTCTGCAAGTAATTGCATTTCCTGTTAATAACTGTTACGTGGTAGTCGTAATATGATACAATCACACCAGACGCAGGCACGTAGGGTGCTTGTAAAGAAACTTCACTCAGCTGCAACCCGTCACACCTGGCATAAGGTTATAGACCACACTGGATTAACAGTTCCAACAATATTTTATTGCACCGATGCAATCTCCATACAATGCATCCACAAATGCACCAACACTGATACACTGTCTCCTCTACAATGCATCAACACTTTTGACACACTGCGTCTCTCATACAATGTACACACATACTTCCTAACGCGGTCTTTTATACTATTACAGATTTCCAGAACAATTCAGCAAATTTTCCGAACACAACTAATCAGAAAAGGAAACGTAACCAAAACTCATTAATATTCATTGAAAATGAACTCTCTAGAAGCTACTACAAAATTTCCACTACCCTCTAAGCGCCTTTGATACAATGTTACGAATTGTTGACGACAACTTCGACGTCATATATGCGATCACTGGAAAGATCGCGACCCTGCTCGAACCTTCCAATCTAATGTAGCGAAAATACGCGTCACAACAAAAATCGATCGCAAGTCTCCGTGTAAAAGAAAATGAATCCTACTGAAAAGGTACGCAATTCTTATCCAAAATGACTCAAATAAATATCGGATCTTTCCTATGATTAACACACACATGCTCTCAAAGAATAACACACCCACAAACGTAACAATAACACGAGTAATAATAAACTAGCACCAGCTTTAGTGCTGTCATTACCGGCATCAATACTACTCGGTAATGTACAGCTATTGAACATCCTTAACACATATTATTTACCTGTAACCCCTTTACAGGCGAGAAAAACCTAATACCACCCAAAATGCAAAAGGCATAAATTCTCACGAGTCCCCCCCAGTTGCGGGGGCTCATGAGGATATATGCCTCTTCCTGACACCACTTTGTATGCGTCACCTTAGAGTAAGCACAACAACCGAAAGTAGGATTTCCAAATGTTGGAAGGCTAGAACCTAATACGACAATTATATCGCAGAAAGACAGCGTCGACTCTCCCCACAGCTACGTTCCAGTGCCCCCATTGTCCTCGCAGGTGTGGCTCCATGATTGGCTTGGTCAGCCACACCCGCACCCACAAATAAAAGTCATGCACAATGACATCATCGGTTTTCCATGGTCTACACATTATTCTGTCGAGCTTATTAGGCGCTGGAGCGCACGCGGTGGCGCAGTGGATTTGCATTAGTCAAAGCTACTATCATCGGGCCCCTATGGCCAATACGTAATATACTGACGAGCAAAATTGTACACGTATCAAGGGGAATTACTCAGCGCTGGACAAACAGTTAGATCCCCTGCCCCCGCCTATCGGGCACCCAATCCCCAGCCCACAGAAAAATACGCAGTCATAGAACCAGACGATCATCTACATTCCTAAAAAAAAATGCATCCGGGCTAGCCTATAACCCATGTCTTTTTCTGGAACTTAGGAAGTAGGCAGAAGAAGCATACATACACAAATAAGAAGTTGCACTACTAAATGTGGTCGGGTAAATACCCTGATTTCCCACAGTAGATGCACAAGACAATACACAACAATGTAACAATACAAGTTTTGCCTCGAGTTATAGAATACGCACAAACCAGATAGGTGAGGCTAGCGCTGGTAGAATTGTACACATACCAACGGGAATTACTCATCGCTGGACAGACAAACAGTTAGATCCACTGCCCCCGCCTATCAGGCACCCAATTGCCAGCCCACAGAAAAATCATTTACATCCCTAAAAAGAATGCATCAGGTCTAGCCTATAACCCATGTCTTTTTGTATGGAACTTAGGAAGTAAGCAGGAGAAACACATATACACAAGCAAGAAGGTGAATTCAGGGTATTTACCCGACCACTTTTAGTAGTGCAACTTCTTGTTTGTGTATGTGTGTTTCTCCTGCCTACTTCCTAAGTTCCAGAAAAAGACACGGGTTATAGGCTAGACCTGATGCATCCTTTTTAGGGATGTAGGTGATCGTCTGGTTCTATGACTGCGTATTTTTCTGTGGGCTGGCGATTGGGTGCCTGATATGCGGGGGCAGGGGATCTAACTGTTTGTCTGCCCAGCGCTGAGTAATTCCCTTTGGTATGTGTACAATTCTACCAGTGCTAGCCTCACCTAGTTGGTTTGTGAGTGACGAACAAAAGGAGGGCGACTTTTTTGGAATCATCGGAAACACTATGGTGTTTCAGATAATTCTAAAAAAAGGCCGCAGTTCTTTCGCTCGTCAGTATATCAATATTGGCAATCTACGATGCGTCTGACACATTTCCTTCATGATATACTCTGATGGTTAATGCCTGAACACTTATTAAAGGTGTCTGCGGCTAGTTATGTGCTATGTATTTGATTTGAATTTCCAAAACTTCAGTAGCTCGCTTGAGCTTGCCCTTAGCACCACGTGAATGTTCTGTGTTTATGTACAGTGTGTGAGTAAATGCGCGTAATTTACGTGAGCGTGCTTGTTGGGTTCAGTTTGCGGCGGCGCTTTGAGCCGATTTTCATTTGGGATAAAGCGCCTATTTAATGAGCTGATTTATTTATTATTATTTATTTATTTATTTATTTATTTATTTATTTATTTATGTACCTGCAAAGCACCAACGTGTAACAGAAAATGTCTTATTTTCGCTTCGCCGGGATAAAAGCAGGTTCCCTGGTGCATTGGCAATAACTGACAGGACAGCTGAACCATTCTGTGACTTGTAGTGCAAGAAATCGCTAATTAAAAGCTATATCTTTCCTTAGTCCTACCGTGAGAAATTCGGATACGTACGGGCTGGTACGGGGCCGCGTACGAGCCGCAACGGTCAGGAACAGTACCAGCCTGTAATATTTATGATTACATTTTTTTAGCCTGACAGGTGTGTTGGTCATGCAGAGATGATCATAGGGAAAGTGCATAGAACTTTTTAAAAACTAGAACATGATTTCGCTGATTGCGTTCAGTGACCAGTACAAATACACGCGCACACACGCACGCACACACACACACACACACACACACACACACACACACACACACACACACACACGCACGCACGCAAGCACGCACACACGCACGCACAAAATCCTGGAAGCAAAGGGAAATCGAACCCGGGAATTCTTGCATACGCCCATTTTTGAAAAAGCGAGATCTTCGGGTGCATTAGAACAATGACTATGTCCCTAAGTACATTTTTTTAAAATAGACTTACTGCCATTAATTCGTGGATGCGGTGAGACCTCAGGGCAAGACCAGTGCTCTGAGTCACCAAGAGTAGAACTTGCGCCAAAGGCGCCGTCGCAGAGCACTAGGCAAGCTTGTCCTTATATAGCTTCTATAAGCCTTTGTCTGGAACAAAGTGTTTTGGCAGCCATTGTAGCGAAGACAGACACGAGACCCTTAGTACGGAGCTCCCAGGGCCCAATCATGTGCTGTGGTTCAAGGAGTAAACTTGCGCCAAAGGAGCCCGCCGTACAGCACGATGATAGGTGTTCCTTATGTAACCTCTATAGCCTTCCCAGACATAGTATTTGTGACCCAATGTGGTCAAGAGAGCTCGGAGACCCTTGATTCATGGATGCGGGGAGTTTCCATGGCCACGAAGAGTAGAACTTGCGCCAAAGGCGCCGTCGCAGAGCACTAGGCAAGCTTGTCCTTATATAGCTTCTATAAGCCTTTGTCTGGAACAAAGTGTTTTGGCAGCCATTGTAGCGAAGACAGACACGAGACCCTTAGTACGGAGCTCCCAGAGCCCAATCATGTGCTGTGGTTCAAGGAGTAAACTTGCGCCAAAGGAGCCCGCCGTACAGCACGATGATAGGTGTTCCTTATGTAACCTCTATAGCCTTCCCAGACATAGTATTTGTGACCCAATGTGGTCAAGAGAGCTCGGAGACCCTTGATTCATGGATGCGGGGAGTTTCCATGGCCACGAAGAGTGGAACTTGCGCCAAAGGCGCCCGTCGCAGGGCACTAGGAAAGCTTGTCCCTATATGAAGAGAAGTACCCAACGGAGAAAGAAACCCGCTTAGAAAAGACGGGTACAACACAATTTATTAATATTTCGGGTAAATACCCTTTGTCAAAATAGACAAACAAACAAACAGAGAGATTAACCGCTACTTATCTTCATTGGCAGAAAGAATGTGGCAACTCATATTAATAAATTGTGTTGTACCCGTCTTTTCTAAGCGTGTTTCTTTCTCCGTTGGGTACTTCTTTGCATATTACACGCTTGGCAGTCACCTTTTTGGTCTGGATTGTCCATATATAGCCTTATTAGCGTGTCCGGACGAAGTGTTTTGGCAGCCAGTGTAGACAAGACAGACCATAGACCCTTAGTCGGCGGATGCAGGGAGCTATACAGGGCTGAAACGATGTACCGAGGTAGAAAGCGTCAACTTGCGCCTGCACAGGGCAGTTGTGGTGGTCTTTCATTTTGCACACGTTAACTCATTCAGCCCCGTCACACCACAGCAAGACCTGGATCGAGTATGACATTTCAAAGGTGGTGCCAGAATAGCTTGGCGCCCATAGGCGCCAAGCTATTCTGGCACCACCCTTGAACTATCATGCTCGATCCGTCTCTAGAATTCGAATACAGTCTTTCGGAAGGCAACTTCAAAATGTGGGGATTTCGGTCCTGGGGCAGAACGTTAAGGATAGACAGATTTGCGTGATACCGAAAACATAAGTTTGTATTCTACATCCGTCAAGCTTCCGATCGAGTAATGTGGGAAATAAAAAGACGTGCGATGGTGTGTTTTTTAGGGAGTCTAGCTAAATCCCGTATTTTTCTCAAGCAAACACCGTACATCTTTATGGATTATTTCATGTTTGTTTCATCCTCAATATGTACATCCCGATATACGTATCGTCCTTACTAACTATACATCCGCGGTGACCATACAAACCTGTACATTGATTTCCGGGGCATAACTACATGTTTAACTAGCAAACAGATTCATTAAGACACCTGACTGTGATGTAACCTCGCACGGGCCGTTATGTTAGCTGCTTTCTGATTTGCTCATAACCCGGGACCTCGGCTCTGACGCTTGATTGACTTAAGCGGCGCATACGCCTCAGCGGTAAAACGAACAAAAAGTGATTTAATCATGCCGTTGTAGTTACTCGTTAGGAGGCATTATGTCAGACATACTCCAACTCTGCTTTCAAATCACTGCTCAATACCTATCTTTTTTCTTAAGCGTATAGATAGATGCATTTTTCAGTGCGTTAGCAATCTTTGGCAGTAACTGTTCTTGTAACGGTGTGTGTGTATGTGTGTGCGTGTGTGAGCTTTTGATATGTGTCACTTTAGTTTTTGTAACATTGATTGTAGCTTTTACCTTCTTGTTCTATTTGTTCTGTGATTTTTGATCTTGTAAAGCGCTTATAGCATCATTCATTTGGAGGTTAAGCGCCACATAAATGTACATATTATTATTATTATTATTATTATTATTATTATTATTATTATTATTATTATTATTATTATTATTATTATTATTATTATTAAACATTTTATGTTAGGTGTTGATATTCATCAAGCAGTTTTCTGCGATGTTCAGACTGCTCCGAGAGCGCCTATGCCTTCCACCCATTTAACCCCAAACGTCCTCCAGCAGGAGATGTATTGATGATGATAATTCAAGGGTAGTGCCAGATTAGCTTGGTGCCATCAATCTGACACTACCCTGGTATTATCAAACAGGCGCCACGCTAATCTGGCACTATCCTTGAAATAACAATCGTCGATCCATCTCCTGCAATTGGTACATAGCGGTTAAATGACACCTCCAAATTTGAGGAAATGTGGCTGTGGGGTAAACTCGCCTAACTACGCCTAAAAAAAAAGATATTTTTGTCGACTAAAAGGCAAGCAGCAACCTTGTGTGCTGGTCTATGATTTTGAACTTTAATGCTGTATGGCGCAGGATCCAAAATCACAGACCAGCACACTGTTTAACTTGAGGAGTTTTTGTGGTCACTGCCAAGAAAAACTGAAAGACACCCAACTGCAAGAGGTATAGATCCTCATAAGCCCCCGCAGTCGCGGGGGCTCATGAGGATCTATGCCTCTTGCTGACACCACTGTGCATCTTTGTTCCTTTGACCGCTGGCAATCTTTGAGGTTGATTTAAAAGATTCAAGATTCAATATATTTGAAGATTCAATATATTTATTGTCAAGAAAAAATGATTTTAGAACACGATCTGCTTCCACTGGCTGGGAAGGGGTTAGGCAGATTAAAATATTACACATGCGATGACAAACGCCAACGTAGTCGCTTCGAAGACGTCTCAGTATAGCTGAGGTTCTTTGGATTTCCAGATTTAAAAAAGGTGACTACCAATTGTATGAAATGCAAAGAAAATCCCTGAAAAGAAAGAAACACGCTCCGCAAGGACATTTCATCATAATAATTATGAAAATAAAAGAATTCTTTAATCCTTTCGCTGACAGTGATCATGAATTGAGCATCTGAAACGACTGCACACCTGCCGACTTTCGCGTGAAGAACCAGATGTAAATGTGCCTAAAATAAATATAAAGAACATAGGGCAAACAAGAGACGTGAATCCTGAATCCTCATGATCCCCCGCGACCGCGTGGGTTCATAAGGGTTTATGTCTCTTACAGCGGAATAGCGTTTTGCTCGGCAGTTAAAGGGTTAAACTTGGACATGCAAATAATCACGCAGTGATAGAAACTCATCTCGCCAAAAGGAAAGATTAGTGGATTAGTGTTTACTTTAATATAAGATTTTTTTTTTAAAGGATAAGAAAGGATAAGATAAGAGAGGATCAGAAAAGACCAGACCAGACCAGACCAGACCAGATCAGATCAGATCAGATCAGATCAGATATTGTTTATTGCCATTTGCTTTACTGTCATAAAAAAAAACAATAAAACATAGAGATGTGTGTTGGTGTCGTTACATTCTCACATAGTTTATGGACAAACGTCACAGTCAATGCAGCAAACCATAAGAAACAATTACTACTTTATTACACATAAGCTTATGTCCTACACACACTAGGAGAGACTTAAAACTAGACAATTAATTTCACAACGTATGTCCATAAAAAAATCAACAAAATTCAATAAATTGTAATTGTGTTGTAATAGTCCTTTAAAAGCGTTTTTCTTTCTTTCCTGGGATGTCATCGGTTTTTGGCAGTGTCAGTAGATTATGTACTGCAGAAGAAGTATAGAGGCCCAGTGCGCTATCCTCGGACCGACATCGGCACAAGGAACACTTTGACATTGAGTGGACGAATCCCTGCAGACTCTGGCTCAGGAGAAACTGTTATACTGACCTTTTGTAGCCAGTTTTAGCTTTTGAGAAACACATGCTACCCCTTGTGCCTATAATATGCTTGCAAAGGTCAGACGGTATTTTCAGCTCTGGTGGCACAATGGTAACGCCATCAAAGTCAAAAGACTGCGGATTTATGCATAGCCTTCTACTCACTAAGTCCAAACCGACTTTTGGGAGTTGTTCTCTAGCCTACACACGAGTTTAACATGAAGAGTGATCATGATTATTCAAGGGCAGTGCCTGAAATAGTTTGGCGCCAAGCTATTTCTGGCACTGCACTTTAACTATCAAAGTCGATTCTTCTTTTGTTGTAGTGAACCAGGACTCGAGAAGTTAAACTGTTATCCGGAAGGTTTTTAGGTACCAGCTCGTCTACAGCGTTTGTCCGTTCTAAAAAGTGGACTCTGAACTCTTAACACATTCGCGACGAACCTGCATCCGGATAGGCGGCTTCTCGCTGCGTATCCGCACGCTGCACATCTCGCATGCGTTATAAGATCACCGAGTCGAAGTCTCAGTCAGCTTAATCTGTGTGTCCGTGTGGCGCACGAAACACAAGTTTAGATCTCAGAATGAGTTGTTTTTGTTTTTTTTAAATGGGGTGTTTGTAAACTGAACATGGATTTCATTTCTTATGTTCTCACTTTTCTTTTTAATGTACTCTACTGACAGTTTTATTCACAGAGCTTTTATATTAAGTCACCACACACGAAACTAACTCAGGCAATTTCAGAATCGTCTGTTGTGAAACAAGTTGCTGAACAGTGCTGCAGAGAGATCCACAGCAAAACAGACCAATATTGGCACAATTTCGAACAGAACTCTGGAAAGCCTTCTAATGAGTTGCGCCGAGATCCCATCTTCCCCGAGCTGAATTTTTCTTAAGTGAGTTGCGGAGCATATTCAATCTGCATATTATTCAATTTGCATATTAACTTTTTGTTAATAATGTGTACGTGATCATGCAAAAGAGTTCACCTCCCAGGCGCCTGGTTAAGGAAACGACATCCTGGAATATTCTCCGAATAGTGCATTTAACCCTTTCACTGCCAGAGGATGCAGACCGTTATTTTGAAATCAACGCCAAACATCCCCAGTCCTCAAAAGAACATGGTTATAAAGTCGTTTCCACAAGAGGCACAGATCCTCATGAGCCCCCGCAACTGCGGGGGCTCATGAGGATCTGTGCCTCTTGTAGTCTGGACTGTGCTCGCGGAAGACAAGCAAATCAAACAACATTCTGTAGCATCCCACGTCCCCCACACCCACGAGCTTGTCCAGGGGCTGATCATCAAGTACCTAAGGCAGCGGAGAGGAGGGGCTCCAACGTTTTCTGTGGGACTTCGACCTGACACAAAAGGCCTCCCGATTCCAGACCGTGCAGTGACCGAAATATCAAACAACGGGTGAGGAGGTAGGTGAAGAGGGGTGGGGTGGGGGAGGGTGGGGGGGGGGGAGAGAGGGAGGGAGCGGGGGGTGTGGCGAGCCAGCCGTCTTTGACGTCCTCCTCTACCTTCTGCACCCGCCGAATTATCGAACAGGCGAAAGGGGTGTGTGTGTGTGTGGGGGGGGGGGGGGTGTCCAGTCTACCCAAAAAGGGAGTTTGTTATAGCATTGTAACCCCTTCCCTGCCACTGTACGTACATATTTGTTAAATGAAATCTCGGTTCGTTTAACGACCAAAAGTCAGCACCGTCCAAGGAACATGGATACAAATTGGTCTCGGCAAGAGAAATAAATCCTCATGAACACCCGCAGTCGCGGAGGCTCATGAGGATCTATGTCTCTAGCAGTTGGATCGTGTTCACTTTTTTCTCGGCAGTGAAGTCGTTAAATACATTTTTGCCGGGGAGAGGGGTGGTGTGTGAGGCGGGGTGGGGATGAGGGTGGGGGTGGGGGCGAGGGGGGGGGAGAGGCGGTGGGGGGCGAACCCCTGGAACCCTACTCCCAGATCCGCCTCTGTCGTCCAAACTCATTCAGCCCCACGCAGGTATTTCCCAAATTTTGGATGCGTCAACTAATGACTATGCACCTGTTGCAGGAAATGGATAGACCATGATAATTCAAAGGCAATGCCAGATTAGCTTGACGCCGACAGGCGCCAAGCTAATCTGGCACTACCCTTGAATTATAATAGTCGACCCATCTCCCGCTGTAGTGCCTCAGGGCTTAATGGGCTAATCTTCTGCACTTTCAGTACCCTTACAAGTCGACTCCCACGCACCATTTCAATGACGGCTGGCCACAATACCCATTATACTCCATGTTGCTGGCAGAGGGTAAAGGCTCGTGTTTTAACGATATATCTCAATTCAATAAGCCTACATACAGAAAGGTGTGGATCGATGTTACGTGGTAGTCGTTGTCGTATGAAGATGCAATCACACCAGACACTCACATAGGGTTCTTGCAAACAAACCTCTGTCAGCTGCAACTCGTCACACGTGGCACAAGGTTGTAGACCACACTGGAGTAACAGTTCCAACAGTACTTTATTCTCACGATGCACTTTCAGCACTATGCATCCACACTTTGATACACTGTCTCATACAATACATTCATACTTTGATACACTGTGTCCCTCATACAATGCACACACATATTTTCTAACACTCTCTTTTATACTATTCTAGATTCTCAGAACAATCCCGCAAATTAATCAACTCAACCAATCAAAAACGAAAACGTAACCAAAACTCATTAATATTCATTAAAAAGAACACTCTAGATATATCTACAATCTTCCACTAAAATCTAGGTGAATTCCGTAAATGTTACGAAATGTAGCCAACATGTGTACTACAAATTTTGACGTCATGTTTGAGGTCACTAGAACGATCGCCTCTTTTCCAGAACCTTCCAGCTTAATTTAGGTCAGACTTTGAAATAAATTAGCGAAATGCACAACATTTTAACAACACAACAAAAATCGATCGCAATTCTCTATGCAAAAAGAAAACGAAAGGTACATGATTCTTCTCTAAAATAACTCAAATGAACACAGATCTTTTCCCATGAGAAACACACATTTGCCATAAAAAAAGAATAACACAACTACAAATGTAACAATCGACATGCCAGTCTAGAATAGCTCGCACTGACGTTAAGCTTTGAACTTCCATGGTTGGTTTACCTCTTAAATGTTCTGTAATGTAAAAACCCACGCCCAAAACGAGACTGCGTGGCCGGCGTGTAAAATGGACAGAAATCTCCAAACGAAGACAGAAACGCGCTTTAGATAAGACAGTTTACAACACGAGGTCCATTTTCATTGCAGTGCAATGAAAATCCCGCTTTTCACAAAACCAAAAAAAAAAAAAAAAAAAGTTTGTATGACTTTTTTTCAACTTAGTGTAGAATTTAACCCTTTAACTGCCAGGGCAAGGCAAACGCTACCCAGCTGCAAGAGACATAAACCCTCATGAGCCCCCGCAGTCGCGGGGGCTCATGAGGATTTATGTTTCTTCTTAGCCCTACGCCGCCGGGAGATGGCCTTAGTCGCCTGCTCGGCGTTAAACCACAATAACTAACTAACTCTGAGCCCTACGTTCTTTATTCCTATTTGGTTCATATTTATATCTGTGTTCTTCACGCGAATGTCCGTCTGTCTGCGGTCGTTTCAGGCGCGCGATTTGTGATCGCTGACAGCGTAGGGATTAATACCAGGCACACAGCGCTTGATTCTGCACTTCTCTTTGTTGGAATGTAGCCATAAAATGCAAATTTGAGACCCAAGAGCTCAATATTTCAAAAATACCCGGTAAAGAGATCAGGACTGCAAGAAAAGGTGGCGACCAATAAGGTAGTTTTTAACGTGAAATATTAATAAATTGTATTGTGATCGTCTTTCTAAGCGAGTATCTTTCTTCGCTGGGATGCTATCTAGTTTGTTTGAACTCATTCAAGGAGCCCCTCGTCAATAGCTGTTGAAGTGTCGCATGGCGTTGTCAGCGGCAACGCTAGACGACACTTCCGCAGTCATTGATGTGGGGTTTCTTGAACGTGCTAATAAACAGTATTGTGCTAACGCACTTTATTTTATTAAACTGTGTTTCTGCACGTCCGTTCCAATCCTGTTTCCTCCTGAAAGGAAAAAAAAACAACAACAACAACACACACACACCCACACACACACACACACACACACACATCACACACACACACACACACACAATCACAATCACAATCACACACACACACACACACAATCACACACACACACAGACACAATCACACACACACACACACACACACACACACACAATCACACACACACACATAATCAGACACACACACAGACACAATCACACACACACACACACAGACACAATCACACACACATACAATCACACACACACACACACACACACACACACACACACACACACGCAATCACGCACACACACATAATCAGACACACACACAGACACAATCACACACACACACAATCACACACACACAGACACAATCACACACACACACACACAATCACGCACACACACATAATCAGACACGCACACAGACACAATCACACACACACATAATCAGAGACACACACACACAGACACAATCACACACACACACACACACACAATCACACACACACACAATCACACACACACACAATCACGCACACACACATAATCAGACACACACACAGACACAATCACCCACACACACATAATCAGACACACACACACACACACAGACACAATCACACACACAAACAATCACACACACACACACACACACACACAATCACACACACAATCACACATACACACACAATCACGCACACACAATATCACACACACACACCATCTCACACACACACACACACACACACACACACACACACACACACACACACACACAGGAAGGGCACGAACTCACATATTTATTAGCCCGTTCACTGCCGAGAAACTGTGTACACCAACCAACAATGAAAAAGGGTATAGATCCTCATGAGCCCCCGCAGTTGCGGAGGTTCATGAGAATCTATGCCTCTTGCTGAAACCACTTTGAATCCGTGTCCTTAGGACGGCAAGAAATGTCTCGGGTAAGTTTGCAGAAAAACAGTCTGCGTCAAGTAGCACTGAACTGTTTATTTTAATAAACCGGTGTTGTTGTTTTTTTCCACCCTTCCCTGCCAACAACGCGCCTTTTGTTTGTGAAATGTGTGTGTTCATTGAACTACCAAAAGTGTAAACTGTCCCAAAATCATCGACACAAAGCGGTCTCAGCAAGAGGCATAGATCCTCATGAGCCCCCGCAGTCGCGGGGGCTCATGAGGATCTATACCTCTTGCAATTAAGATCACGTCCACTTTTTCTCGCTAGTAAAGGGGTTACATTTATGTATTTCTAAGCACCTTTCTTTCTTTCCCGGGAATTTCTTTGAACTTTTCACCCGTGGCAGCCACCTTCGTGTCATGTATGTCAAATCACAGATGATGATCGCGGATGACAGCTGCATATAGCTCTGTGGTCCATCTTTAGCATCTGGAATCATCGATTCGAGGTCGCATCGATCTGTTCATTCTGTGGGGACATTAAATTGTAACCCTTTCCCTGCCACGGGACGCATATTTTGTTTCTGAAAACGTTGTTCAATTTACGACCGAAAACCCGCTGTCGTCAAGGAACATGGATACACAGTATCATTAACTCCATTTTTTTTTGTCCCACTGGCACTATACAGTGATCGATGACTTTGGATACACAGTACTTTCAGCAAAAGGTGTAGATCCTCATGGGCCCCCGCATTTGCGGGGGCTCATGGGGATCAATACCTCTTGCAGTTAGGTCGTGTTTACTTTTTTCTCTCGCCAGTTACCGGTTTAAAGTTTTCGATACATTTCCGCAGTGATCGTCATTTATTTGCAAAAGCCATAGATTCTCATGAGCGTTCGCAAACGTGGGACGGGTCTGTTATTGAAGGCATTTGCCTCTTGCTTTTACCAATTCATTTACATCGGATTGGAAGGGATGATACAGAGTTCAATCAACACCCTACCCTCCTCCCCCTAAAAAAACCCAAACAAACAAATGCCTATGTCAAATTCAATTTGCAAGTTAAAACTCTTCTAAAAAGGAAACAAAAATACAAAAGAACAACAACAAAGAAACAAACAAGCAAACAAACAAGAAAAAAAGAGAGAGTAACAAACAAGAAAACAAACAAATAGCATACAAGGAAAGCCAGAAAGAAAAAAAAGTAATCCAAGAAAATACACAGCCACACAAAGAAAGCCACAAACAAAGAGACAAGGGAATTAAACCGTGTGTCTGCCCAGCGCTGAATAATTTCCCTTGTTATGTGTACTGTTCTACCAGCGCTAGCGTATCCTACCCAATGCGTTAAAACGTCATGCCGTGCGCGGGCCAACGGCGGCAGACATCGGCCCGATGACGTGTTTGCGCATTGGGTGTCTGGTTGGTGAACAAAGAAAAAAAGCAAACACACACACACAAACAAAAAAATAAACGTACACGCAAAACATTCAAACACACGTCAATGTAAAAGATGCGTGTAAACAAGAGACGCAGATCCTCAATTGCCCGCGCAACGTGCATGGGTTCTTGGTGATTTATACGTTTTGGAGACGGAGTCCGCTTAAGGCTGTTACTCCCCCCCGGTCGAACTCCGTCTTGTTCACCGGCTGCTAGCGGCGGCCCGCAAACTGTTCCGCTGGATAAGGCGCAAGCTAACCCCCCTTCGTCGTAGGGAGCGTATACGGTGATAAGCAGAACCTCCCCCTCCCCCCCCCCCCCTCGTCTCTGGTCACAAGAGGCGTAGATTCTCATGAGCCCCTGCGTACGCAGGGGCTCATGGGAATCTACGCCTCTTGCAGTCGGAAAGGGGTTAAAGTTAAAATACTTCAAGGGTGAGGGGCTCAGTTGCATATCGTCGGTGGCTGTTCGGTCCAAAACTGCAGTCACATTTAAAGTGCAAGCTTGCTGTTGCGGGGGAGGAGGCGCATAAAAACCTGTTCGCTGAAAGTTCCTGGCAATTCAAAGAAGCACATCTGCAGCGTGCCTGAATCGATCAGTGTTCAGGTCGTACCCCGCTGGCGATGGCGGTTAATGTCTCCGATAGCCCAGCCCTAAGCATGGTCTATTTATCACTCATGTGTCGCGGACATTCACCTCAATCTTACCAACCACTCGCGAAAAGCTACGCTTTCAGCAGACAGAGGATGTGACCAGGTGCAGTCTAGATGATCATCATCACTGGCTTTCATCATCACTTACCCGCGTTGTTACAAGGGCTCATGAGAATCTATGCCCTTTGCGGATAGCCAGCTGTCTCGTGAGCGATACTGTGAACAACTGACGTCACTCGCTGTTGCGGCCGCGAAAACCGCCGTTACTTTT
Source organism: Semisulcospira habei (assembly GCA_036245525.1). Taxonomy (NCBI): domain Eukaryota; kingdom Metazoa; phylum Mollusca; class Gastropoda; family Semisulcospiridae; genus Semisulcospira; species Semisulcospira habei. Next base: position 11,256,001 of record BTPG01000001.1, read on the forward strand.
TGCAGCCCTGCGCGCAAGCAAGCAGCATCCACGCTCTAAGTCTGGCCGTAGTGACTGCCTGCATAGACCATCTTCATTCAACAACTAACGACTACCGGTGCTAGTAGCAGTCATAGCTGTCAGTTAGCAGAAAGTTTACTGGCGGTACAATAAATCTGGATATTACTATTACTACATACCACAGAAGAAACCAGACACTTGAGGAAGAAAAAGAAACTTACTATGAACTATGTACAAACTACAGAGAAAGAAAAGTGTTGTGTGCTATTGAAAACAATAGTTGTGACATGGTATAGAGAAGTGACCAGTGTAACAGGCGTGCACTAAAGGAGGCAAAATCCCACCTGTAAAGGCAAAAGAGTTAGTCCGTTTCTGTGAAAAGCGAGATTATCATTGTATTACAATGAAAAACTCGCTTTTAACAAAACTGGACTTACTGTCTTTTGCCTTCACAGGGCGCCGGATTATTTAAGCAGATTTTTTTGAAAAGTGAAACTGACGATTTAAGTGTGTCTGTCAGCGGAATAGTTGAATTGGATGGGACGTACCTCATCGACGGTAAGAAAAAAAATCACTTAACCTATTTACTGCCGAGAAATTTGAACATCACCTAACTGCAAGAGGTATAGATCCTCATGAGCCCCCGCAGTTGCGGGGGCTCATGAGGATCTATGCCTCATGCTGAAACCACTTTGTATCAATGTTCCTTTAAGGGTTAGGGTTCTTTGACGTTAAATTTGCATTGATTTCAAAAACAATCTGCGTGCAGGGGCAATGAACGGGTCACTACTTATATGATCAGTTTTCTTCGGGTATCACCACATTTCAGCGGCTCAAGTTTTCCTTCTGTTAAGGCCCCGCCACACATGCCCGATTTTGAGGCCGATTCTCGAGCAGTTTCCAATCGGAGTGTGATCAGACCGGACTACAAAAACGTGTGCACTGCCAAACATTCCCCGACTTTTTATTTTTAGCCGACCGGTTTGAATCGAATATTAAGGTCGTACCTGTTCAGCGAAATGGCTGCTAGTTTCGACAGTGATGATGATGTGCTTGCATTATCAGCAGTTTTGCATCATATTCGGGAAGAGGCGGGCGAAACATCGGCAACGAAGGTGGTACTGATCTTCCGCCATTTTCAAACTGAAACGACATGCTTTGCGAGACGCGCTCTGATTGGTTGAAGCTTACAATCGGGGCCGATTCGGATCGGAAATATAGAGCAGGTTCTAGACACCCGATTCCCAGCCGATTGGGATCGGATCGGATATATGACGTCATCCGATCGCAATTGGATCGGAATCGGCTTCAAAATCGGGGCACAACCGGCATGTGTGGCGGGGCCTTTAGACCCAAAGTTTGTCACAGCAGCAAAAGTAAGTTACAAGGAAAGGCTGCGTTCGTGACACCGGGAACAGTGCTTTGAATTCGACTTTTGTCATAGCCGATCTTGTTATACATGACGTTCACTGTACAATTTCATGTTCAACTTCATATTCTGTTGATAACGAAGGATGCGCATATTGTTTGAGTTAGTCTCTTTAACTCTATGGAGACTTCCGATGGTTGGGGTGGAGCGAGAATGGGCCTTTTCTAGCGTAGAGATTCATCTTACCCAGCTGAACTCAACTGAACTCAACTAATATACTATTCAAGAACTAGGTAAATTTATAGACGAATGTTCAAGAGCGGTTGAAAATTTACGCGTGCGTGCGAGAGTGTCATGATAATACAATAAAATCTTGCTTTTTACAAACAAACAAAAAAGTAACCAGGGGCTTTGCGTCGATGATTAAAGCTATGGACCATTACAGCGCATATATTGACGAGCAAACGAAATGCGATATCATCCGAATCCACGGAAACACTTAAAGTACCATTACGCATAAATAATATGAAGACACATTTCAGCACCATTTGTGTTTATTATGCCTTGTCGACACACCTAATGAACCAGTTTAATAGCAGTTGGGACACGCAGCTAAACCACACGCGTAATTAATCGCGCTTATTTATTCTGCGCAGCCGTTAGCCTGTCAGTCTATTTTTTTTAAATCTGTTTCTCGTGCTGAAAGCATTGTATTTATAGTACGAAGTAGAGTCATTGTCAAATTACTTGAGATAAAGACGACGTGTGCTGTACTGGATTGTCCTGTGTCTAAATGAACCATAATTAGACCTGTGTGCAGCGTTTCGTAACCATCAGCTACAGAAGTGTGTCTTTAAACAGTTACGGTGGTACTGGTAGTGGGCCTTAAAGTGTTTCCGTTGATAAGGATGATGTCGCATTTCTTTTGCTCGACAGTATGTTTGCTTGGGATGATGTCTTTGACTGGTGGCGCGAAACATCACCTACTCATACCGGCACACTAGCTTGAATTCAGTGTTGCTTTGACAAGCGTTGACACAGCCCTCAGTGACATGCACTTGGTATGCGCTCACTTGAAACCTCCCATTTAATCTCGTCCTAATTTTGAAGTGCGGTCTTCCCTCTTCAGGCATTTCTCTCTTGTTTATTTTAAAGCAATATTAGTGGGATGAAGAGTTTTGTTCACGACAAAGTGGGATGAAGAGTTTGTTCACGACAAAGGTTATGTGTGTTGCAAATTTGTTTTTAATCCTTCGCGTGTCGGTAGCGGTTTTTGTCGCGATGATTCCTGTCGGAATCATCGCGACAAAAACCGCTAACGACACGCAGTGTTAAGATTTTCTTTTTTTGTTTGCCTTCGTTAGTGGCATCTCTGTGCTGTCAAACTCCACGGCGGTGAATCATTTAGAGAGTACATTCCGCTATCAGCCATTGTCCTGTTGTGATCGACATCAGGCAAAGCATTTCACCGCTGACTCTCCGTAGGTGTTGTTCTGGAACGCAGGCAAGAGATACTCGTTCCCATAAGAGAGGTAGTAGGATTACGCAGCGTTCATGTTATGCCTGTGTTTGGTGGGGGCTCATGATCAAATTGTCTCCTGCAGTTAGATCTTGTTCACGTTTTCTCGGCAGTCAAAGGGTTAATAACCGGTTGATTGTTTTATTTCTTTGTTGTTGCCGGTTTTTTGTGTGTGCGTTTTTTTATATAAAAAGATTTGAATATCCCACCTAAGTTGATTTTTTTTTTGGGGGGGGGAGAGGGAAGGGTTAGGGGGTGGGTGGGGGTTGAGCGTGGGGGTGGGGTGGGTTGGGGTTGGGGTTGGGGGTGTATTGTATGAGGGGATGGGGATTAGTCTTTTGACATAAATGGATCGCCTCAACAGTATATCGATTTTGTTGTTGTTGCTTTGCTTATCACGCATCATATTGACACAGTTGGTGATCTCTTTAATAGCAAAATCGTTAAACCCTATTACTTAGCAACACGTTGGAATAACAAGTGAAGGACTGATGGTGATAAACGATTTTTTTTTTTTTGGGGGGGCTCAGTGTTTATGAGACAAGTATACCACCATGTTTGTTCCCCGCTATCCGAAACATTATTTTGACTCGCTCAGTTCCAACTGACGCAGACCATGTTTCTGCAAACTTCGTTCATTCACCACCAAAATGCGCTAGCTGTCAAAAGAACATGGATTCAAAGTGGTGGCAGCAAGAGGTATAGATCCTCATGAGCCCCCGCAACTGCGGGGGCTCATGAGGATCTATACCTCTTGCGGTTGGGTGGTGTACACATTTTCTCGGCGATGAAGAGCTTCACGATTTATTTTCTTTATTTTACATGCGAGTCACTGCACCCATTCCCCTTCCTCCACTTCCCAAGCAGCAAGGTGTTTTCACACGATTCTTCACCCTTTCAGTGCCGAGACAATTTGAACACCACCAGCATGGTGCAAGAGGGCTCGGGATCGGAAGCTGACGTCATCAAGCCAGTCGTGGCGGCCATCTTGTGAGGATACGGGACTAAGCGCTCATAGGGAAATTCGATGTTTTTGAAATGTCAGGAAAGTCCTGACGCACTATGCCCAATAACAGCAAGTCTTGCCCATCACTGTAGGAAACCGCTCACCAAAGTCTGTTTTTGTTTGTTTCAAAACAGGAAGAAAAGTGAAGAAAAACGTGTTGAAACACTATTTCGCTACTATCTCATGACTATGGTATCCTCTTAACATGGCGGCTGACGCGCCGACGCTGCTAGGCAACGCGGGGAACTTCCAGAGCCCTATTAATCCTCGTAAACCCTCGCGATTGCGGGGGCTTATGAGGATCTGTGCCTCTGACACCTGCTTTGAATTCATGTTCCTGGGACCGCTAGGGCATTCTTGTGTTCAACGAACGATAACCGAAGAATGGCAGTTTGCGTTGGCACTGAACGGGTTAACTCATCCCGCAAATGAGTTAACATTTCTAAGAGATCCTATATCCCTCTTGCCCCAGTCCCCACCCCCCCCCCCTACTTCTTAAAACAGTAACAACAGAAGCAGCTTTGACGCCTGCTATAGATGTGTTAACAATTTCCTGTCGAAAATTACGCGTAATGTCCCACTTCTCTCGACTGATGTAGGCACAGAGGTACCCTAATACAATACACTGCTACGTTGTTGTTGTTTTTTTCCCGTGAACCCTCACCTGCTCTCTCGCGTGAACTCTTGCGCGCCCGAAGCGAGCTCTCCAAGGCTCCTGCCACCTTAACGTAAAACAATACTGAGGTTTCTTCGCGTGGATCCTCGCGCACCCGGTGCAAGCTGAGCACGGGGATTCACGCGAAGAAATCGCACTACTGTAATACATCACTGCGAGGGGCGCGTTTGAGTGGACACGACTGTCGTCTTGTTTTATCGTTGTCCAAAATGCCTCGTGAATATCTGATGAGGACTTCACGATGCATTTCCATGATCCACGTGTAACAACGCACTTCACTTGCAAAGAGCTTTCGCCTGGCTCTTTTTGTCTGATGCTGACTTAGGTTAGATTATTCATCAAGTATAAAAGCAACATTTTACGATCGACCTACTTCTTACAAGAAGTGTGCGACAGATCGACCGAAAGGGGGCCGATCGACCGTGATAGACTAAAAGGTGCTACCAGCAGGAGCCGCTTGGCACCCGGTCATCTATCTATCTATCTATCTATCTATCTATCTATCTATCTATCTTATCTTATCTTATCTTATCTTATCTTATCTTATCTAATCTAATCTAATCTAATCTCTCTCTCTCTCTAATCTAATCTAATCTAATCTAATCTATTCTAATCTATTCTAATCTATTCTAATCTAATCTAATCTAATCTAACCTTATCTCATCTAATCTAACCTCATCTCATCTCATCTCATCTTATCTCATCTTATCTCATCTTATCTCATCTTATCTTATCTTATCGTATCTTATCGTATCTTATCTTTCTATCTATCTATTTATCTATATCCCGTAGTCTTGCCGACCGTTGGGGCACCACTGGTGACTTGGCAACCAGCTCCCTCCATTCCTCTATGTTCTCTGCCATTCTTAGCGTATCGCCCAGCCTCAGTCCTGTCCACTCTGAGATATTGTCCTCCCATCTTTTCCTTTGTCTTCCTCTTCTTCGTCCTCCTTGCACAGTGCCTTGCAGGATTGTTTTGACATGCCCATACCAATTTAGTTTAAGTTTTTTTCATAATGCCTAAAAGGTATTCATAGGGCACGATGGTTTACCTGATTCTGCTTCCCACTTCCGCGTTGGTGATGTGATCTCTGTATGAAATGCCAAGTAGCCTTCGAAAACATCTCATTTCAGTGGCTTGCATCCTCCTTTCAAGGTCTGCTGTGAGGGTCCATACTCACAGGCATGCAAGAACACTGAGATGACTAAGGGGCGCATCAGTCTGATCTTGGAGCAGAGTGTGATGTTTCTGTCCTTCCATATGGTCTTCAATCTTGTCAGTGCTGTTGTTGTCTGCGCAATCCTGGGCAGTATTTCTAGTTTTGATCCCTCATCTGTCACAATGGCTCCTAAGTATTTGAATTTATTAGCTGTTTCCAGTTTTTGGTTGCCAATCATGACGTCAGTGCCAATGCCACTGGTGTTATTTGTCATCAGTTTGGTCTTCTCTGCACGGATTTCCATCCCATACGCAATGGCTGTACTGTCCAGCTTTTGTACCAGCTGAGCTAGCTCCTTCTCTGTTCCTGCAAGGCCATCAATGTCGTCGCAAAGCGCAAGTTCGTGATTGTTCTGCCTCCAATACTGGGAGTTCCTTCATGCCCTTTCAGAGCGTCTGTCATGATTCTTTCCAGGAAGATGTTGAAAAGAGTAGGTGAGAGCAAGCAGCCTTGTCTGACTCCAACTGTAGTCCTAAACCAGTTTTCTATTTTGCCGTTGAAGCAGACTGCGCAAGTGGCCTTGCTGTAAAGGTTTGCTATGACTTTGATCAGGTTGGCATTGATGTTGTATAGCTTCATGGTGGACCAAAGGGCTGCATGCCACACCCTGTCAAACGCTTTCTTAAAATCCACAAAGACATGATAGAGATCTTGCTGGTGCTGGAGGTACCTCTCACATAGAACTCTCAGGTTGAAGATCTGCTCAGTTGTGCTGCGCCCTGGTCTGAAGCCTGCCTGTTCCTCAGCTATGATTTCCTCTGCCTGTGGCTTCAGCCTTTTCAGTAGGATCTTTAACATGACTTTGCTTGGGTGGCATATAGACTGATCGTGCGATAATTCTGGCATTGATGTAAGTTGCCTTTTTGGGGGAGAGTTATTATAAGTGATTGGGTCCATGGTGTGGGCCAATCCCCCGACTGCCAGATTTTATTGCAGATTGTTAGTAAGGCGCTTATCATGTCTTCTCCCCCTTCTTGGACTAACTCTGCTGGGATGTTGTCTGCTCCTGCTGCCTTCCCTTTTTTCAGCGACTTCACTGCAGCCTCTACTTTTTCTCGAAGGATGGGATAGTTGCCATTGTTGGTCACGGGTGGGTTGACAAATATGCCTGGGTCATCTGTAGCTCGGTGGTTGTACAAATCTGAGCAATACTCTGTCCATCTCTTCAGTATGTCTTGATCTTCCGTAAGACAGTTCCCTTCACTATCTTGAATGATCAAGGAACGTCCTTGTTTTACACTGGTCAGATCTTTCACCAGCTGGTATGCTTTATTGCTATTATGTTTGTTCAGATTTTCTTCTACGTGTTTATTTGCCTTTTTCATGCCTTTCTTGATATCCTGGTTAATTTCCCTGTATTGTTTAGCTCCTTCTACCTCTGATTTTTTTTCTTTAATTCTCGACGCTTGTCACATAGAGCAAAGATGTCAGCTGTAACCCAAGGTTTCTTTGCTTGTCGGTGTTTGCCAAGGATCTCACTGGCTGTTTGGGTTACAGCAGTGTTAAATATGTCGATCAGTGTGTCCACATCCGTGTCTTCTGCACCTAGAAGTAGCAGTGGCGCGAATTTTCCGCCTATCTTTGCCTGGAAGGCTTCCGCTACCTCTGGGTCTTTCAGCTTCTAGAGGTCAAACTTGATTCTTGTGGGACCCTGCTTGTTGACCATCTTTAGGCGGAGTCGGAAGGTCATCATCACTAAATCATGGTCGCTTCCAATGTCTGCTCTTGGAAAACTTCTTATCTTGGTAATGTTCACACTGGTTTGGAAGCGTCTCTTCACCATGATGTAGTCAATTTGCCGGTTATGGTGCTCTCCGTTCGGGCTGTGCCATGTCCACCTTCTGGACGCTTTGTGTGGGCCAAACGTGTTCATCAGCTTTAGATCATTTGAGCTGGCAAATTCCAGGAGCCTTAAGCCTCTGTCGTTGGTCTCTGCATTGCAGTAGCGTCCGCATGTGCCTTTCCAGTCCCTGCTATCTACTATCACCATAAACAACACCCGCGACCTTTCAGTCAAGAGTCAGACACTCTATCACCTGAGCTACCCAGACTCCTACCTTTTAATAAGCAACTACTACTACTACTACATTTAATAATAGTACCGGTCATTATTTAGGCGCTTTAGGGGATCAGCTCGGCGCCTCTGTCATTGAGCTATCATGGTCGATTCCACACTGGTTGTCTGCCTCGATTCGCTACCGCGTTAGCGGTAGCGAATCGAGGGAGACAACCAGTGTTGATGACGTTGTAGCGGATTGAGGAAGACATCCAGTGTTCGACATGAGAAATCAAGTCTATAACTACTCAGTTTGGCGCTTCTATACCCTTGAGCAGTAGTGGTATATTCCACACTGGTTGTCTCCCTCGATCCGCTACCGCGTAGGCGGTAGCGAATACTCGAGAGAGACAACCAATGTTGAACGATTCTTCTATGCAGCTAAGACGACAAGGCTTCAACTATCACAGCTAATTGACCAGCAGCGCGCAGCTTATTACGCGTTTCTGTCAGTTAGGCTCCTCCAATCATTCTCCGCAGTATTAACCCTGAACAGCAACAACAGTTTTTGGTCTGGATATCGTTGTTCATAGACTGCAGTCACTCAACAAAGTTTTTTTTTTTTTTCCATCGCTTCTGGGCACGTGATATCATTAGCTTGAAAAATGGCGGCACCGTCGAATTGACTTAACCCCTTCGCTGCCGAGAAAAAAACGAACACAGTCCAACGGCAAGAGGTATAGGTCACCATGAGCCCACCCGCAGTTGCGGGGGCTCATGAGGATCTATGCCTCTTGCCGCTGACAACCACTTTTTATCTATATTCCTTGGACGGCATGTGCTGGGTCTCATGAGGTTCTTTGCCTCTTGCAGTTGAGTGGTGTGCGCATTTTCTCGGCAGTGAGGCGGTTAACCACTTAACACTTTTCATCCGGATACACTACTGCTTGAAATAAGTTTGACTATGATAGTTCAAGGGTGGTGCCAGAATAGCTTGGCGCCTCAGGCGCCAAGCTATTCTGTCACCACCCTTGAACTAAATTGGTTGATCTATTCCTAATATGTCATTTAGCTTTCATAGGACAATAAGCAAATTTAAAGAAATCAGCCTCAGGATGTAATGGGTTAACTGTCAGCAGACACAGGTTGTATGTGTGTGTGTGTGTGTGTGTGTGTGTGTGTGTGTGTGTGTGTGGTGTGTGTGTGTGTGTGTGTGTGTGGTGTGTGTGTGTGTGTGTGTGTGTGTGTGTGTGTGTGTGTGTGTGTGTGTGTGTGTGTGTGTTCCGGGTGTTGTTTTTTTTTGTTGTTCTTTTTTTTTTTTTTTTTGAGGGGGGGGGGGAGGGGGTGGGGGTGGGGGGGGGGCGTCTTTTCAGAACTGGGGAAATTCATTTCCAAACAACCCAATGCGTTCAAGAAACGTGGACGTACTGGGGTCAGCAAGAGGCAAAGACCCTCATGGGACCCCCGCCCTGCGGGGGCTCATGACGTTCTTTGTCTCTTGCATTTGCCTGGTGTTCACATTTTCCCAGGCAGCAACAAAGACTTCTGTGACAAAGCGATCAATAAAGCAATTGCTAGAACATGCCTTTTGACTACAGTTTCAAATCCGTTTGCTCAGGTGTAATCTTTAATGCCGCGTAGCACAGCCACCATTTATGTGTGTTCCTGGTAAGTGTGTGCGCCCGCGTATCCAGGAACTAATATTTTATTCCAGTGCTTTTTAACAATCGCTTAACGGATGCAGACGACTGTTAAGCACATTGTAAAGACTGACAATGATACTAAGTTACGGTCATCGGACTAATGGGTCTCGGTAGCAGCTTTAAACGTTATGCTGTGGGCCGCGCTTTTTGTCGAGATGATTCCTGCAGAAATCATCGCGACACAAAGCGCTAACAGTAGACAAAGGGTTAAAGGGACCTAGTCCATGCAAAAGCGAGTTATTGCTTCGCAATATCTCCTGTTTCAATGTTCTTCGTGTGTCTGGACAAAACGGCTAACTTAACTCATGAATTTGAAATGACGTAAAGGCGGAAAGACTTTTCAGCTATTCTTCACCTTTTGTACGTAGTTTCACACCAAACTTTCACCGACTCACAACAGGGGCAGCAGAAAATCTCTGTTACGTGTATGCCCACTAGCGTGAAATGTGTAAACAACAATAGAAAAGTCTCAGTTGAGGCAAGACAACATTTATAACCCGTTTGTGTCGGTAAATGTTAGCTACCAAACCCCGTCGTGGAGCAGATCGCTTTAACCCTTTACGTGTCGGTAGCAGTTTTAGTCGCGATGATTCCTTCAGGAATCATCGCGACTAAAACCGCTACCAACGCGCAAAGGGTTAAACAATTTCTGACGTTGGCTTTGGTTGGTTCTCTCTCTCTCTCGCTCTCTCTCTCTCTCTCTCTCTCTCTCTCTCTCTCTCTCTCTCTCTCTCTCTCTCTCTCTCTCTCTCTCTCTCTCTCATTTTCGTGAAACATCTAAGGAAACCCATCAAAGGCGAGCGATCAGTAGCTGCTCTATGAAGCCTTTATGAGACAAACCCTGCGCTCAATTTCCCTTCACATCGCAATACGACGGCTTTTGAAACGTGAAAGCAGACAGCAAGACAATAATATTTTGCTGGCGGGAAGGGCAAATGAGGGTAGGTGGTTGGGTCGGGGATGGGGAGAAGAGGGGGGGAGGAGGGAGGAGATAGGGAGTTGCGTTAAACAATTCAGTGCTCACTGTAGATCCAGGATTGACCGTCAGCTCCCGGTGAAAGACATTGCAAAGACAATAGTCGATTTCCGGAATTCGGTATAAAAAAAAATCCCAAAAAACCTGTGCATCTTTTGAAGCAAACAGAGGATTAAAAGCCAGGAAAAACACGCCAAATCGCATGTTCGTCCGGGATTTTTCAAAGACGCACAGTTTAGATCGCATACTTGTCCGGGCTTTTAATTGCTTCCCTGCATTTCTGTTTCAGAAAGGTTTGTTCATTCTGCGACCAAAAGCCACAATCGGTTAAGGAACCTGGATACAAATTGGTCTCAGCAAGAGTACTAGATCATCATGAGCCCCCGCAGTCGCGGGGGCTCATGAGAATCTATGTCTCTTGCAGCAGGATTGTGTTCCCTTTTTCTCGGCAAGGAAAGGGGCTTAATTCACTGTCTGCGTCATAAGACGCACAGTTTTTAACCTATTTTTTTCATTTCAGGAAATCGTCTATTGTGTGCTGGTGTGTGATTTGGGGCATTACTCCCGGAAGCCGTACGGTCTAAAATCACGGACCAACACACCCACTGAATTTTCTGTTTAGTTTGGGTAACCTTGTCCGCTGATTGTTCGCTATGAGTAGAATGCGCTAGTAATTTGTTGTCACTTAGGTGCGGCATGAAACAGATTATCATCATTAAAAAAATAACAAGATATTTCACGGTTTACGTCACCTCCTTCAGTTTCCACATTCCTTCTGCCAATGAAGATAAGTAGCGGCTAATCTCTCTGTTTGTTTGTTTGTCTATTTTGACAAAGGGAATTTACCCGAAATATTAATAAATTGTGTTGTACCCGTCTTTCCTAAGCGTGTTTCTTTCTCCGTTGGGTACTTCTTTGCATATTACACGCTTGGCAGTCACCATTTTGGTCTGGGTTGTAATTTAAGGTTTCCTGCTTGTAGATCTGTCTGTGATTTTTTTTTAAACAAATGCCACAGACAAGTACATGCAGAGAATATTGAAACTGTTATAGCCCCTTGTGGGTGTCGGTAGCGGTTTTAGTCGCGATGATTCCTTCAGGAATTGAAAGGCTTGTAAGCAGATACTCGTAAATTTGAAATGAAAGGTTTTTTTTTTTTGTTTTTTTTTTTTTTTAACCCATGCAGTCATTGGTTCGATTGTTCCGAGGCATGTTATGAGTCTGCGGTTATATGACAAAAGTGGTGAGGCAATCTTTGAGAAAAGTGAGATTTTCTGCTTAATATAATTAAATCTCGCTTTTCTCACAAACAGAGTTTCTGGCTTTTTTTCATGTAACGGCAATCATGCACGCGAAGTAAGCAAGTCTGAATAATGTGACTCCATCGCTTCCAGCCCTCACGGAGTTCGCCTCAGAAACCGCTGCACAATGGACGACATTCATGTAAAGAGCACAAAGCTAAGCGGAACTAGAAATAGGCATGAAGAAAAGAACATAATATGACCTACAAGAGACATAGATCCTCATGAGCCCCCCCCCACGACTGCGGGGGCTGAGGAGGATTTATGTGTCATGCGGTTAGTAAGCTTTCGCCGTGCAGTCGCAGTTAAGAGGTTAACCTCTTGACCGCTATCGACGAGTCTGATCGGGAGGGGGGGGGGGGGGGGGAGAGTGGGGGGGGGGGGCGGGGGGAGACGAGTAACTACGGTATTGCCATGCGGTAGCAGCCAAAGGGTCAATCACTGCAGGAAGTGAAGAGACAATCATTAACCCCTTAGTCGTGTTTACAGCACGGGTGCCTGTAAGCATTTGGGAGTTTAACCTGTATTACCAATGAGCGTCCTCTCCTTCGACCCGCCATAAAATGAACGATCACCGCTTCGCCGTCCCAAGATCAACGCAGATGTAATTAAGGACTGCAACAGGCCTAAATCTTCATGCGCCCCCGCGACTGCGGGGGCGCATGAAGATTTAGGCCTATTGCAGTGTGGTTTTCTTTGCAATTTCCCGACAGTTGGGTGTCACACGACTGAACAATTTTCTCACAGGACGAACGTTTGTACGCTACCTAGGTCGTTCCACCCTCTTGCACTCTTTCACGTTGCCGCTAACCTTACGTGGCTTTGCTATTCAAGACCGACTGAGCAATTGTAATAATATATTCAATAAACTGTGTATGATACAACACGAGTGCTGAAAGTTGAAATCGTCAGTCAGACTGAGCAAGGAATGCACTTTTACTTGAGCTCAGCTGGTGATGTGCTGTTAGCATTAACTCAGTCAGCCCGACGGCCGTATTTCACAGATTTTGGAGGCGTCATCTAATGACTATGTACCAGTTGCAGGAGATGGATCGACCATGATAATATAATTTATGGGCAGTGCCAGATTAGCTTGGCGCCGACAGGCGTCAAGCTATTCTGGCATGACCCTTGAATTATCATGGTCGACCCATCTCCTGCTGTAAGGCGTCAAGGCTGAATGGGTTAATACTTTTGTCGCTGTTCGTTTTGGCTTCATTTGTGTACGATTCCAGCGCGCATTTTCCCGGCATTGAAGGGGTCAGACGACGAGGGATGGTGTGACAAGACGACAAGACACTGGGTTTGTTTCGCCTCTTGCATTTTGTTACATTATAATGCTAATTTTATGTGACCATTTTTTTTATGTATTCCTCGGCAAAACAATAACATATGCTCGATTCAAATGCGTGTCTGAATATAACACACAGCAGTGAAAATCGAGCGTGATGACGCAGCAAACTGTATCATTAGGAATGTTTTGAGGTGGAGTAATTAAGATTGAAAACGTGAAATTCCCACTTGAGGTAACCCGCTCACCGGCTCGCTGCAAGAGGTACAGATCCTCATGAGCACCCGCGGTTGCGGGGGCTCATGAGGATCTTTGCCTCTTGCTGACATCACTTTGAGTTCATGTTCTAGGGTTGAATTCACGACGATCGCAGAATTGCAATCTGCACCAGCTGGCGCTGAACAAGTGAATAAATTTCATTTGTGCTCAGTCTGTCGGATGTTCGGTGAGCATTTGATCCTTATTTGAGTTTATTCTTCCATGATCAAACGCACTTTCCCGTCCGTGAAGAGTCTGGGTCTGTTCCGCCTCGTGCATTTTGTTACACGGATGCTCAATTTAACACATTCTACCGGATGACCGAAATCCCCACATTTTGAAGTTGATCTCTGAAGAACTGTATTACAATTCTAGAGACAAATCGAGCATGATAGTTCAAGGATGGTGCCAGAATAGCTTGGCGCCCATAGGCGCCAAGCTATTCTGGCACCATCCTTGAACTATCATGCTCGATCCAGGTCTTGTTGTGTGTCGAGACTGAATGAGTTAAGCGGCTGTATTTTGTATTCCTCAGCAAAACTGTGCCTGTGCGTGACACAAACGAGTGCCGTAAAATAACAAAACAACTCAGAATAAATAATAAAATTCGAGCAAGGTGATGCAGTAAACAGCATAATCAGGACATGTTTGTTGCGGAAGAATCAGCTGAGCGTAAAGATTGAAACCATGGACAACTGATCTTGCAGTCACTTCGGTCGCAAGGTCGGTATTTGAATTCATTCATGCATGTTTCAATGCACTTTCCCGGCTGTGAAGAGTGAAACAACTGGAAATAGTTTGACAAAACGACAATACAAAACGTATATTCCGCCATTTGCATTCTATTACGTTGATGCTAATTTTAAATTTCTGTTATTCCAGATCGACAGAGCGAACCGTGCGTGGTTCAAATGAGTGCAGTAAAATAACTATACAACATTGTTTGTTTGTTTGTTTGTTTGTTTGTTTGTTTGTTTGTTTAACCGAGCGTAGAAATGCATCTAGAAATGTGAAATTTGCTGTAGTCTAGATCGAACAGGTCTACCCAATGCGCAAAGGGCCATCAGGCCGACGTCGGCTGACGATGGTCGACGTTGACCCGATGGCCCTTTGCGCATTGGGTATCTACTATCTAGAGATGCATTGGTCGCGATAATCTCTACTTCTTTGCTATATTAATCTACTTGTCAATTTAGTGTCAACATTTTCAACTATTTTCGAAAAACAAGCAATGAGCACATGCTGTTTTTTGCTTTTAAGTGTTTACAAGGAAAACGAAACAAACGATGTTAAGTCACCAAATAGAGATTCGCTGTTACCACTTCTAATATTCATTATTGATTCCCGCCGTCCTGAACTCTTGGAAGAAAAACTGCGCAATGCCTGACAAGATCATGAAATCGTTCGTTAAACCCAGACGACTTTTTAGTCTGAGGATAATAATCTTGCTAAACTCCTTCCGCAAGAGGCACAGATTCTCATATGCCTCTGCGGCATGCAAGGGCACATTTGAATCTATGCCTCTTGCAGATTTGAAAGGACTCACTGAAGCATGTAAAACGTTCATCTACCTTCCACTGGACGCATAGTTTGTTTCGGAAATCGTTGTTTATTCAACGACCAAACGCCACAACCATCCAAAGGATATGGATACAAAGTGGTCTCAGCAGAAGGCATAGATCCTCATCAGCCCCCGTGATAGCGGAAGCTCATTAGGATCTATGCCTCTTGCAGTTGTATCCGTGTTTCGTCTGTTAAAATTCGGCGATGCAACGTGTTTCCAATGTCTTGCCTTAGCTATGACTTGTCTACCCGGCCCGTCTGTTTACAACCCATATGAGTAGACAGACATAACGTAGGTTTTGTACCGCCCCTTGTCCGCATTGGGGTTGGGGGGCTGGGGGTGGGGGAGGGGGTGGAGGGGGAGTGGGGATGGGGGTGGGAGTGGGGGATTCTTCTACGTACAAAAAAGAGGAAAAGCAGAAACGTCTTTCATTAATTTTACGACACGCAAACTGCATAAGTTTAAGTGATATCTTCTTGTCCAGACTCACTATAAGGCGTATTATAATAATTATAACGAAGACACTGCAAACTATTAATCCTTCATTGTCTGCAGCAGCTTATTTTGTCCGCCACGAAGGTGATTTTTTAACCCCTTCCCTGCCAGTGATCATGGATTTTGTCGTCTGAAACCACAGCACACTGACCGACATTCGTGCGAACAACAACACAGGTGAAATGGGACCAGACATCTACATACAGAACATGTGATTAAACATGAGTCGTAAAACCTGAAGTGTCCCCCGAGACGGCGCGGGCTCATGCGTGTTTATGTCTCTTGCAGCCGGGTAGCGTTCGTCTTGCTCTGGCTGTTAAGGGTTAAGGTCGGGGCACAGAAAAGGGTCTCAACAAATTGTAACCCCAGATGGTTTCGAACCAGCCATCTTTCGCTCGAGACACGAACTAAACGGCCTACCGCTTGAGCTGTGCAGCTCTCCTGGCTGGCTTTTTAAGAGCTACGGTTCAAGGCCGAGAAGGTGCACAGGAAATTCAAGAAAGTTTAGCTGTATGCCTCGCCAATCCCCACCCTTTACTCTCCACACCTCATCCCCATCCCCACCCTCACCCTCCAAACCCCTTCCCCACCCCCACAAAAAAAAAAAAAAAAAAAAAAAAAAAAAAAAAACAGGAAAGGGAAATCACCAAACTGAGCTACTGAGTGATTGACAAACCCAATTTAGATGACAGAAGAATCAAATGAGACATTACGGCCACCAGGAAATGATATACAGTTTATCCCTAGGCACAGTATTGTTAAATGGACACTCTACTGTCTTTGATGTAGCCGCTTAAGATGATTTTGTCTCCATAAAATCACCCGATCTTTGACGTAGGCCTACCTCAATAGCAAAACGTCTTCGGGCCCACGACGGCCGCAGAGGGCCCGCACACGGCCGGGCGCGGGCCCACAGCAGCCGCCGTGGGCCAGAGGCCCTTTGCTTTCTGGGTATAAATGTCAGAGGTACAGCCCCATTCACTGGACGCAGACTGTGTTCTCTGAAATCATGCAAACAATCAATGCCCAGGAACCTCGTCTGTACTAGAAACTTGGATTATCAGTTAAACGAGACAGAGGCATAGATCTTCATGAGCCCCCGCTGTTGCGGGGGCTCATGAAGATCTATGCCTCTATCATTTGCGTGGTTTTCAATTTTTCTCCGCATTGATGGGTATGGGAGTGTCCGCGCACACGTAATTTTCATGCCCTTCAAACTATGTCAAAGGCTTTTTTTTCCTGTCCCATTTCCATTAACCAATATAGTGATTGCTTAATTGCTTGTCAGGGAAGCGTTTTATGTCCTGTAGAGATACTGAAAGTTTGCTATTCTAGGCTAACCTTATTATGTCATGTTGTTGTTGTTGTTGCAGGATTCTGTTGTGGATTCTGATGTTTTCACTAACGGGAATGATTGAAACCCCCAGCTGAAAGAAATACAGATCTTCATGAGCTCCCGCAGTTTGCGTAAGCTGATGAGGATCTACGTCTCTTGCTGATACCACATTATATCCACGTTAACTTTGAATAATGGGGGTCCTTTTTGTTAAATTTACTATGATTCGAAAAACACAATCTGCGTCCACTGGCGGTGAAGGGGTTAATAAACCTGTGGATGATTTTCAACCTCTCTTGTTGTTGCGGTTTTTTTTTTTTAAAAGAGAACAAATTATAAACATGACAAGCGTGAACTAAATTGTGGATTATCCATTTTTTAAATATAAATTATCGGTTGACGCACATTCACTATGACGTACATTCACTATGACGTACATTCGCTATGACGTACATTGCATTCATTATGGTGTTCGCAAGTGAAATTACGCCAAGCATTTTAAAAAATCTATTTAGTTTTTTTGCGTGTAATTTTGTTTAATCTTTTAGGTCTGGATGTACAAATTACAAATTATGAATATGTAACGCGTGCACTAATTTATGGATTATTTTTTAAATCTGACTAAATGTACAGTTCATTTTACCAGGATCGCGCGTCATTGTTATATACTGTCTACCGTGTGCATGCAACAGACAGTACTTGCCTATTTGCGTGGAAAACAATATTTTCATAAGATAAGATAAGATAAGATTAGATAAGATAAGATAAGATTAGATAACATAACATAAGATAAGATAACATAAGATAAGATAAGATAAACTTTATTGCCAGATGCATAAACATTAGGATTTTTTCCGGCGTAACTGACGAGCGTCCATATTAAGATCAACACATATAATATACATACATCACAATCAAGCAGACTCAAAATACCAAACCATACATATGTATAGCAGTTATTGTACTAAGTATGCACACACATCTAAGTAAGTAAAATAAAATAAATCTATAGCATAATAACCATATTATGACAACAAAAACCGCCAAGTGAGCCGCCGCGCAACAAAAACAGATTAGCTAAATTCATATATATTTTAAAAGTGACTGTTTATCTTGTTAAAGAAGAGGTTTAATAGAACAAATAAAGAACTATAAACAACTAAGATGGGCTGTAGGTAATTCTAAAGGGACTTTGAGTCAATCTGCTGAGATATATCATATCGCAACCACATTAGACAGGGCCTGAACAGCCAAGGGATAAAAGCTCCTCTCAAAACGAGTGGTTTTGGCCTTAATGGGTCTAAAGCGTGAGCCATATGGCAAGGGCTCGAACAGGGTATGTGCAGGATGGTAATCGTCATGTACGATGGAGCTCGCTCTCTTCATGCTGCGTGCGTGGTACAGAGATTCCAGCGAGAGGAGATCGCTTCCAACAATTATGAGATGCTGTTTTGATCACCCTATTTCATTTCTTGCGGGCTTCATCGTTGCGCTGCCATACCACACCGTCATTGAGAAGGTAAGAATGCTCTCAATGGCGGCGCGGTAAAACTGCACCATGATCTGCTGACTGACGCCAAAAGAATTCAACCGCAGAAGAAAAAACAGGCGCTGCTGGGCTTTCTTTGCTACTAGTAGCTAGCTGTTCAATATTCTTCTCCCACTTCAGATTGTGCGAAATGAGAGTACCCAGGAACTTGAACGTTTCAACAATTTCAACATCGTTTCCTTGGATGGCTAAGGGAAGGGGGTCAGTTTTCTTTTTCCTGAAATCAATTATCATTTCCTTGGTCTTACCAACATGCAAATCCAGGTTGTTGTCAGAGCACCAGCCTATTAACATGTCTACCTCATTCCGATATGCACTCTCGTCATTGTTATGTACGAAACCCTTGACTGTCGTATCATCCGCAAATTTCACTATGCGTGTGCTATCATAGTGGGAAGCACAGTCGTGTGTAAAAAGAGAATACAACAATGGGGATAAAACACATCCTGGCCTTTGGGGAGCTCCCGTACTCAAGGTCAAAGACTGGGATACATGTCCACATTGACCAGGTAGGGAACGGACACAGCGGAACACAGTTCTAACCGCACAAACCATTGTATTACAATGAAAATAACGCTTTTCGCACAAATATCCAAGTACTCTCTTTTGCCTTTAAAGGACAGTGGCTGTCTTGTACTTTTAGAAGACTTAGCGGAGGACACAATCTGCATGTATAATTCACAATCCGCATAATTAATTCATCCCACCGACAGAGCTCAAGTATTAGAGAAGCTTTTACACAGAATTGCGCATTGTGCTGATGGGACTATCTGTCACTAGTCATCTTTCAACGTAATCGCTTGCACTTTTGCTATCATCGGATATAGCAAAAAACAGTTAACCCATTCAGCCCTGACGTACTACAGCAGGAGATGGATCGACCATGATCATTCAAGGGTAGTGGCAGATTAGCTTGGCGCCTGTCGGCGCCAAGCTAATCTGGCACTACGCTTGAATGATCATGGTCGATCCATCTCCTGCAACAGGTGCATAGTCGTTAGATGACGTCTCCAAAATTTCGGAAATACGTGCGTCGCGCTGAACGAGTTAAGGTGTAATATTTCTGTCCAAAAGTCCATGTAAATGCACATTTTCTTGTACCCGGCATCTGCTACAGTACAAAGGAAAACATCAAAACTTTTTTTTTCTTTCTGTGCACTTGTATCAGTTACAAGCCAACCGTAAAAGACAGTTTGTCCATTTTTGAGTAATCGAGATTTTCATTGTTATACAATGGAAATCTCGCTTTTCTCAAAATGGACATCATAAAGCCCTTGCTTATGTCCATTTTTTAAAGAAATTTTCATTGTACAATAATGAAAATCTGGCTTAAAAAAAAAACAATCAGACAATAGCTATCATGGTTGGCTTGCTCCTGTGTCGGGCAACTGCTGCGGTACAGAGAAAAGGAAAAAAAAAATATTGTACTTCTTTTCTTTGTACTGTACCAGATGCCGGACACAGGAAAATGTGCATTTACAAGGACATGTTAGACATAAATATTAGACCTTGGCTGTTTTATTGTCATATCCAAAATTTGTTATAATCGAAAATAACGTGGATAGAAAACTCTGAACAAGCGTTCTAACCCTTTTAGCGCCATGGGCGCATTTCCCGAATTTTTGAAGTGTTACTTAACGACAATGTACCACTTGCAGGAGGTGAATTGACCGTGATAATTCAAGGGTAGTGCCAGATTAGTTTGGCGCCTGAGGGCGCCAAGCTAATCTGGCACTACCCTTGAATTATCATGGTCAATATCAATTTCCTGCTTGTAGGGTGTTGGCGCTGTTACACTACTTGTTGCATCAGTATGTAATTACCGGGCCACGGTCATTACAAATGGGAAATTGATCCCATAGTGTTACACTATGTGTTACATCAGTAGGTAATTACCGGGTCACGGTCATTACAAATGGGAAATTGATCGAATAGCAGAATCTGTTGAGAATGGGAAATAGGTCCCATCCAATTAACGGGCCGGCCCTAAACGAACAGATGATTCATAAGGCCAGGGTATGTACATACTGATGCGCACACTGTAGAGAGAAAGAGAGACAATGCCAATGACAGTGACAATGACAATGACAATGATTCTTTATTTTACAACGGTGAAAGTTTTGGCTGGCACAACCATTTTTCGAACTTGCCGTTGCTAATCTAATCTACAAATAATGCACAAAGTGTGAAAATATTATATGAAAAAAAAAAAAAAAAAAAAGAAGAAGAATAAATGATATAAAAACAAAACAAAACTAGCAACAACAACAACAACAACAACAAAAACGTGCACACACACACGCACACACACACACACACACACACACACACACACACACACACACACACACACACACACACACTGAGTATTATAGGGTCGCAGTGAAAGTATTAAGATAATGACGTGAGGTAATTGAAAATACTGGCTCTAAAATACGAAAGGGTTGTTGATGTTGTAACTTTCCTAGGCCAAGAGAGAGAGAGAGAGAGAGAGAGAGAGAGAGAGAGAGAGAGAGAGAGAGAGAGAGAGAGAGAGAGAGAGAGAGGTGGGGGTGGGGGGGGGGGGAGGGGAAAGATAAACAAGGGACGAAATGTAGCCTACTACCCATGAATTACCATGGCTGATCCATCTCCTGCTGTAGGGTGTTGGGTTAAATCGGTAAATTCATTAACCCTCGAACAAAACAAGAACGCCGGGGGGACCTCCGTCGATTTGTTCTTTTATCAGGTTCTTTCATTTCAGTAGATGTAATTTTCATACGGTGCTGTTGGTACCTACGAAACAGCATTGTTGTATCCAAAATTGCACCCATTCAGCCCTGACGCACTACAGCAGGAAATGGGTCGACCATGATAATTCAAGGGTAGTGCCAGATTAGTTTGGCGCCTGTCGGCGCCAATCTAATCTGGCACTGCCCTTGAATTATCATGGTCGATCCATCTCCTGCAACCGGTGCATAGTCGTTAGATGACGCCTCCAAAATTTGGGAATTACGGTCGTCAGGCTGACTGAGTTAATATGGTTATATCAGACCTTGATTGTGTAAAAAGGTTTCTGTAGACGTTAATATAATTCTGTGGTTTGGAAGACAAAGAAAAATATACGACATGTCAGCCCTACTAATTTGGAGGACAAAGAAGAATACACAAGAAAAACGTGAGACACTTCGGATTTTAAAATTTAGAAGAAAAACAAGTAAACTCAATGTGACGGATTTTCCAATTTAGAAGACAAAGAGATATACTGGACATTTCGCATTTTAGAAATTTAGGATCTAACCCCCTCACTTCCGAGAAAAAAAAGTCGAACACGATCCAACTGCTATCATGGTTGATCTGTCTCCTGAATTGTAATGCAGTCCTCAGAGGATAACTCCAAAATGTGGGTATTTTGTACCTCGGCTACAATGAGTTAACATTTGTATGTCATGTTTGGTGCAGGAAACAATTTGAGGCTTTGGATAAAACAACCGACAGGAGACTGGCTTACTCCCCCACAACGCAACCTAATTCGGGCGAGTTAATTCGAGCGAGTCTTCACCGGCTATTCTGGGCGAGCGCTGACAGTGAGGTATAGGCATCAACATGGGACGTGCAGTGACCGCGTGGAAGTGATGGGGAGAGGGAGACAACACCAGAGCGTCCCGTATTACTCCAACCTGTTCGTCCCGCTCAGCACTAAGGCCCCCTTTAGCCCGGGTCTCGAGAAGACAACCCCGACACCAACCATCCCTTCCCTGGTCATTGAAATGTCGGTTGAAGGCAGGAGCACTGACAGCGCCGATAACATCGACAGCGGCGGCAGCAACCTGGCGGTTGACGCTTCCCCAAATCAGACCTCTTACATGAAGCCTGAAATTTTAGAGGAGGTTCTGGGGCACGCCGTCAAATTTTACAACGGAACTCACGTCCTGTGCGCACACAACACCTCACTTCCGGAGCAGCTCAACACTTCCGGCATCCAGTGCCTTTACGAACTGCCACCCTTGCCCAAGGAGTTGTATTTCTCGGACGACAGTGCAGTGTCAGTGATCGCCTACGCGTGTTTGTTTGTCGTCGCCGCCTGCGGGAACTTGACGGTCTTCATCACCTTGTTCAGGAACCGCGGCATGAAGTCCAGGGTGAATCTCTTCATCATGCACCTGGCAATCGCCGACCTTATTGTGACCTTCATGATGCTGCCCCTGGAGATCGCCTGGCACGCCACTGTGGCCTGGATGGCTGGGGACGTTATGTGCCGCCTCATGATGTTCTTCAGGGCGTTCGGCTTCTACCTGAGCTCCTGCATCCTGGTGACCATCTCACTGGATCGCTACTTCGCCATCATGCACCCGCTCTCCATCAGCGACGCCACGCGAAGAGGCAAGATCATGCTGGTCTTGTCGTGGGCCTTCAGCTTCGTCTCCAGCATCCCGCAGGTCAGTCTGTCTTTCTTTGTGGGTTTCATTACCCTTTCCCTGCTGCTGTCCGTACATGTTTGTTTCTGAAATGTTGGTTCATTCAAAGATAAAAAGCCACAACTGCCCCAGAAACGTCGACACAAATTGGTCTCGGCAAGAGGCAGAGATCCTCATGAGCCCCCGCAGTCGCGGGAGCTCATGAGGATCTATGCCTCTTGCAGTTCGATCGTGTTCACGTTTTTCTTGTCAGTGGAGTGATTTTTGGTTTGTTCGTTTGTTTGTTGTTTGTTTGACATATAAATGAAAACAAACTAACAGACGGAAACAAACTCAGGGAAAGCAAAGACAAAACAGTAAACATAAAGTTATCTCATTCAGCCCGACGGCCGTATTTCCCAAATTTGGAGTTGTCATCTAATGACTATGCACCAGTTGCAGAAGATGGATCGACAATGATAATTAAAGGGGAGTGCCAGATTTCCTTGGCGCCGGCAAGCGCCAAGCTAATCTGGTGTCTGCGCCAAGCTAATCTGGCACTACCCTTGAATTATCATGATCGACCCATCTCCTGCTGTAGTACGTCAGGGCTGAATGGGTTAACAGTGTTTTTGAACCGTTTGTCCTTGTTATTTGTTGTTTTGTTATTTTGTTGTTGTTGTTGTTATTTGTAAAGCGTGTTTCTCTGTTTTCTAGTTGTAATAAATAGCACGCTAATGGAAAAAAAGAACAAAGCAATAAACTGTTTCGTTCTTTTTTCTTCCGGATGAGTGTCCCTCTCTTTGCTTCTTAATTCTTTGAATTTTACACGCTTGAACAATGTCCGGCATGCACGAACATGCAAATGGATGGTTTACACTGTACAAATGAATGAATGAATGAATGAATGAATGATTGAATGAATAAATGAATGAATGAATGAATAAATGAATGAATGATTTTTTATGTTGACGTGTCATCAGGAATGCAATTGAATAAATGATTATGTTGTCATCAGGCGGTGTCAAAGACATACACTGAAACCGACAGTTCATTCCCCTCCCTCTGGACAATCTCCACCCCCTCTCCCCATCTCTCGTCTCTCTGTCTCTCTGTCTCTATCTCTGTCTCTCTGTCTGTCTCTCTGTCTCTCTCTCTCTTAAAGCGTATCTGAGCAAGTCAGATCAGTGAATATTGGCGAGTGCTCGTTACATTTTTCCAGCCTCACAAATATTCTCTTATTTGTCTTGGATAACGTAAACGCTTTGTCTAAATAACCTACTCCCCCTCCGCCCCTTTCCCCCTCTCTTTTCTGTTTAAATTTCGCTTTTTCCGTGAAGTTTGCTGTTTGTTTGCCTTACATTTGTTACTTTTATTACTCGCATACTACTTTTTGTTCCTGTACTCTACTTCCCCTTAGTTCCATTACTTATTTTTAACGCCAAAATTACCATACAAGATAATGTGCAAAAAAGGCCAAAAATTTCGAATCGACCATTTAAATGTATATCACCTGGCGAACAAAGTGCCGGACGTTTGCGTTTATGTTAATTCACCTAGTTACTTTCATCTCTTTGGTATAACCGAGACACGCCTTGCCTCCAACATCAGTGATGAGGCCATCGCCATTCCAAATTACTCCATTCTTAGGCGAGATCCGTCAGTCCAGGTTGAGACAGGTGTAGCGGTCTACATCCACAACTCAGTTAAACACATAACCCGCAGGCGCCGAGACTTAGAAACTAGCGATGTGGAATGTATTTGGGTAGAGATTAGGCAATCTAAATCCCCTCCTTTACTTGTTGGGTTTCTTTACAGAAATCCTGCGGCCACTTTTGAGTGGTATGACAACTTTGTAGAATTGATTGATAAAACAGATATTCATAAAAGCGAACTTCTCCTTCTAGGGGATTTTAACATTGACACTCTTAAACCTCACCCATCTTGGGAGTGTACCACTACCTTAGTCGGCCTTCAACGTGAAATGGTAACATCGCCCACTAGAGTTACGCCATCATCAGCCACTGTTATAGACCATATTTATACAAATAAACCGCCGGCAATTAGCAACGTTCACGTTGGTAGTCTTAGCGTAAGTGACCACTATCCGGTGAGCTGCACGTGGCTGTCCAAGCTTCCAAAACTAAAAAAGCAAGGACATACGTGCATAACATACAGATCATTTAAAAAGTTCAATGAAAATACCTTTCTGTCTGATCTAGCTTCTGCAGAATTTACTGAAGTGTACAATGAAACCGACCCAAATAAAGCACTAGATACGTGGTATCACATCTTTCTCAGAGTGCTAGATAAACACGCGCCCTTGAGACAACAAAGAGTTAAATACGCCACTTTACCACCCTGGCTGACTGCGGATCTTATCGAGGCCATGGAGCACAGGGACAAGCTGAGAAGAGAGAAGCACTTCACCGATTACAAGAAAGAACGTAATCGAATAAAATCCATGGTTCTGAAGGCAAAGAAATTACTTTTCGATAAAGTTATTCACGAAAGTAAAGACTGTGCCACAATATGGCGTGCGATAAATTTAGTTACTAGAGGCACGAATAAAAGCACAACTCCTTTACCGCCGCATCTCACAGCAAACAGCTTCAACAGCCACTTCGTCTCCGTAGCAGAATCATTAATCCCGCCGGGAACTGAGTCGCATGACTATGTATGCCCGGACAACTTAGTCGATTTCTGCAAGCAGAGAACTGCCGGCACAAAACCTTTCATCATACCCACTATAGCGGTCCATGAAGTTGGTAAATTAATTACATCCTTGGAGAATAAAAAATCATCAGGACTGGATGAGATTAGTGCGAAAATACTCAAGATATCCCTCCCATACATTGTAGAGAGTATCACTTATATCTACAACCTCGGTATTAATTTTAATTGTTTTCCAGACGCATTTAAAGACGCGAAAGTAATACCTCTACCTAAATCTAAATATCTTAGTGAAATTAATAATTTTAGGCCCATATCACTTCTACCTGTTCTGTCCAAGCCCTTAGAACGGCATATTCACAAGCATCTATCTATATACCTGGAAAGCCGAAAATTAATCTATTCATTGCAGTCGGGCTTCAGATCAGAACACTCATGTCACACTGCGCTGATACGGATGATAGACACCTGGTTATCTTCCATAAACGACTCAAAACTTACAGGAGTCCTGTTTCTAGATTTTCGTAAAGCCTTTGATCTAGTAAACCACGAAATATTGATCAAGAAAGTATCCATGTACACCAACAACTCGGCGTCGTTTCTCAAATCCTACCTCGAAGGTAGAAAA
Source organism: Semisulcospira habei (assembly GCA_036245525.1). NCBI lineage: Eukaryota > Metazoa > Mollusca > Gastropoda > Semisulcospiridae > Semisulcospira > Semisulcospira habei. Next base: position 11,281,937 of record BTPG01000001.1, read on the forward strand.
CAAAAGGTATTACTAAATGGCTCATACTCCAATCAAGGTTTAGTGAAGCATTGTGTACCACAGGGCTCTATTCTTGGTCCCCTTCTATTTTGCTTGTTCATAAATAATCTTCCTCTTGCGATAAAAAATGAAAGCGTTACATGTGATATGTTTGCAGATGATGCTGCTGTACACACGCCAGATAAGGATATATCAAACATCAATTCACGACTGCAAAACACACTGCAAGATATTGATGAATGGTGCAGTCATAATATTATGATTTTAAACCCGGTAAAAACGGAGAGCATGGTAATTAGCACCCGCCAAAAACACCAGCTTGGCTCTCTCTCACTCAGTCTGTCCCTCCAAGGCAAAACCATCAGCCAAGTTACTAACCATCGCCTGCTAGGAGTCACGGTGGACAACCAGCTTAGGTGGCAGCTACACATCAGTAACGTTTGTAAAATTGTCTCCAGAAATCTGTACATCTTAGCAAAACTTAAACACATTACTGATATGGAGACACGTCAACTGTTCTTCAATGCCCATATTAGATCGCATATAGACTATGCTTCTACTGTGTGGGATGGTTCGAGAGATGTCAATTTGAAAAGATTGAACTCTCTACATCGGAGAGCTGCCAAACTAATATTCCCTGATCCCAGCTTAACTACTGACCAAAAATTGGCAGCCTTAAAAATTCTGCCCCTGAAAGATCATCTAATTTACAATAAGGGAATGGTTATGTTCAAAGCATTAAACGATAAGCTACCCCGATATATCACATCGCTATTTACCGTCCAGTCATCAACATACTCCAGATCAAGAAAATCCCTTATTGTGCCGCGACCTAGAATTGATCTCTATAAAACGAGTTTGACGTTCTCTGGCTCTAGTCTTTGGAATGCCTTGCCTAGAAACGTCACGACATCAGCTACTTTCTCCTCGTTTAAAGTCAGTCTCATCAAGTACTTATTTTTGTCAGCAGCATACCCGTGACTGTGCACATATTGAAAAATACTATTTCTCATTAGATCATTAATTGCGTGTACCACAGGTTTCGACTGATGACTCATATTTATTCGGTACAGCTTGTATGTAGCTTAAGCCGCGTAAGCGTGTGTGTGCACGTGCGTTGTGCGTGTGTGCGTGTGCGCACGTGTATATTAGAGATAGAGAGTGGCGTGCTCAAATGTGCATGCGTTATGTATGCGTATTAGGTTGTGTGTATTCTTATTATATTATTTTAATTAAACCTCACAACATGTAATTATGCCCGACCAGTAAAGTTGGTAATTCCTATGTCACTTCCCCCCAACATTATTATTATTATTTTTTTTTTTTTGTTTCATTCTTGGCTTGTGCTGTGTCATGTAATTTTTTTTCCCTTCTTAGTAGTAGAAAACAATTAGTACGATAGTAACTCTGTAATCAGTAGATTAGCAACGGCAAGTTTGAAAAATGGTTGTTACTACCAAAACTTTTACCGTTGTCAAATAAAGGATCATTGTCATTCTCTCTCTCTCTCTCTCTCTCTCTCTCTCTCTCTCTCTCTCTCTCTCTCTCTCTCTCTCTCTCTCTCTCTCTCTCTCTCTCTCTCTCTCTCTCTCTCTCTCTCTCTCTCTCTTTTCCCGGTCCATTTTTTTCCACTTCACTTTCACTTGATTTTGATTTTAGCGTGTCAAAGCATCGGTACCAACATGCAGCTCACTAGTTGTTTGTCCGCCGTACTATGACCTTGGTCGCTTGCTCGGCGTAACTACTGAACCAGTTGCTTGATTTTTCAGGCATCTTGCCGTATCTCCTCTAAAAATTCTCCTAAGGCACCATCGTCCATGCGCATACACAGCTCGAGAATAACCCAACGAATAACAAAGCACGCTTAGAAAAGACAGTTACAACAGTCACAGTTCACTGTGTTGTAAATGACTTTTCTAAGCATGCTTCTTTCTTCGTTGGGTTATTCTTTGTATTTTACACGCTTGGCAGTCACGAATTTTGTCCGGATTGCATACACAGCTGTTCCTCATCAATACATCATATGTGTCGCAATTCGCTTTCTGTTGTAATTGCAACACTATGACATTTTGAACAGATTTGCGTCAACATGCATTATCGAGTCAGCCCGCCTCCCACACAATCCTGATCCCCTTAAGCGCCAGGAAATATCGAACGCTATTTATCTGCAAGAGGCAAAGAACTGCATGAGCCCCCGCATCAGCGGGGGCTCATGATGTTCTTTTGCCTCTTGCTTGCTCAAGTATATCGGCCACTTTTCTCAGACGAATGGGACTGCATGTATTTAGCGTTGAAACAGTGTCTTTGAGCCCATGCCAGATTCATTACCAGATAATCCCGACTGCCTCCGGTTTTCGGATATGAATGAGGCCAGCAAGATAAGTAATAATAATAATAATAATAATAATAATATAATAATAATAATAATAATACATGGTATTTATATGGCGCATTTATCATATTCATAATATAACTCAACGCGCAGAACGCGTAGATCCTCATCAGTCCCACGCATCTGCAGATGCGGGAGCTCGTGAGGATCTTTGTTGCCTTAGTTTGGGTGTTGCTCACTGTGTTACCGCATTCATCGATGCTCATGTAAACTTTCCATCTTGCGTTTGGGCGTTGTTGACAATGTTCCGGAAGTAAAGTGGTTAAAGGAGAACAAATTGCCTTCTTATTAAGTAATACTTCACATTTCCGCATTTGCAGTCACAGGCTCAGATCCTGAGTTACTCCTGCCTCGGAGGAACAGAGGTGTAAATAAACTGAAGCGGCCCACTGATGATTATTGTCTACCAAATAATCATAACCATTTGGGTGTCGGTAGCGGTTTTTGTCGCGATAAATCCTGTCGTAATCATCGCGATAGAAACCGCTACCGACACGCAAAGGATTAAAACAGTGAACACGTACAACTTACCAGCATCGATGGTGCTCCTCGCATGAAGCCTCGGAACAAACAAATTTGTGTTCCAAGGAGAAACGGGGGAAATGTTTACATCTGGTCAGAATAATTATGTGATCTGAGGATTTACTTCACATGGAGGTTATTCGACATTCTCTCTGTCCACATTATTCATGAAGTGAAGGACGATATTTATGTGAGAATGCGCCTGAGAAAATGATTGGATGTGGCGTGAGCTTAGTTAATCACGGATGGCGAGAGAGGTGTCTCATTTTGGAGCCATGAAAGAAGAGCATTGCAAAAAGTGACGTCGAAAAAATGTTGTAGATCGTGGCGACCCAAAGAATGAGGTCGTGGTGTCAGGAACCGTCGCTTTCGCTTTTTCATTAACCTCTTCAATGCCGGTGATCACGAATCTCGCGTCCTAAACCATTGCACGATGACCGGCTTTTCGCGCACTGAAGACAGATTAATTGGGACCAAAAATAGGCATGGGGAACTTAGAAATAACAAGAGACATACATCCTCATGAGCCCCCGCGACCGCGGGGACTCGCGAGGGTTTAAGCCTCTTGCAGATGGGTAGGTTTCGTCTCGCCCCGGCAGGTAAGGGGTTAAGAAACAGTCAGTGAGGATTTGCTTTTGAGCAATAGGTTCGAGATGTCGTGAGAAAATTTGAATTAATAAAATCAAACTCGGAAACCGCATCAAAATATGATTTTCGTGCCAAGATTAATGTATCTTAGAAGGTTGCTAACACCATCGACAATAGTGAAAAACGGACAACGCCGAACACGCTTCTGCTTTTTGTTTAGGAATTTTGTAGAAAAAGATCCTGCAAGCCCAGTATGTACATGGACCTCGGGCTGACGTCAGCCGCTGTTGGCCCGCGCACAGTCGTGCGCGGGCCAGCAGCCGCTGACGTCAGCCCAAAGACCTTATGCGCACTGGGTATAAGCGATGAGACGGGTTGTTATTAAATCCCTAGAATTATTTTCTTCTTTCGATCTGCCTTTGACTTCCCGCATGCGTGTGTGCGTGAGCGACGGTTATGTGTAATGTGGTGTAATGTGGTGCAAGTGTTTGCACGTGCTTGCTTGCGGCGCGGACGGGTTCCTCATATGTATCTCATACAGAGTTTGTGCTTATGTAACTTGTCCGTTCAGGTGGTGGAGTAATTACAGCAACAGCCTAAACCTACAATGGCTGATTTACAGACTGGTACATGTGCGTGTTGGCGGACGAGATGATTAATATTGCACAACAGACATGAAGGGGGTTATGATTTGTCTCGCAAATAATAACGTTAATTGTTTTGTTTGCTAAGTGAATTCCTGCCGGTGGGCGCTGGTTTTGCAATGGTATATTCGCGATTCTCTGAAATATTTCTAAGGTGAAGGTCTCAGGTAACCTCGCTTTTGTTTTGTAACTTTCACAGTGTGCTGTTATGCTATCTTGAGATTGATGTCACACATGTCACGTCACACCGGCCACGTATCTAAGAGAGATGACGCATTTTTGGAACAATAAAAGAAGAACACTACAGAGAATGATGTCGAATCAATAAATCAATGAATCACTTTATTTTACAAAGGTTTAGGCATTGACATCGTCATCGACACAGCCATTTTACAAACCTGCCGTTGCTAACAACTACAAGACTACAAATATACATACATATAAGTAAACATACTTACAAACAATTGACAACACTGTTCAGATAGACAGACATACTCATAGACTCACAGACACCCCCCCCCCCCCCCCCCCACCCCCACCCCCAACCCCTTTCATACATAGACAGAGCTAAGTAGTCCAAATGATAAATGAAAATGATAACAGGCTTAATTGGGAATAAATTGGACCCATCATAAAAAGAGACATGTAATGATAGTACAAGTGGTTACGGCATCCTTACGAGTGATCTACAAAATATTTGCAGAGACCCTTTTTAAAACAGACTAGCGAGGAGGTGGATTTTACATGGTCGAGAAGCGCATTCCAGATAAGTCCAGATCTTGAGAAGGATAAGCTGGTTTTATATAGATCGATCCTTGGTTTTGGGACTATGAAAAGCTTTCTGATGTTTCAAAGCTTGGACTCAGACTCATACGGAACAAGTGGAGATGTACTCAGGTGTTTTGCGTTTCCACATTTTGAACATAAAGATTGCTTTGTTATATTTAAAATGACCTTGAAGAGGCAGGAGACCTGCTTTTGAGAGCTTTTCTTCGGTGCTTAGGTTTGGATCAGGGCAGATTATTTTGGAAGAATGTGTAGGTCGCGGCAGCCCAGGCAACGAGGTGAACACGTCAGGAAGCCTCGCCTTCGCTCGCTCCTTAACTCATTCAGCCCTGACGCACTACAGCAGGAGATGGGTCGACCATGAAATTCAAGGGTAGTGCCAGATTAGCTTGGTGCCTGTCGGTGCCAAGCTATACTGGCTCTGCCCTTGAATTATCATGGTCGATCCATCTCCTGCAACTGGTGCATATAGTAATGAGATGATGCCTCCCGTCGGGCTGAATGAGTTAAGAATATTAGTCAATACGTGTGATTTTGTTTGCGTGTGCGTGTGTGTGTCCGTGCTTGCGTGCGTACGTGCGTGCGTGCGTGCATGCGTGTGTACGTGATTATGAATGCGTACGTGTGTGAGCGAGCTGCATACTTTTATCATGCGTGACAGAATGCAATGAATTCTCTAATGTAGTATTGAAACAAAACCTTTCAGTTGATATATTTTTCAGTGATATACTAAAAATGAAACAAGCGATAACAATAATTAACGTTTCAGACACTAAAATGTGGATGGACACAAGCACGCACTTGTACGACATGCTGACACGCACACACACGAATGCATGCACAAACAACAACAACAACACACACACACACACACACACACACACACACACACACACACACACGCGCGCACGCACGCACACACACACACACACACACACACACACACACACACACACACACAGAGGCACGTACACAATCACACACACAAGCACACACACAAGCACACACACGTACACAGAAACACAAGCAGTTTCACCCAGACGTGGCCTGACATGCAGATGAAAAGACGTACAATTCTCATAATGGACCATGGTACATCGATTCAGAAGTTTTCACTATGACGGTTTATTTATTCACGGATGCAGGGGCTCATGAGAATCAATGCCTCTTGCTGAAAGTCCGTAAAGGGATCCTACCATCTTCTATTTTCAAATACGCCATCTGCGACTAGTCGTGACTCATACAAAAATAAACTGCGTGGCTCACATCTGTGACCTATCTACTCAACACGATTTTCAAATTTAACGAAAAGGACATAGAAAAGTTGTGAACTCGCACAGTGCGAGTCGTGTCGTGTTAAATCCAGACCAGAAAGGTGACTGCCAAGCGTGTCAAATGCACAGAAATACCCAGCAAAGAAAGAAACGTGCTTTGTTAACTCATTCGAGACGTGCCGCCTCCGGATACGCTGCTCATGCCCGCGTATCCGGAGGCGACACGTCTCGAATAAGTTAATGTTTTTTCATTCCTACAGTCAAGCTTTTCACCTATGAAAGCTAAATAGCCCATTGTATAGCTGTGTGTAATTTGTTTTTTTAAGTACATCGCAGTTGATTAAATCTTCCGGTTATAACCGGAAATTTAACTCTGGTGTACTTGTCCTGCTTAAGCGTGTTTCTTTCTTTGTTGTTGAGTCTTGGCAGATCACAGGTAAAAGTCTGCTACCATTATAACAAGTTCTGCACTTTAAAAACGCGACAACATTGAGATATATCTGGGAACGTAGTAAATTATCACAAATGTTCACATTTACTTTTTCATGTTGTTGATTACCTTCTTTTGTTGCATATTTAAAGGTCAGAGTTTTGCGTCGTTTGCCAATCCCTTCGTAATGATGGATTGATCGAGAGAGGCCAAAGGTAGTGATTGATGAGCTTGGCGCAGTGACCGACTGCGATAGCTCATGAGGAGTACCAGTTAGCTTGGCGTTAAGAAAACCGCAGGCTAACTCATTCGAGACGTGCATAAGCCGCGCATCCGGAGGCGGCACGTCTCGAATGCGTTAATTGAGCCCTACCCCGTTGTTGATATAACGGTCTATCCAAAAGCCCACACCTGGTGCTGAGCTTGGTTTCAGTCTTATGATTACCAACCTAAATTGGCACACCTGCCAACCAGTATTCTTATTACCAACCTAAATTGGCACACCTGCCAACCAGTATTTTTATTACCAACCTAAATTGGCACACCTGCCAACCAGTATTCTTATTACCAACCTAAATTGGCACACCTGCCAACCAGTATTCTTATTACCAACCTAAATTGGCACACCTGCCAACCAGTATTCTTATTACCAACCTAAACTGGCACACCCTCGCGCTGGGACCATACGGCGTTGAGGCGCGTCCCCTGGGTGGTGGATAGGGGGTCCCTCGTGAGAGGGGTGCACCGAATGAAAATTAATAAGGTGCCGTGAACCAACATGGTCTAATGGAAGGTGACCCCGACAGAAAACCCCTGGTCCTCCTAGTAAGGGGGTTGGGCGTGGGGGTAGCTTCCCCACCCTGCAAAAAAGGAAATAGCTACAAAAACGCCGACGAAAAGATTAACAGTAATTCCTTTCCTGGAGGAGGAAGGTTCTTCTACTAGAAGACTTATGACGTCCTGTGGTGAAAGCCGGAAGTCTTCGGAAGCCACAGGACCGAGCCGCCTCTCTCTATCCAGGGATACAACCATGGGCACATGGAACGTCAAGACCATGTACCAGAGCGGCAAGGCCGCCCAGATAGCAGCGGAAATGCAAAAGTACAACCTTTCCCTGCTAGGCATCAGTGAAGCCAGATGGACGCAGTCTGGCCAGAAAAGGCTGTTAAGTGGGGAGATGATTCTGTATTCAGGTCATGAAGAGGAGAATGCCCCCCATACAGAAGGAGTAGCACTCATGCTGTCACCAGTGGCACAGAGAGCGCTGATGGGCTGGGAACCTCTTGGGCCAAAAATTATAACAGCAGCCTTTAGAACCAAGAAAAAGCTCAAGCTGAACGTCATCCAGTGTTATGCGCCCACCAATGACAGTGACGAGGAAGAGAAACAAGAGTTCTACGACCGACTCCAGAGTGCCGTGGACAAATGTGCGGAGCGAGACATCACCATCGTCATGGGCGATTTTAATGCCAAAATAGGGGAGGACAACACCGGATACGAAGAGGTGATGGGGAGACAGGGACTAGGCTCGGAGATGAGTGAGAACGGGGAGAGGTTTGTAGACTTTTGTGCTCTAAACCGACTTGTCATTGGAGGCAGCATCTTCCCACACAGAAGAATACACAAAGCAACTTGGGTCTCACCTGACCATACAACAGAGAACCAAATAGACCATATCTGCATTAGCAAGAAATTTAAAAGATCCCTTCAAGATGTTCGAGTGAGGAGGGGAGCAGATGTCGCCTCAGACCACCATCTGCTTACCTTAAGAATGAAGCTCAAGCTAAAGAAAAGCCGCACAGAGACAACAAGAAGACAGCGCTATAATGTAGGCCTCCTGAGAGAAACTGGAGTTAGAGAAGAGTTCAAACTGGTGCTGTCCAACCGGTTTCAAGCGCTACAGGAGCTAGTAAATGAAGAGGAGGCGGTCACCACAGAGCAGCAGTGGAAGGCAGTTAGAGAGGCGCTGAACTCAACCTGCAAAGACACTGTAGGGGTCAGGAAACACCACCACAAGGACTGGCTGTCGGCACAGACCTTGAAGAAGATAGAAGCGAGGAAGCACAAGAAAGCAGCGGTCAACAACAGTCGCACGAGAGCAGCCAAAGTAAGGGCACAGGGGGAATACTCGGAAGCCAACCGCGAGGTGAAGAGGAGTATCAGGGCAGACAAGAGGGCCTACACAGACAGCCTGGCAGCAGAGGCAGAAAAGGCAGCAGGCAGCGGCAACATGAAACAGCTCTACGACATTACCAGACGATTGTCGGGTAAGTATGGCCATACAGAAAGACCAGTAAAAGACAAAGAAGGCAAGCCTATTGCAGACAGAGCAGACCAACTCGACAGATGGGCCGAGTATTTTGAAGAGTTACTGAACAGACCTAGCCCACCCGACCCCCCCAACATCCAGCCGGCAGAGACCGACCTACCCATCAGCTGTGACAGACCCAGCCGGGAAGAGATCAGAAAAGCAGTGGCATTTTTGAAGAATGGCAGCAGGGCCAGATGGCATCCCAGCGGAGTCTCTGAAAGCAGACCTAGAGACAACAGTTGAGATGCTGTACCCACTGTTTGGAAAGATCTGGGAAGAGGAGGTGATGCCAGCTGACTGGAAGGAGGGGTACCTAATCAAGCTTCCCAAGAAAGGCGACCTCAGCAAGTGTTCCAACTACAGAGGAATCACCTTGCTGTCAGTACCAGGAAAGGTCTTCAACAGGATCATCCTAGAGAGAATGAAGAGCTCCGTTGACCCCCAGCTGAGAGACCAGCAAGCAGGATTCAGGAAGAACCGATCATGTACAGACCAGACCGCCACTCTCCGCATCATCGTGGAACAGTCTCTGGAGTGGAGCTCCCCGCTGTACGTCAACTTTGTGGATTATGAGAAAGCATTTGACAGCGTGGACCGAGAGACTCTGTGGAAACTCCTACGACACTACGGTGTACCCACAAAGCTCGTCCGCCTGATCAAGAGCAGCTATGATGGCATGACATGTCGCGTGATCCACGAAGGGCAGTTCACCAGAGAGCTCCAGGTCAGAACTGGTGTCAGGCAGGGGTGTCTGCTGTCTCCGTTCCTCTTCCTACTGGCCATAGACTGGGTCATGAAGATGACCACAGAGCACAGACGAAGTGGAATACAGTGGACACTGTGGACACAGCTTGACGACCTCGATTTTGCAGACGACTTGGCATTACTGGCCCACACTCATCAACAAATGCAGGACAAGACCACGAGGCTTGCTGACATCTCGTCCCAAGTGGGCCTCACCATTCACAAACAGAAAACAAAGACAATGAGGCTGAACGCAACCAGGGAAGAACCAGTCTTGCTTGCTGGCACCCCGTTGGAGGAGGTGGAGTCCTTCACCTATCTCGGGAGCATCATAGACAAAAAAGGCGGCACTGATGCAGATGTCAGAGCACGAATCGGTAAAGCCAGAGCAGCCTTTCTCCAGTTGAAAAAAGTGTGGAGTTCCAGAGAGCTGTCACAACACACCAAAGTCCGGATTTTCAACTCCAATGTAAAAGCAGTTCTCCTATATGGAGCAGAGACATGGAGATTGACAAAAACCACAGTCAACAGAGTACAGACCTTCATGAACAGTTGCCTTAGAAGAATTTTGAAAATCCACTGGCCAGAGAAGATCAGCAACGTCAGACTCTGGGAGAGAACAGAGCAGATAACAGCAGAGAATGAAATTGGGCGAAGAAGATGGGGATGGATCGGTCACAGTCTGAGAAAGCCAGCTTCCAGTATCACTAGGCAGGCATTATCATGGAACCCCCAGGGAAAGAGGAAAAGAGGTAGGCCGAGAAACTCCTGGCGTCGAGACCTCCAAGGAGACATCAAGAGACTGGGAACCACCTGGAGTAGAATCGAAGGAGAAGCACAGGACAGGAGTTGCTGGAGGTCTCTCGTCGACGGCCTATACCCGGGTAGGGGTGACAGGCGTAAGTAAGTAAAGTAAGTAAACTGGCACACCTGCCAACCAGTATTTTTATTACCAACCTAAACTGGCACACCTGCCAACCAGTATTCTTATTACCAACCTAAATTGGCACACCTGCCAACCAGTATTCTTATTACCAACCTAAATTGGCACACCTGCCAACCAGTATTCTTATTACCAACCTAAATTGGCACACCTGCCAACCAGTATTCTTATTACCAACCTAAATTGGCACACCTGCCAACCAGTATTCTTATTACCAACCTAAACTGGCACACCTGCCAACCAGTATTCTTATTACCAACCTAAATTGGCACACCTGCCAACCAGTATTCTTATTACCAACCTAAATTGGCACACCTGCCAACCAGTATTCTTATTACCAACCTAAATTGGCACACCTGCCAACCAGTATTCTTATTACCAACCTAAATTGGCACACCTGCCAACCAGTATTCTTATTACCAACCTAAATTGGCACACCTGCCAACCAGTATTCTTATTACCAACCTAAATTGGCACACCTGCCAACCAGTATTTATTGACCCCGCTTAGCCTTCCCTGGAACAGGACGCGTACTTTGTTTCTGAAATCGTTGTTTGTTTGGCAACCAAAAGCACTAACCTTCCAAGAACACAGATGAAAATTGCTCCCAGCAAGAGGCAGAGATGCTCATAACACCCCCCCCCCCCCCAAAAAAAAAAAAAAAAATAAATAAATAAATAAATAAATAAATAAATAAAATAAATAAAATAAATAAAATAAATAAATAAATAAAAAATAAATAAATAAATAAAATAAAATAAAATAAAAAAGCTAGTTTGTTATAGCATTTTGACCCCTTCCCTGCCACTGTACGTACATTTTTGTTCCTGGAATCTTGGTTCATTTAACGACCCAAAGCCAACACCGTCCTATGGATGACAAACTGGTCTCTGCAAGAGTCACAGATCCTCATGAGCACCAGCAGTCTGTGTCTCTATGTCTCTTGCAGTTGGATCGCGTTCACTTTTTCCCGGCTGCCAAGGGGTTAACCCTCGACTGCTACTCACGATATCTCACGCTCGATACGCTCGGCGGAAAAGGAAAGAAACTAGGCGTCGTTTTCGCCGGACGACGTCGCCAGGAGCAGTCAAGGGGTTTAACTGGTAATGAAATAGGATTATAAGACTTCCAAGGGCTAGCAGCATATAAGTCATTTTTTTTTGTGAAAAAGATGCAGTCTTTCCTGGTTGGGCTAATTATGTCCTATTCCTTCTATGCAGCCTATATTTTATCTCACCTTTCCCCCTAACTTTAGCACATTTGAATGATTGTCCTACTTTTCTTGTCCTTTCTAAAGGTCAGATTGCAAGCATCGTTACCCAATGCGCAAAAAGTCGGGTTTTGTTGTGGGGCGGCGGGTGCTGGTTTGGGGGGTATTGGGCGATACGTGTGTGTGTGTGTGTGTGTGTGTGTGTGTGTGTGTGTGTGTGTGTGTGTGTGTGTGTGTGTGTGTGTGTGTGTGTGTTGGGGGGTGATTGTGGGGGGGGGGGAGGTGCGGGGAGAGGGGAGCTGATGGGGGTGAGTAGTTGCTATGTGGGGTTTAGGATTCAACCCCTTCCCTGCCACACAACGTACATTTTTGTTTCTGAAATCAATGTTCATTCAAGGACCAAAAGCCCAAACCGTCCACAAAAAAAAACCCATGGATACAAACTAGTCTCAGCAAGAGGCACAGATCCTCATGAGCCCCCGCAATCGCGGGGGCTCATGAGGATCTGTGTCTCTTGCTGTTGGATCGTGTTTACCTCATTTCTCGACAGCAAAAGGGTTAGATCACGATTTTCATTCGAGCCGAATGAACACTTGCGCTCCATAATCAGAATCCACTCCTTTCGTCGTCGGCATGCGTGAGCGTTTTTTCTTTCTTTCTTTCTTTATTTCTTTCTCTGATCCCGTAATGAACTCAACTTCTAACTTGTGCAGGAGTCAAAGGGGCACTTACAGCCAGTAATAAACGTCCATTTTGTCGATGTGCAATCAACTTAATCCCTTCATCGCGACTGGTCGAAAACTGTGTTTCTGGCATCATTGCCCTGAGGCCCCGGCCGTCCAAGTAACACAAATACAAAATAGTGTCAGCAAGACAGCGTGGATCATAATGATCCCCGCCATTGTGGAGGATCGTGTGGATCTATATCTCTTGCATTTTGGTCGTGTTCATTTTTTTTTCTCGGCAAAGGTGGAAAGAAAATTACGTGTTGCAACCTCAGTCATTTCTTTTACGAGCCGCAGACGCCCTGTCGCATCGACGTCAATTTTCTTTAACAAGTAGTGGCGGTTTTTTTTTTTTTTTTTTTTTTTTTTTGCTCTACATTTAATTCATGAATAGAGGGAGAAACCTAACCTAGCTACTTCTGTTATAGTGCATTTTTTAAGTACGAGGAACACACTATGACTTTTACTGAGGAAGGTCAAAGGAACCTTTGTACCCCGAAGGCCGAAGGCCTTTGTGGTACAATGGTTCCTTCGACCTCCCTCAGGCATACAAGGGTTCATGCAGCAAGCCGCTGCAACCAATAATGTATTTGTTTTCATTCCACTATTTTCGTAAAAAGAAGTCAAGAAGAAATCTTCCGACGTGCTCCACCCCAGGACGTGACTGACGTCAAATGAATATAATAAACTTATGACTTAATTTAATATCTTTCATGACTTTGCTGTCTCAACCTGTGTGTCTGTTATTTCAAATAACACTAAGTAACTTGCACTTTGAAACGTTTTGGTGATCTTTTATAAAAGAAAACTGGCATCCGAGACGCGTCAGAAAGAAGACTACAAAAGTCCGCCATCAATCGCTACAAGAGGTTTTATAGCGAGGTGACATGGTACTGTTTGCGCTAAAGAGTTTGGTCGTGTGACGTAGAATAAAAACACAACTCATTGCGAATGTCCAAATTATTTAGTAGCCGCGGCGGCTCTTGTTCATATTCGGCGGGAACTTAAGCGTCGGGTTCAGTTTCCTCAAGTAAAATTCATAGCATATTCAGCGCGCGCGCTGGCGTGAGGCGATGCTTACTAATGTGCCTGAAAAATACAGCTATGAATAGCACGAAAACCCTACACTAGGTTCTGCCGTCTGCAAGAGACATTGATTCTCAAGAGCCCCTGCGACTGCAAGGAGCTCTTGAGAATCTATGCTTCTTGCTAGATGTGTTTGAAATATTTTACATCTGAAACCAATGGTGACGTTTGCAATAATGGCTAGAGACTAGATTTATATATGACGTGATTGTCCTTAACCTGACAACTTCCCTCTGTAAGAGGCATAGATTCTCATGCGCCCCTGCATTTGCAGTGGCTCATGAAAATCTATGCCTCTTGCTGGTATGGTCTGATGCCACTTACATAATAAGAATAATAATTACGGTATTTATAATGCGCTTATCTTATAATAATTATAACTCTAAGCGCGCACTCACAACTCGCACACGCATGCGCACGCTTTAGACAATGACTCACGTACCACGTTCTCTTATGCAGAGAAAGGCGGCATTTCAGTCAATTTGATTACGCGGCCGGCTTGTGACTACACACGAAATCGGTCATGACGTATACATAAATCACTGATATTTCGACTGTAACTTCGGCTGAATACTCATCCTAAGGAGTGTGCAAACCCTAGTCTGGTCTAGGTTCTGGCCAGCAAAAGCCTGATACGAAACCTCTTCGTACATTTGTAGAAGTGAAATCAGGATTTGGAGACGCATGTGCTTTGCGAAGAGTATCCTGAAATAAGAATAAGAATAAGAATAAGAGTACTTTATTATCTCAAAAAGAGAAATTCTTTTTGCCACCTCAGGTGCAACTTGCAATCACACACACTCACACGACAGTTTTAAAACAAATGGACAATGGCTCGGGACGGGTGAAGCCCGTCGCCAAGGTGTCTAAAGGCCAGCGCCAACGGCCCCAACCCGACGGCTGAACCTCCCTAACACAAGCAAACTAAAAACGGCTTTATCTTAGTATCTCTATAATACATAATATAATGTTTTTAAACTTTCTGCTTGGCTGAGACTAGTTACACAAATAACAAAAATACGCACAAAAAAAAAAGAAGAAAAAAGACGAATACTTTCACAGTTGCTACCTGGGAGCCCGTCGCCATAAGAACAGCGCCGGCTATTAGACAGTCGCTCCGGGCATAAACAGTCACCACCTTAATTATAACTTAACTAGTATATAACTTCATAGTCATTTTTAAAGCAATAGTAGTAGGACTACATCATTAACGTAAAAGCAGTCCAAAATGGTTTCTAAAGAGTACACACTGGCAGGCTGTTCAGTAAGAAACAGTCGCTGAGGGTGTCTCATCTGGGGTGGTGAATGCCACATTTCATTAGCAGTCACCCACTGCACCCCCGCAGACTTTCTCTGTCTTAGGAACAGAAAAACAGCGATTCATACCACGGAGCAAGAGGTACACATTCTCATGAGTCCCCGCGGCTCATGAGAGTCTATGCTTCTTGCAGAAGATAATGGCGGAAGGAGGGGCCGTAATGATTGTTTTGCCCTTGTTGCGACGACCCTTGCGTCCGATGGATATTTTTATTACTTGCAGAAGTGCTGTGTTCTAAAAACCTCAGGCTATGAACGTCACGCAAGACTCCGCTGATAAGTGACTGATGTTATTTTGTTCTGAGTTGTGATGCTAGTGCTGAAAGGTACACTCGACAGATATGAATGGCATAAATGAGGGTTGGAAGCAGTTAAAACTATTTGAGGACCCAACCAAAAAAATACACCAGCAACGCAATTCACCTATAATATTAGCTCGTTTACTGTCATCGGAGGCAGCCAGTATGCTTGAAATAATTGTCATTTCAGCTGAAAAAAGGACAAACTAGTTTCATCAAGAGGTATAGATCGTCATGAGCCCCCGCAATTGCGGGGGCTCATGCGGATCTAAACCTCTTGCGGTTGGGCCGCGTTCACTTTTTCTCGCCAATGAACGAATTGGCCTTTCCGCACTAAATGGTACTAAAATGTAGTTTCTAATTTAAGCCTTGTTCAGGGTCGTCTGCTGGAAGTGATTCATTATAAACATGCAAAGGTTGAGAAAAAGGATGGGATGTTGTTTTTAAGCCTTGTTCATGTTCGTCTGCAGGACACGTTTCATTGTAAATACGATGCGGTGCAGAAAGAGGACAGGTTGTTTTTCTGCAACGCCGGTTAGCAAATGCCGGAAAGGGAAATACCGATATTCCAAAAGGTATTGTGGGATAGTAATTTCTGGCGATGGCAGACTCTTATTAAATTTTCGCTTGCACGACTTTGATCATATTGTCCGTTAAGTAATAAATGGTTCGGTCTCTTTCCATCGTCCATTTTTAGAGATAAATGGCTGACGCTTCCTTAAATAAACATTAATCCCCTTTTGAACGAAGCAAACAGTAGACAGTACCGGTGGTTTCATCCACATGGGGGGTGGGATAAAGTTGAGTTTTATACGACATATTTGCGACTCATCGCAGATCGACCGCGACAGGTTCTCAGGCTCTATTGTCATCAGTCATCTACCCCCCCCCCCCCCCACCCCCACCCGAAATATCGTTGTTCAACCCTTTTACTGCCGGGGATAAAAGTTAACTGCACCCATCTGCAAAAGGCACAAATTGTCATGAGCTCCCGCAGTTGCGTGGGATCATGAGAATCTGTTTTTGTCTCTTACTAAAAGCACCTTGTATCAATGTTGTTTTGACGGCTGGGGATCTTTGGCGTTTAAGTTACAATAGTTTCAAAAAACACGATCTGCGTCCGCTGGCAGTGAAGCGGTTACCCATCTCTAGCTACAGACGAACTCCGTAAAGCAGAAGTGGCTAAAAATAACCGTGCGTCTGTTGACGCCAACATTGCATGTTTGTCCGGGCTTTTAATCCACTGGTCTCGGTGAATACGCGAGCAAATTTCGAGCTACTTTTGATTTTCCAAATAACAACCGTTTGCGTAGGACTTCTTGTTTAAAGTACAACCAGAAAAAACTGCGCTGCCCTCAGAATGGACATTTGGGGGGGGGGGGGGAAAGCGAGAATTTCAAGGCATAACATTGAACATGTCGCTTTTTGCACGCACAAAAAAGGACATTCTGGCTATTGGCCAGTCAATGCAGAACGATGTTGTCAGTCACACTCCCTGCGACAGGGTAATACCGTAAAGACACAGGATCTGGTTACTGCTCGAGTCACCACTTTTAACTGGTTCAGATTTATGCCAGTGAATGACCTTACCCTCATAGTGCAGGTGTAGGTGCCTACAGAGCAGTGGGATTCTAGCATACTGCTTTTTGAAGTGACGTCCATGTAAAAGCAAAAATTCTTAACACTTTCTGATATCTCGCTAGAATAACCCATTCATAGGCATTGCTATGCCTAAAACTTTTATCCTGAATAAAAACGTTTCATCATTATCATCATCATCATCGCTATCTCTCTCTTTGTCTATTTTATTATCTTTGTAAGCATTGACGCATTCACCCTCCCCATACCCCACCCCTCCCCCATTCTCCTTCCCAATCTTTATTAGTTTTTCCCCTTTCAACGGTAGGCGTGAAAAATGATATTGTAATTATACTATGTACCGTTATTAAAAGAAAGGATTTATTCATTAACCTCTCTCTCGACTATTTTGAGCGTAATGCGTGTATCGTTTTTAGACAGACTTAATTTAATGGACCGCCGTTCTTTGTGCCCCATGATATATGTGGCTGCATGACCTCATTAACAGCTCACGCGTTTATGAACGTAATTTGAATGACGTAGACAATTGATTGAGAGTGTCACGTTCTCGTGCCTGACAACATAAAACTGTGGATTTATGAGGTTGATCCTTTATGCACTTAAGACATTCTGGTATAATTTAAAATTCTGTATGTCTAGAATACAAGAAGTGCATATCCGCATTAGGCACCGGGAATTTGGAGCTTATGGAGATGTACACAAAAAATTGTTTCGCCTGATATGTTTACGACATTGTTTATTGTGCCGTGGACATGCGCCATCTGGATTTAGCCTTTTAATGATGCATATTCTATATTTAAGAGGTACAGATCCTCATGCGCCCCCGCTTTATGCGGGGGCTCATGAGGATCTGTGCCTCTTGCTAGATGTGTTTCCGTCTCTTCGGTGAACACCATCTGGACCGAGCCTTGAAACGATACACTGTCTGCAAGAAGGTGCAAATGTGACCTCACGATGGCCAGACGGCTGCGGGGCCTCATGAGGTTCGATGCTTCTTGCTTATATAATGCTTCTACTGTGAAGGCAAACGAAGGATAGCCAGTCCACTTTTGTGAAAAGTAAGAATTTCATTGTATTGCAATGACAATTTCGCTTTTTCAAAAAATGAATTTACTGCCATTTGATTTCACAGGGCGTAGTGTGTGTCGTTCAAAGACTGAATTGATCCAAATAATGTCCAGCAGCAGTAAGGGCTGATGAGGATCTAGACTTCTTGCTGAACTATTATTCATCTGTGTTCCTGGCGTGGACGATGTCATCAGATCTCGTATAAAGCGCATGGCAATGGAGACCTTCAACTGGTCACGACGATGAAATGGTCGTCTGAATAATCTGCAATAAGATTCCCATTGCTTCTATCAAAATGGTTCCAACCTCAATTTACATCGCAAAGTACAACCGTCACAATGACAAAGACTGGACTGTCGCCATCAAGCTGACTAGTTTACAACACATTTACACCAGGAGGACGCCCCAAAGGATCTACCAACTCCAATTTTCAACATCGAATTCGAGTGGTCTGAGTGTTCACAATCCTACATCTCGAATCAGTTGCAGGTATGCCTCAGTATTACGTGTTCCAGTATTGGTATAGAACAGATACATATATCGTGTACAGGCCCGTGGCAAGAGAAGTGATTACTGGTGAGCTAAAGGCCCTCGGTCCGACGTCAACCTTATGTTGACTTGGGACCAAGTATCTTTTGTATACTTGGTGGTTGTTCGTCACACGCCTAGGTACAATGAGCAATACGTTAACGCAGACTTGAAGGGCGGCATGACTGACTACGGCTCTAGCAAGTGTGACGTTATTCTGAGACTGACCAGTCCCGTTAAAACGGACACAATTGCACATTGTGACAAAGTAGCTAGTGCTGTCTAGACGGTAATTTCTGAACGATCTACTCTACATAATGTTCCGGTCTGCACGTAGTCACGGTGCCATCAGGTCGGCTGAAAATAGCACCTCCAAAATACACCATAGTTGGAGTCCAACGCCAATTGTTCGTGCGGGCATTTTGTCTGGCTGTGGCCTCGTCGAAGCTGGCAAAAAAAGTTCTCCTTCTGCGAGAGAGATTGAAACAGCTAAAATGTATTCTAAACGCTAAGCGTCATAAGCACCGCCTTTGAGCCGTCACGTTGAACCAGGCGTGACCTTAATTAGGCAGTATTCATGAGCTGTCATGTCTACGGCACTTGTTTGCTAGTAGTGTAGGAAAGGAGTGGGTCCGGGGACAGAAAACAGGTACTTCTTCCGATTAGGACCCTTAGGACTCTGCTGTTGTCCTCTAAAGTGGGTTAAAAAAAAATGGAGGCAGAAGAAAGAGCGAACAGAATAGCGTAAATGCCAAACTGTTAGTCGGTTGGATCTGTGTTCAGAGAGATCATCAGGTTGGACTCCCCCCAGCCTTTGCTGCCCGAGTTTGCGTCCAAATTGCTGCCCGCAGTGTTATTTTTTAATCGTTTTCGTTGTTTTGTTCCCCTTGCGTCCTTCTTTATTGCTAATGGTAGTAACACAGCCTGTCTGCAAGAGGTATAGGTCCTCATGAGCCCCGCATTTGCGGGGGCTCATGAGGATTATGCCTCTTGTTGATTCCATTTATATGCGTGTTTTTCAAGCGTTTTTAGAAAATGTAATCTTGGGGAAACGACTTTGCAATTTGCTACACAAGCGAGTGCACACAAATGCAATCACTCATTTCACTCATCCAGAATCTTCAAAACAATCATTATTTCCAGTAAATTAAAAAAAATTAATAAGTTGGAAATTTTGGTATTTAGTTCTCCCAAATCATTGTTGAAATGAAAATTGCTGATTCGTGCCCAAGGAGGCCGATGTATATTTAATATTGAATGTTTTGCTTTCCGTGCCCGCAAAAACTGACCTGGGGAATATGAGAGAATCGTGTTGGCGCCTGGAGTCTCCTAGTTACAAAAAAAAAAACAACAAAAAACAAAAACAATACCAGCGATAAAAGACAGGCGATCAAACTTTACTAATCTTTTCCAAAACCCATCTTGCTTTGTAACGTGCCGTTAATTAATTGTGTTTTTCCTTTGGATGCATCTCGACTAACCCCTTTGGAAAAAGTGAACGGGGGTTCATGAGGATGTATGCCTCTTGCTTAAACTACATTGTACATTGTATCCAAATTCCTTCGACGGCTAGGGATGTTTGATGTTGGGTTTTAAAAAAAACAACATTCTGCGTCCACTGTAGTGAATGAGTTAATATCCATGCGCACCCAAAAGAAAAAATATCCACAGTTTGAAACAAGCACCACTTAGGTATTAGCACCACTCAGCGATGTACACAGTATTAAATTATGTGCGTGTGTGTGTGAATGTGTGCGTGCGTGCGTGTGGTGTTGCGTGCGTGCGTGCGTGCGTGTGTGTGGGCGCGTACTTGTGTGCGTGTGTGCGTGTGTGAATGTGCGTGTGAGTTGGCGTGTATGTGCGTGCGTGTGCGTGTTTTGAGTGTGCACTCACTCCTCTGGCGGAACAAGAGATAATATTGAGACTTTGATATAGCAACGGCCAAATGCCGTGCAGTATCTAGGCTAGTAGTAGCATCGGGAACAGTAAGAATTTGAACGGTGCCGTGTACAGCCCCGCGACGCATTGAGCATTTTGTTATTTTAAAAAACCACAATAATTACGTGATCTTTGCACACGTCAGACCGTACCACACCGCTGCCTACATCCTAAACCCAGACAAATTAGGAGCACCCAGAAGGACATCCTGGAAGTAGTCCTTTCCACTTCTTATTTTAAACATTTCAGAAGACATGCCAGTGTGTGGAAAGTGCACGCGGCCTTTTTTTTCATTATGTGCTCTTTTGGAGCTAAATTCAATCTTCTGCAAGAAGCGTATCTGCTCATGAGCCCCCGCGTCCGCGTTGGCTCAAGAGCATCTATGTCTTTTGCTCATCGGTGTTTTCATAAGCATCTACGCCTCTTCCATGACACATGACATGAGGTTCTGTGACAGCGTGGTCTGACTCTAGACATGGGTAACTGTGCAGTGCAGACAAGTTCGGACGTGAAAATCCTTCAAAAATTAGCGTGTACCCATTGCGCAAAGGCTATCGCGGGCCGACGTCGGCCCGATTGTCTTTCTGTGCATTGGGTAGAGATCAGGGCGCGTTTCACAGACCTACTAGACATTTAGAGCAGTATGGGGTCTGTGCATTAATGGCTACGTGGCTCTTAATGAATGATGGCCCAAAAGCAGAGATTCTCTGTAAGCATGCATTACACACACAGAAAGAAAGAAACAAACAAAAAAAGAAGCTCACACACAAATGTGACCCTCTCTCACAAAATCAGTCTTAACTCGCATTTTGGATGTTTTGACATATATAAATTTCTGAACACTACATTGATTGCTGATTAATTTGATATATGACTGTAGGCTGTAGTGCAAAAATTGTAGAAGTTATTAGTGTTTAAACTTGTAAAAGCCTCCGGTGGCCATTTTGAGAAAACAGCCTGCTAAGTTTCTGTGTGCAGCATAATTGGTGCCAAGCTCAGACTTTTAAAATAAATTTTAACCTATTTATTGGCACTTTTTATGATAAAGATTGTAACCATACAATACTTTGGTGTATGTAGAATACATTTCTGCAAAAAAGTGAAAATGACCCAGATTGACCCCCACCACATATTACTGCGTGTAGTGCTTATCGGCTCGCTGCGAGTTAAGACTGGTTTCGTGAGAGAGGGTCACAAATAAACAAACACAAAAAACACAAACAAACATACATATACACACACAAACCAAGCGAGGAACCAACCAACCAACCAATCAGCCAAAAACAATCAAGATACGAAGTTTTGAAATGCCAGTGCAAATTCAGTTACGTCGTAGAATTTGAATAATTTCACTGTTAGTTGCTACGTTTTTTATGGCTTAACGCCGAGCAAGCAACTAAGGCTGTCTCACCCCGTAAGAAATCACTCTAACAATGTGTCGGTTGAGTCGGCGCAAATCAGCGGAGAACTCTCCAGCGTACGCCAGGTTACACACCGTGGACACGCGAGCCCTGCAAGAGTGCGGAAAGGCCACATGTCATCAGAAAACTAATTTTCAATGGGCCCCTCCTCCCCTCCCCCCCCCCTCCCCCCTCTCCTCCCCGCTGTAAGATCTTAAAATAACAACAGCCCTTTCTTCACTCAGCCCAGTTCCGTTCCTTGACCCTTTTCATGCTGATACACCCATTGCTTGAAATAAATCTGACTATGATAGTTAAAGGGTGGTGCCAAAATAGCATTTCGCCTAAGGCGCCAGTTCAGGTCCTTAACCCTTGTCAAGCTGATACACCCATTGCTTCAAATACGTCTGGCTAGGATAGTTCAAGGGTGATGCCAGAATAGCTTGGCACCTAAGGCGCCAAGCTATTATGGCACCTCCCTTGAAATAAAATAGCTGAGCTATCTCCTAATCTGTAAATTTGCCTTCATAGGACAATAAGCAATGTTTTGCAAAATCAGCCTCAGTATGAAATGGGTTAACCCATTCACTGCCAGTAGACTCAGATTGTGTTTCTGAAATAATTGTTAATTCAACGCCAAACAGTCCCAGTCCAGCAAGGAACACTGATACAGAGCGGTTTCAGCAAGAGGCATTGATCCTCATGAGCCCTTGCAACTGTGCTTGTGTTGTGTGCGCACACACTCCTCTGACGGAACAAGACATCCTGTTGAGACTTTGATATATCAATGGTACATCAAGAGGATCTATGTCTCTTGCAGCTGGGTTGTCTTCAATTGTCCTCTGCAGTTAAGGGGTTAATTGTGCGGGGGAAAAAAACCCGTGCTGCTCTTGTTTACAAGTGCATTCGACAACTTTCAGGGTTCTATTGTCTTGCGTACTGTTTAAGCGACAAATACAACGCAGGCCTGCTTGTGTAGAACATTGAACTAGGTGGAATGAAGTTTCTGCAGTTGACAGTGAGTTCTGAACGATCTGTGGAAAAAAAAAAGGGAGGTGTGTTCACCTTGATAGTGCAGGTGTAGTTCCGGATTAGCCTTGCTCCTTTCTATACTCGAGGTCAATCTGACACTACCATTTGACCTGTCACGGCCGATCCATTTCCTGCACCTTGCACTTACTTACTTACTTACGCCTGTCACCCCTACCCGGGTATAGGCCGTCGACGAGAGACCTCCAGCAACTCCTGTCCTGTGCTTCTCCTTCGATTCTACTCCAGGTGGTTCCCAGTCTCTTGATGTCTGCTTGGAGGTCTCGACCCGCGCAGTGTTTCTCGGCCTGCCTCTTTTCCTCTTTCCCTGGGGGTTCCATGACAATGCCTGCCTAGTGATACTGGAAGCTGGCTTTCTCAGACTGTGACCGATCCATCCCCATCTTCTTCGCCCAATTTCATTCTCTGCTGTTATCTGCTCTGTTCTCTCCCAGAGTCTGACGTTGCTGATCTTCTCTGGCCAGTGGATTTTCAAAATTCTTCTAAGGCAACTGTTCATGAAGGTCTGTACTCTGTTGACTGTGGTTTTTGTCAATCTCCAAGTCTCTGCTCCATATAGGAGAACTGCTTTAACATTGGAGTTGAAAATACGGACTTTGGTGTGTTGTGACAGCTCTCTGGAACTCCACACTTTTTTTTAAATGGAGAAAGGCTGCTCTGGCTTTACCGATTCGTGCTCTGACATCTGCATCAGTGCCGCCTTTTTTGTCCATGATGCTCCCGAGATAGGTGAAGGACTCAACCTCCTCCAACGGGGTGCCAGCAAGCAAGACTGGTTCTTCCCTGGTTGCGTTCAGCCTCATTGTCTTTGTTTTCTGTTTGTGAATGGTGAGGCCCACTTGGGACGAGATGTCAGCAAACCTCGTGGTCTTGTCCTGCATTTGTTGATGAGTGTGGGACAGTAATGCCAAGTCGTCTGCAAAATCGAGGTCGTCAAGCTGTGTCCACAGTGTCCACTGTATTCCACTTCGTCTGTGCTCTGTGGTCATCTTCATGACCCAGTCAATGGCCAGTAGGAAGAGGAACGGAGACAGCAGACACCCCTGCCTGACACCAGTTCTGACCTGGAGCTCCCTGGTGAACTGCCCTTCGTGGATCACGCGACATGTCATGCCATCGTAGCTGCTCTTGATCATTCGGACGAGCTTTGTGGGTACACCGTAGTGTCGTAGTAGTTTCCACATAGTCTCTCGGTCCACACTGTCAAATGCTTTCTCGTAATCCACAAAGTTGACGTACAGCGGGGAGCTCCACTCCAGAGACTGTTCCACGATGATGCGGAGAGTGGCGATCTGGTCTGTACATGATCGGTTCTTCCTGAATCCTGCTTGCTGGTCTCTCAGCTGGGGGTCAACAGAGCTCTTCATTCTCTCCAGGATGATCCTGTTGAAGACCTTTCCTGGTACTGACAGCAAGGTGATTCCTCTGTAGTTGGAACACTTGCTGAGGTCGCCTTTCTTGGGAAGCTTGATTAGGTACCCCTCCTTCCAGTCAGCCGGCATCACCTCCTCTTCCCAGATCTTTCCAAACAGTGGGTACAGCATCTCCACTGTTGTCTCTAGGTCTGCTTTCAGAGACTCCGCTGGGATGCCATCTGAGCCTGCTGCTTTGCCGTTCTTCAAAAATGCCACTGCTCTTCTGATCTCTTCCCGGCTGGGTCTGTCACAGCTGATGGGTAGGTCGGTCTCTGCCGGCGCTGGATGTCTGGGGGGTCGGGTGGGCTAGGTCTGTTCAGTAACTCTTCAAAATACTCGGCCCATCTGTCGAGTTGGTCTGCTCTGTCTGCAATAGGCTTGCCATCTTTGTCTTTTACTGGTCTTTCTGTATGGCCATACTTGCCTGACAATCTTCTGGTAATGTCGTAGAGCTGTTTCATGTTGCCGCTGCCTGCTGCCTTTTCTGCCTCTGCTGCCAGGCTGTCTGTGTAGGCCCTCTTGTCTGCCCTGATACTCCTCTTCACCTCGCGGTTGGCTTCTGAGTATTCCCCCTGTGCCCTTACTTTGGCTGCTCTCGTGCGACTGTTGTTGACAACTGCTTTCTTCTGCTTCCTCACTTCTATCTTCTTCAAGGTCTGTGCCGACAGCCAGCCCTTGTGATGGTGTTTTCTGAACCCTACAGTGTCTTTGCAGGTTGAGTTCAGCGCCTCTCTAACTGCCTTCCACTGCTGCTCTGTGGTGACCGCCTCCTCTTCATTTACTAGCTCCTGTAGCGCTTGAAACCGGTTGGACAGCACCAGTTGGAACTCTTCTCTAACTCCAGTTTCTCTCAGGAGGCCTACATTATAGCGCTGTCTTCTTGTTGTCTCTGTGCGGCTTTTCTTTAGCTTGAGCTTCATTCTTAAGGTAAGCAGATGGTGGTCGGAGGCGACATCTGCTCCCCTCCTCACTCGAACATCTTGAAGGGATCTTCTAAATTTCTTGCTAATGCAGATATGGTCTATTTGGTTCTCTGTTGTATGGTCAGGTGAGACCCAAGTTGCTTTGTGTATCCTTCTGTTTGGGAAGATGCTGCCTCCAATGACAAGTCGGTTTAGAGCACAAAAGTCTACAAACCTCTCCCCGTTCTCACTCATCTCCGAGCCTAGTCCCTGTCTCCCCATCACCTCTTCGTATCCGGTGTTGTCCTCCCCTATTTTGGCATTAAAATCGCCCATGACGATGGTGATGTCTCGCTCCGCACATTTGTCCAAGGCACTCTGGAGTCGGTCGTAGAACTTTTGTTTCTCTTCCTCGTCACTGTCATTGGTGGGCGCATAACACTGGATGACGTTCAGCTTGAGCTTTTTCTTGGTTCTAAAGGCTGCTGTGATGATTCTTGGCCCAAGAGGTTCCCAGCCCATCAGCGCTCTTTGTGCCACTGGTGACAGCATGAATGCTACACCTTCTGTATGGGGGGCATTCTCCTCTTCATGACCTGAATACAGAATCATTTCCCCACTTAACAGCATTTTCTGGCCAGACTGCGTCCATCTGGCTTCACTGATACCTAGCAGGGAAAGGTTGTACTTTTGCATTTCCGCTGCTATCTGGGCGGCCTTGTCGCTGTGGTACATGGTCTTGACGTTCCATGTGCCCATGATTGTATCCCTGGATAGAGAGAGGCGGCTCGGTCATGTGGCTTCCGAAGACTTCCGGCTTTCACCACAGGACGTCATAAGTCTTCTGGTAGAAGAACCTTCCTCCTCCAGGAAAGGAATTACTGTTAGTCTTTTCGTCGGCGTTTTTGTAGCTATTTCCTTTTTTGCAGGGTGGGGAAGCTACCCCCACGCCCAACCCCCTGACTAGGAGGACCAGGGGTTTTCTGTCAGGGTCACCTTCCCTTAGACCATGTTGGTTCACGGCACCTTAATCATTCGGTGCACCCCTCTCACGAGGGACCCCCTATCCACCACCCAGGGGACGCGCCTCAACGCCATATGGTCCCAGCGCGAGGCTGCACCTTGCACACAGCCATCTAAATACTACCCGGCACAGTTCTAATAGACGCCACCAACTCACTCAGTCCTAATAGACGGGTACACCACCCCACGAAGTCCTAATAGACCCCATGCGATACTAATAGACGCCACCCGGGCTGACACAATCCTTTATTAGACGCCACAGTCTTAATAGACGCCATCCGGGCATATACAATCCTTCAATAGACACCACCCCACAAAGGTTTTATATAATCCAATCGAAACTGGCAACGGCATGATTAGTTCAGAAAGTGTTAGCTTGTTTTCATGACGATTTCTATCAACGCAATTTCTATGGAAGTCACGCCGCCAAGTAGACCCTCCATAATCCGCCACTTCCTGGGAGTCGGTTAAGTAGGAAGTTTTGCACTTGACTTGCCGGAAGGCGCAGCAAGAAGATAGCAAGCAGAGGTATGCCGATTATCACAGATGGCACACAGCTCTTCTTTCTCGGGACACTGTTGCAGATTGCAGTTAGCAACGAGCGTACAGTCTGATGAAGCCCCGCAGTATCGAGGGTATGTGATGATCTACGCCTTTAACATCTCTAGCATCTTAGTAGGATTATTTATGTAGACGTGATTTGCGGTGCTCCTTCATCTGAAGGCACAGGTAAATATTGACCCATCTTACAAGAGTCTTAGATCTTCATGAACCCCCGCAATTTTCAGGGGTTATGAAGATCTATGCCTCTTATGCTTTGAATTTATGGAAGGCGTGTTTTACGTTGTTCCCTTGCTGTCTTTGTTGTTCAGATAATACGTGATGTTTATAGATGCGGAGGTCTACACAAAACGTACTGAAAACAGATTTCAGCGGCTTGCCAAAACGCACACACGTTATCTAGAATACTTTCAACAACAACCCACAAATACAATACAGCAATCATTTTTTTATTTTCTGCAACCCGTGAGTGAAAGAGACATTCGCCTTTCGGTTACTGATAAAATCGTCAGTGAAGCAATATCAGCATAAAAAAGACGAAGTCAAACACACTTCCCCTCTCCCTTCTACCAAACTCTCCTCCCCCTCCCCTCCCCATCTCCCCTGCGCCTCTCCTCTAAATAAAGCCACCTGCGATACGCGTCTGTGATATACAAACGCATATGTTTTTAACTCCAGTGCACAGGGTGCGTGTCATAAGTTTTGAACGGCCTTGTGAAACATGCGTTTACCTCCCAAGTTGACTTTTCTTTCACAGCCGGTGGCCACAATTTTTGTTTCTGAATTCTTTGATAACTCAACACTTAAGAGTAACATGGCCATACACTGAAGTGGGGTCAGCAAGAGGCATAGATCCTCATGAGCCCCCGCAATGCGGGGGCTCATGAGGATCGATGTCTCTTGTAGTTTTAATGTCATTTTTCCCTCGGCGATGAAAGGTTTTTGTTTTTGTTTTCTTCTCTAGCTTCAGTGCATGAAATTCAACATCATTAGGAACGCAGGCACGCCCTTGACAGTCTTGTTTCTGTCGGCGCTTTAATCATTGTAAACCATACTGCCATCAACCATTTTCAACGGTAACGTATGCAGAGTTTGAAAACAACAACAACAACATGTACACCTGGGAAGAATAAATAAGTAGCCGGTAACATAATAGATCCTAACGATGCCCGACAGGTGCTTATTAAACCCTTAACTGTACATTACCCATCTGCAAGAGACAGAAATCCTCATGAAGATCTCTGCCAGTTTTGTTGCTGAAACCGCATTGCATCCATGGTGCATTGACAGCTGGGGGCTCTTTGAGCCTGAATCTACGATTATTTCAAAAGGCAATCTGCGTCTCTGTGCTGTGAAGGGGTTAACCTTTATGAAAAAAGCAAACGTAATTTATCTGCAAGAGGCATAGATCCTCAGTTTACTCACTATTACATAGCTGTATCTCTTCTTCTTCCCTGCTCCACTGCCAATCGCTACTTAACCTGTACTTTTACGCGAATACCAATTTGCGGGAGCGACCTGCCCTATCTGATTACGTCTTAGCTCCCCATTCTTGTCATCAGGGGTTTCGAAGCGTGTGAGCTGTTCGCAGGGAGCCAGAAAGGTTTCAATACGCAATTTAGCGCAAGAGCGATTATCTAAGTTAATGAGACTCTGCCAGCTTCTGGTAACGACGTTTCTGTAATCCTGAAATTACCGCGGATCACCGCAGGATACCTTAAAGTAGTCTGCCCGGAAAACATAGGCCTATGACCCCAGCAAAAGGTATAGATCCTCATGAGGATCTATGCCTCTTGCAGATAAATTACGTTTGCTTTTTTCATAAAGGTTAACCCCTACACAGCACAGAGACGCAGATTGCCTTTTGAAATAATCGTAGATTCAGCCTCAAAGAGCCCCCAGCTGTCAATGCACCATGGATGCAATGCGGTTTCAGCAACAAAACTGGCAGAGATCTTCGTAAGCCCCTGTGATTGCGGAGGGCCATTAGCATCTGTGCCTATTGCAGCTAGACTATGTTGGCTTTCCGGCTCCGGCAGTGGGGAGTTGATGAGATACGGGTTGTGTAAGAAAGTGTGTCTCGTTCTGTAGCCAACAAAACATGTTTCTAAATCATAGTGCCAAGTGTCTGAATGCAGGCGAAGGGAAAAAAAGTGGCAATTACGCACATCTACAAAACAATTTGGCAAGTGTGGTCAGTGAATTTTTTTTTTGTCAGTGCAGAAGATCCTTTGCACCGCGCTGTGGTCCTTTCGCCCTCATTTAAATAAATAGCCTATGTTATACACGAATGTTGAACTTTTTCCCGAGACTCTCGACACCAATACAACACCCGCACTTGTTGTCTCCCTCGATTCGCTACAGCTGGTCATCTGTAGCGAATCGCGGGAGACAACCGGTGGGAGATGACATTAGCTAGTATAATAATCGCATTTTGGCCATCTCGTTGTCTATACTACATTCGGATTACCAACGGCCAAGTAAAAGTACAGTTCCGATAGTGAGTCAGGCAGCAGTGCGTATCTGCTAAGAGCACACGCGTTACGGAGGCAACTGTTGCCGTCCTGATGTTAGATGATATATATCTTTATGTTTGTCTGTTTTTAGATAACGCTATAATAGAGAGAGAGAGAGAGAGAGAGAGAGAGAGAGAGAGAGAGAGAGAGAGAGAGAGAGAGAGAGAGAGAGAGACAGACAGACAGACAGACAGACAGACAGACAGACAGACAGACAGACAGACAGCCTGGAGAGACGCATCCACGCGACATCACCAGAGGAAAACAAAAGCCAGTGAACAACCATTAAGTGGTCTGCAGTACCCCGCCGGAACCCAACACAGCACACACACACAGCGGTCAACGAGAATACTG
>BTPG01000001.1:11315994-11360994 GCA_036245525.1 Semisulcospira habei
CCCACCCCAACCCCCCCTCCCCCCTTCCTCCCTGCCTTTACCCCCCTCTTGTGAGTACCGAAACTTCACTGTCACACAGTCCATCATTCGAAAGAGCCCATGGATAATTATTTCATCTTTCCGCTTAAGCCTGAAAACAGTCTCGTTAAGTCATTCGAGATGTGTCGCATCTGGATACGCGGCTTAAACCGCGTATCTGGATGCTACGCGTCTCGAATGAGTTACAACACTCCGCTGAGATAACCGCTAGCTACACGAGCTTTAGATCGTCATTAGCCTCGATACGCATCTGCACGAGGTTAATACATTCAAGTTATGCCTGCCCGCCACAGACCGCATGGGCACATGTGAACGTACGTTTCCTGCCAGCTTGCTCAAATGGAGAAACGCCGACTGATAATTATTATGGAACTGCACCACATTCTTCTTGAACACACAGTCATGATCGTCTGCAAGAAACGCATTATCTTCATGATGCAGGGAGTCGTGAGAATCTATGCCTCTTGCGTTGCTTCAATCTTACTCTATCACCCTCACAGTGAAAGTTCACGACCGTTCGTGCAATTAACAATGTAGGAAAAACGTCAGAGCGAATAATGCGAGAAAAATCCATTAACGGAAATAGAACTACTCTACTTTTACCGTGATTGCTTTTGACGTCCGCAGTCAACTGCAGGAAACGGATTTCGGCTGTCACCCAGTAGGCCAACCCGGGCTGATCGATTAGCACTTTGCTTTAAGATGGGCACCACAACAATGAGCTTTGCAGGGTCTTACGTCAAAACCAATTCAGCCAGGGAGAAGCAATCAGGCACGTAATAATGCACACGAACATCGCTAAAGTACAAACCATTAATAAAGAGAGAAAGGGGCCGGATGTAATGGAAAACGTGTTCCGTTTCTTTCCACTTGTAGATGTAACCCGCGATAACCCCTCAATATGAAGACACAAAAAGGGTTGCAATTATGGTTTCAAGAGGCAGATATTCTCATGAGGATCCGCAGTTGCGGGGCTGATGAGAATCTGTTCCCCTTGCAGCCGGAAGTGGGTTCGATTTCGCGGAAGGATGTCTGCTTCTGCAGCTAAGGGAGAAATAAAATATTTCCGGCCGGCTCAGACACTTCACCCGCAAAATGGGCCTCTGTCAAACTGGGTGCCATATCACATGTTGCTCCGTTTTTGAGCATTGAGAAGGAAGAGCCGGGAACAACTTGCTTGCCAGGGGGTGTTTAGAACAAGCATAACATGCGTGCGCATCCTTTAACTCCCTCGAGGCGCATTGCATCCGGTTACGCGGCATAATGCGGCGTCTCGAATGCGTTAAACTCCTTTTCCGCCGAGAAATTCTGATCACGATTTAACTCATTTATCCCCGACGCCCTATATCGGGAGATGGTTTGACCATGATAATTCAAGGGTACTGCCAGATTAGCTTGGCGCCTGAAGGCGCCAAGCTAATCTGGCACTACCCTTGAATTATTTTATCTCCTGCAACTGGTACATTGCCATTATGTGACACCTCCAAAATTTAGGAAATGCGGCCGTGGGGTTAAACGGGTTAATGGCTTAAGACATGGATCCTCTTGACAACTCGAACTGCTGGGGCTAGTGGGGACCAATGCTTTTTCAGTTGCTGACACCACTGTATACCCATGTTCCTTGGACGACTGGGACCCTTCGGCGTTGAGTTAACGATATTTCAGAAAAACAGTCTGTCACCACTGGCAGTAAAGGGGGCTGAAAAGAAAGAAAAGCGGACAGAAAGGACGATAGCAAGAAAGAGAAAGGATGAAAAGAAGCGAAATAAACGTAAGTTGTGTGCGAGGAAAAATAAAATAGCAGTTATGTCCTTGAGCGCAATTGTGTTTCATTTATCCCGTTTTTACGTTTTCTTTACATAATAATAATAATAATAATAATAATAATAATAATAATAATAATAATAATACATAGTTTTTATATAGCGCCCTTCCCCACGAACAGCAAGCTCGGAGCGCTTTACAGCACATAAAAAACATTAAAAAAGAGAAAAATTAGAACACATTCACTCTTTAAATAAACATCTGCTCGCACCATGTAGGCGCATTTCTAACACGAAACACACACACACACACACACACACACACACACACACACACACACACACACACACACACACACACACACACACACACACGCACACACACACACACACACACACATACACACACACAGCCTATCTACATGGGCTCTCTCTCTTGGCTTGACTTCGCGAACGAAGATTTTATAGGAGTTGCCCACGACGTCTGCAGGCTTGTTCGTGGCTGCGGAGGCCAATCCGAGACAGGCAGGTTCGACCGCAGTGGCTGCAGGGGAAGGTATGGCCAGGGTTCTGAGCTGCGGCATCTCTGTTTTTTCTCCTGAGCCGCTTGTCCTTAAGGCTAGCTCTGTGAGAGTCCTCAAAGGAGACAGCTGCCTTGTAAATGGTGGAGCGCCAGGTGTCACGGTCCGCAGCAAGCGAAGACCACTGGTGGTGGTCGATTTGGCAGGCACTAAGTGACTTCTTGAGACAGTCTTTGTATCTCTTCTTTGGTGCCCCTCTGTCACGGTGTCCAGTAGCAAGCTCGCCGAACAGGGTGATCTTTGGTAGGCGATGATCCTCCATCCTGGAGACATGCCCCGCCCAGCGGAGCTGTGTCCGCAGCAGCAAAGCCTCGATGCTCACAGCTTCAGCATGTTCAAGGACCTCGACGTTGGTGACATAGTCACTCCAGTGAATGCCCAGGATGGTACGCAGGCAGCGCTGGTGGAAGCGTTCAAGGAGTCGTAGTTGGCTGCGGTAGAGGGCCCAGGACTCGGAACCATACAGCAGGGTGGTGAGGACCACAGCTCTGTACACGCTGATCTTGGTGCCTGTTTTCAGCTGTTGATTGTGCCACACCCGCTTGAAAAGTCGCCCGAAAGCGCTGTTCGCTTTTGCCAGCCTGCTGTCAAGCTCCTTGTCCAGCTTGGCGTCCGACGTGATAATGCAGCCAAGGTAAGTAAACTGGTGCACTGACTTTAGTTCAGACTCGCCAATGGTGATGTGAGGAGGGCGATACACTGTCTTGGGTGCCGGCTGATGGAGGACCTCTGTCTTTTTCAGACTGACCTCGAGTCCAAAGAGCTGGGCAGCATCTGCGAAGCAAGACGTGATGCGCTGCAGGGCTCTCTCTGTGTGTGCAACGAGGGCAGCATCATCAGCAAAAAGCAGCTCACGAATCAGTTTGTCTAGGGTTTTCGTGTGGGCCTGCAGTCGTCTGAGGTTGAACAGGCTGCCATCGAGACGATACCTGATGTACACTGCATCGTCATCATCGAGGTCCACTGTGGCCTGCTTCAACATCATGCTAAAAAAGATGGTGAAGAGGGTTGGTGCCAGCACGCAGCCCTGCTTTACGCCGTTGAGAATAGGGAATGGTTCTGAGAGGTCATTGTTGAGTCTGACCTGGCCTTGCTGGTCCTCGTGTAGCTGGACAATCATGTTGAGGAACTTTGGGGGACAGCCAAGTCGCTCCAGGATCTGCCACATGCCTTGCCTGCTCACAGTGTCGAACGCTTTTGTTAGGTCGACAAATGTTACGTACAGCCCTTTGTTCTGCTCGCGGCACTTCTCCTGTAGCTGTCTCAGCACAAAGACCATATCGGTGGTGCTCCTGTTTGCTCTGAAGCCACACATGGGCTACCCACATACGAAACAACCAACATTTCCAGGCAGCACATCCAGACTAAGCTAATCTTGATATGCTACCAGGAAAAGATGGGTCTTCAAATTTGTTTTGAAGGTCATCAGGGTAGGGGAAAGACGGACATGCAGTGGAAGTGAGTTCCAGACGTGAGGGGCCTGATAACTGAAAGAACGGGCACCAGCAGTTTTTAGGCTGACTCTGGGCTGAACGAGCAGTTTTTGTGAGCTTGAGCGTAGACTTCTGCTAGGATTATGTGATGCAAGGGAAGAAGACAGATATGCAGGAAGCGTATTGTCATAGTGTTTGTATGCCAAAGTGGCCAACTTGTACTCTATTCTCTGTTTGACAGGTAGCCAGTGGAGATGCTTTAGCAGTGGTGTGATATGATCAGTACGTTTTTTGCGAAGGACTAACCGGGCTGCATTATTCTGGATACGCTGAATGCGAGTGAGTTGATCAGATGAGATACCAGCAAGGAGGGAATTACAGTAATCTAGACGGGACAGAATGCGAGAGCATACAAGCTGGGCAGTAGCCTTTTCTGTCAAAAAGGATCTGATCATGCCTATTTTGCGGAGCTCCAGGTAGGCAGTGCGGCAAAGATGGCTAACCTGTTTTTCCATCGATAAACTTGAATCCAGAAATACACCCAGATTTTTTACATTGGATTTGAAAGAAATGTCATGGCCACCTATGGAAATATGATCACTGCTGGAGGCGGATGTTCTAGCTCGAGTACCAACAAGCATGCTCTCTGTTTTGTCATCATTTAACTTGAGTTTGTTGCAAGTCATCCAGTCTTTGACTTCAACTATACACTTCTCCACATTGGAGACAATGGTCTGCAGTTTACCAGGATGGTCAGACTTAGAGACCTGAGTGTCATCAGCATACTTGTGATACTCACAGCTATTCTGGCTGAAGATTTGGGAAACTGGTTTAGTGTACAGAGAGAACAGCAGAGGACCCAAAACAGATCCCTGTGGGACACCATACTTCAAAAGCACAGGCTGAGACATGATCCCATTCACACATACAGACTGATATCTTTCAAAAAGGTAAGACCTTATTATTATAAGAAATTGACAAATGTACACGGACATAAAAGGGCTATAACCTCGGTTTTAAGAAGAATAGATTCTCATGAGGCCCCGCAATTGCGGGGCCTCATGGGAATCTATGCCTCTTGCAGACGGAAGTGGGGTCGATTTCGCGGAACTATGCCTGCTTTTGCAGCTTGTGTTTGTAGACTGGGAGCCTGAGGATGTTATTCATCCTAGATTTACTTTTTCGTTTGAAGACGAACATGATTGTATGCTATTATTACATGTTAATTTGTTGGATTATTGTCTCTTCATCTTTTGTCTTTTTTTCTGGAACTATGTAATCTGACCATCCCATTATAATCCTAAATTAATTTTTCAAATTTATCAAACGTTTTGATGAAGACTCTGATGACAAATTAATTTCAGGATTACAATGACATGGTCAGCTTACATAGTTCCAGATTTATTTAATTTTTTCATAAAACGACACTTTTCGTGTGTTACGCTACACGGTATCAGAGTCACCATACAGTTAGCCTAGTGTTATGTGCCCCTATAAGCCGCTGTATCGCATCTAAAGGGTACATGTCTCGGTGAGCTTAAGGTTATCGGGGCCGACGTCAACCTTAGCAGGCCAGCTAATGCTGAAGTCGGCCTGAGGACCTTTCGCGTTTAAGTGGTTTTTCTTCTCAATTTTGTTGGTAAATTCAACAATACAATAAGACTATCGCTCCCGGGTACCGCTATATACTAAAGGCGTAATCCAGCGTAGATTCTGCGAAATTCAGCTCTCTCTCAAAAGCTGTCAGACGTACTTTTGATACTAAGGTCGGTTTATTCCACAGACTACTATTCCAGTCACTGTCATATACCAGAACACGGCTAGTAACATCCAACTGCAAGAGACATAGATCCTCATGAGCCCCCGCAATGCCTCTTGCTATCCTTATTCGTCTCCGTGTAGAGTGGCAGACGAGGTTACTTACAGTATTAAAAATATGAATGTATAGTTGTTTCCGAAAGATTATTTCCACGCGATGGTACTTGTGACGGTGTCAGGTTTAAACCACGATGATTTCCTTCATCAGTAAAAGGAACAGATCTAAATAAAGAAGGACTAGAAAGACTCATGCATTCTCATGAGCCATTGCCGCTGCATGGGCTCATGAAAATCCGTGTCTGTTGCAGACGGGTGTTTGGGACTGTACCATCGCACGTCCACAAAGACGAAGCTGATAACACAAACGTAGGGGACACTACTGGTCACACAAGGGACGCAACCCTTGACGCCTCAGGGGACTTTTGATTAGCCCGGTGAAAGGGGAGGTTATCGACATACAATTTGGATTGACTCCCTTGTGTATTTCTTGCTCAGAGATGTGCTTTGCGGAGGATCTCCAGCAACAGAACAATTCCATTTCCCTTGCAAGGTTGCGTAGATGTTTATATTATGCCTCTGCAGAATGTAAGGGCGCATGCCTCTAGGTTGAAATGTCGAGTTTAGCTCTGTTTTCTTGAGACCGAGGGGCTGTCGGACGTTCAAACGATACCAAGATGTGGACTAGATTCTCTCACGTTAGTAATGGAACAAGACAAGCGGAAGAGATGTCTGATAGACTGTGTACGGTAGTTGTCTGTATTCATAACTCCATCTTTTCGCCCCGTCGGTTCTGAAACACCAGGAAATAACAATCTTTATATTTAAGGGCGATGCGTGGAGCATGAATGGTCTTCAACCAGCTCAGACACGTACTTCCTTCTCAGTGGGCCATTTCCCAATAATCAATTGTTGGCAGTTCAATAAAAATTTCGGAAATCATTGGTCTTTAAATATAAAACACTAATTATTTAAATCATTCGAGGCATGCCGCCTCCGGATACGCGGCTTATGCCGCGTATCCGGAGGCGGCACGTATGAGTTAATTACTGATTTTACTCATTTAACCCGTTCTGTGCCCGCTGACGGAAACCGTGTTCCTGCTGTCTTCGTAAATACAACGTCAACAAGCCCTAGCTGTTCTATGAACATTGATTCAACGTGGTGTCAGCAAGAGGCATAGATCCTCATAAGCCCCTTTCTCAGTTGCGTGTGTTAAATGTTTTCGGCACTGAACGGGTTAACTCATTCTACCCAACACCGAACTCCCCAAATTTTGACGTTGTTCTCTGAAGACTGCATTACAGAGCAGGACACAGATCGACCATGATAGGCAAGGGTGATGCCAGAATAGCTTGGCGCCCATAGGCGCCACGCTATTCTTGCAACACCGTTGAACTATCATGGTCGATCCTTATTTTGCTGTGGTGTGTCTGGGATAAAAGGAGTTAAGTTAGCTCCATTGTCCAGCAGTGTTGTAAGACTTACTATGAACGTTTATGAAAGGGATATTGCGTTCTAAACCATAAGACAATAAAAACGCTAATTTTGCATCGTAGCGGTTTTCGTCGTAAATATGCCTTGTTCCGTTTTGTTTTAACTCATTCTACCCCAGACACACCACAGGAAGATAATGATCGACCATGATAGTTCAAGGGTGATGCCAGAATAGCTAGCTTGGCGCCTATGGGCGCCAAGCTATTCTAGCAACACCCTTGAACTATCATGGTCGATCTGTGTCTTGCACTGCAACGCAGTCTTCAGAGGACAACGGCAAAATTGAAGGATTTCGGTGTTGGGGTAGAATGAGTTAACACAGTTTGTTAGATAATGTTTTGAAGGAGTGTTGTGTCTTGCGTAAAGAGAGTATTTAGTCTTTAAAATTTCACGTCGATGACTTTTGACGTCATCAATGACCCTACCGTCACAGGATATTGAACTTGAAATGGAGAGCATTTGCAGAGGACAAAGCTGAAAAGCAACCAGTGTGTATTGTCACTCGGGTCAATATCAATGAAAATCTGCCATGTTTGATCAAAGGTGCCTAACAAATCAACATGATTTACAAAAACAAAAAACAAGCAGTTGTTTATTTTTATGTTAGCGGCCATATTTTCCTGATCAAATGGATGTGGGTGTGTTCCTCATCTCGTTGTCAACCACTGGAGCATAATAAATAAAAATAAAATTGAAAGTAATTCACACTGCAGAAAATCTGATTTATTAAGAAAATGGTGTGCACCGGAAGCTCTGTGTCTGTAGCGAATTTTATAATTAAAATTTCGTTTGAGGCTGTTTAGAACATCATAATCAGTCCACAAAACATGTGGGTTTAGACATCTCACAGGAAACATTGTCACAGCGTGTCCAGTTTTGTTTATTTTCATCACAAGTGAAACCTTGTGTCTTCCACGGCAGTTAAAGGCGATTACCCTTTCAACATTTGTGTGCAGGTAGCTCAGACGGTAGTCTCAACATGTAAAGTAAAATACAAAGATATATTTCTCGTTTTGTTATATGGATGGATCTTCGCCTCCCGACACATTTCGCGTTTTATTGCCTCAGTGTATATTAATTCTTTTCTGTCTGAGGTAGATCGCTTTAATATGGCGTCGTCTGTACAGAATCAACAGGACATTTTCATGTAGAAGACACCCCACCCGGGTCTGCCCTGGGGGACTTGGGTGGGGTTAGGTATTTTTTAGTTCCCAGGGTCACCCTGGTCAGCCCCACAGGGTGGGTTTTTCTCTCTATTCTGGGGCATGTGTTTCTGCCTACCCTTTGTCCATTCACCTGTTTTTGCCTTTTTAAAACTCTCCCTACTGTCTGCACTGCCTGTAGCTCTTGATATTGGATGTGTGTTGCTAAATGGTCTTAGCTTTATTTAGGCGCCATGTTGTAGGTTTATTAAACGTATTTGACCGGCTGGCGACATACATTCAATTTTCTGTTTAGTTTTTTTTTTCACAAGCAGTGCAGGCACGTCCTGAGAAAGCCTTGTTGCTGTCGGGACGTTAAGCAATGTACAATCAATCAATCAATCATGTAGAAGACGGAAGGCTCTGGCCAAAGGAATGTCATCATTGTCTGTATTTATAAGTGTGCTGGCCTGTGATATTGAACCTTACGGACTTGAGCCTTGAGTGCCAAAACCACAGACCAGCATACAGATGTAAATTATTCAGTT
This sequence comes from Semisulcospira habei, assembly GCA_036245525.1. NCBI lineage: Eukaryota > Metazoa > Mollusca > Gastropoda > Semisulcospiridae > Semisulcospira > Semisulcospira habei. Next base: position 11,324,813 of record BTPG01000001.1, read on the forward strand.
TCCAGGAGTGTGCGCTCATCAAGGAAACAATAAAAGGCAATCCTACATTTCGGAACAGTCCATGAATAAATGTTTCGTCTTTCAGTTGTTACAACAGTTTACTCAGAGTTATCACGCTATGTACTGTGATTAGTGTGACGCTGGCACGCTACTTTGGTTTGCGCCTGCATGTGATGTTATTTAGTCTTTGATTCTTTAGAGACGTGCCGCATTCGGATATGCGGGATGCAGTCGCGTATCCGGATGCGGCACGTCTCGAATGTGTTAACAGTTCACTTAAGTTCTACAGAATTATTGGTGAATTGGTCGTTCAGACGACAGGAGCATGCAATCAGATGCCACGCGTCTTCCCAGTGCTCAGATCCTCGGACAGACGTCGGCCGCACTTGGCCCGCGCACGGCTGTGCGTGGGCCAACTGGCTGTCGGTAGCGGTTTTTGTAGCGATGATTCCTTTATTTTTCGCGACAAAAACCACTACCGACAGCCAAGGGGTTAACCTGCCAGTTATTCCACCGCGATTCGACATCTCGCCTAAGAATCAGTCTCCGTCGTTAATGTTACCGTCGTTACCCTGTGCAGTCAAAAAGACAGTAAATCCATTTTTGGGATAAGCGAGTTTTGCATTGTATTACAAAAAAAAACAAACATCTCGCTGTTCACACAAACAATGAATTTACTGTCCTTTGCTTTCTCAGCAGAGACAGAACTGTAAGAGAATTTTAGCCTTTAGTTTTTAACTTTGCCGTTTACGTGATAAAGTTGCTTATCCCGTAAAGCCCTGAAAGACTACGACAGTATGTGGATCGACCACGATATTTCAAGGTTGGTATCAGAATAGCTTGGCGCCTCTAGGCGCCAAGCTATTCTGACACCAACCTTGAAATATCATTGTCGATGTGTCTCCAGAACTGTGATATAGACCTCATAGGATATCTACAAACCCTTTCATTCCCGAGATAAAATTAGCACCACCAAACCGCAAGAGGTACAGATTCTCATGAGAGCTCATTGGGATCTGTGCCCCGTGCTGACACCACTTTGTGTCTATGTTTTATTAGAAGGATAGCGTTCTTTTTGGTGTTGAATTAAGGAAGATTTCAGACACAAAGTTGCGACCGCTTGCAACAAATGTGGTTAACACACTGGCGCTGGAAGTTTAAAAGGGTACAATCCCCGTCTGCCGATCTCATACTTGATTTGCGCCCGGCGTGATCAATGACATTTGGGAGCAAATCACCCGATTTGCAAGTCAGATCTGCCTAACGATCCGTCGACAGGTGGTATAGTCAATCGAGCGCACGCTACTCAATTGTTACAGCCTGACGTTTTCGGGTCAAACAGGAAGAATTGTGTAAATGACATTATTACGTTGTAGTGGTCAAGAATGTGGCGTGCGTATGACTAGGTTGCATATTTAGCGAATGGTGGCCACATCTATGTAGATCAATGTCTTTGTTTGTGATCTGGGACCTTACAGTCTAAGGCAGTATATTCTAAATAACAGACCAGAATAAGTATGTTGGTAGTTTTACGAGATTAAAGCAAACACTTAAACAAAGCAAATTTAAACCTTCACTGACGAGAACAATTGACACCATCAAACTGCAAGAGGCATAGATCCTCATGAAGATCTATGCCTCTTGCTGAAACCTCTTTGTATCTACGTTCCTTTGACGGCTGTGGATGTTTGACGCTGACTTTACGAAGATTTCAAAGACACAATCATTTTCCACTGGTAGTGTAGGGTTAACAGAACGCAGTATGCGTCAACGGGCAGTGAAGGGTTAATCTCTTTACTGCCGAGAAAAAGTGCATGCAATCTAATTGCAAGAGGCATAGATCCTCATGAGCCCCCGCGACTGCGGGGGCTCATGAGGATCTATGTCTCTTGCTGAGACCATTTTGTGTCCATGTAAGGGACAGTTGTGTGGCTTTTGGTCATTCAGTGAACACCGATTTTAGAAACAAAGTGTTCGTCCGTTGGCAGGGAAGGGGTTAAATTAATGGGGTCAAAATGCAAGAAACTCTAGACTGTCACGGCTTTTACGGGATTTTGACGTTCACGGCGAGACTTTGATCCTCACTGAGAGACTTTGACCTTCACGACGAGACTTTGACGTGCACGACGAGATTTTGACGTTGGAAGCGAGACTTTTGCCGGCATCTCGAACGCCTGATACAAAAGAACGGCCAGGAATAATTTTCTTGACCAGAGAAATTGTAAATGGCGAAAAAGTTCCTGAAATAGCCACAAGACGAATTAAATTACTCCTAAAATACGGCGACCAGACAGCGCCGGTCAAAAAAAGAAAAGCAAGGAATTGCTGGATTCGTCGCCGGTCAGGCTGCCGAGGCCACAGATGTAGAGCGAAAAAGAATGGAAGTCATTTAGTTTTGGGGAGTTTAACATCCAGAACACTGTATCCTCCTTTGCCAGGCTGAATAGAGATTTTTTCTTCTGATACAAGATGCGAACATTATGCTAAGAAATTTGTGTCGCGTTTTCCCGCAGTCACTCGACGTTCCATAAGCAGGATTGCTCTCCTTTGGTCAAAAATTATATTATATTATAGTGAAGAAGAGGTTAACCGCCGGGGCAAGCCGACATAAACCCTCATGAGCCCCCACAGTCGCGGGGGCCTCATGAGGATTTTTGTCTCTTGTTAGTTCCGTATATTATTCCTCATAAATTTATGTGGGTTTTTTTATCATACAAATGTTGATCAGTGTGTAGCGGTTTCAGGCGCGCAATTTGTGATCACTTGGCAGCGAAGGGTACTTTGTTATGCGTCACGAGAACTCGTTTCTGGGCTTCAGCCTGGGGCCATGGATATCTGCCGGTGGTCATTAGCAATCGATGAGGGACTAGGGGTAGTTTTTTGGGGCAGCTGGGGTGGGGTGGGGGGGGGGAAGGTTGAATATGAGCGTGAAACGGAATGGTGCTAATCGGAGGTCAACCTCGGCACTGCCGGCGACCAAAAATATTTGACACCATCATGGAGTCATTGGCAGATTAACCCTTCTGCCTGAGGTACAGGGATGTCAAAGTAGAATCATCAAGAGGCATAGATTCTCATGAACCCCGGCGTATTCGGGGGCGCATGAGAATCTTTACCTCTTGCATTTAGAGGTTGTGTTGCAACGGCGAAGACAGTTGTCTCACATTTGGAGTAGGATGGATGGCATCGCCTCTTCGCTGATCCCGTGAAATTCGGGCGAGAAGACCCGCTGTACAGTTGAAAAAAAAAATCGTCCTCACATAAGTGACATATGATCTTTAATATACTGAGCTCTCATGGTCAGACCAAGTCAGCAAAGGGTCTTCGAGCCGATGCCAGCCGCAGTCGGTCAATGCACATGTGTGTGCTTGCCGATGAGGTCGACGTCTGCCCACGTCTCAGGATTATGGACTCAAAGTGATGTCAGCAAGAGGTATAGATCCTGTGAGCCCCCGCAGTTGCGGGGGCTCATGAGGATCTATACCTCTTGCAGTTGGCCGGCGTTCAAATTTTCACGACACTGAAAGGGTTAAACTGAATTTCTATCAAGTTAGAAGGCATATCTGACACATAAACATATCGATTGCGGAAAATTGTACCAACCCTGACGCGACAAGACACACACTTCAACCTGATTACCAGTTAGAAGGCGTCTCTTTCGATTCAACATATCGATTACGCATAAACTGTGTCACTCGTGATACTTCAATGGTAGTGCACGATTAGCTTTGAGCTGTCAAGACGCAATGCTAAAACATTTCGAGACCCAAGAAATTTCAGGGTCAAATCCATATCTCCAGTCAAATTTGAACGGAGATCCTCGAAAACATTATTCCACTAGAGATGTACTCGATAAAACTAGCAATGCACATTGAGGCTAAAGCGAATTTCAAAATGTGTGAGTTGTCCTCTTACGCCTGCATCGCAAATTAGCAGATAGAGCTATGTGACAGTTCAAGGGTGGTGCCAGGGCAGCTTAACGCTTCTATGAGCCGAGCTGTTCTAGCACCATAAATAAAACGACCCTGCAGGCGCCAAGCCATTCTGGCACCGCCTGTGAATTCTCACGGTCGAGGCGCAGACCTATTCTGCCACCACCCTCGAACTGTCACTGTCTTTTCTCTTCCGGTTGCAGGATATCAGAGCTGAATGTGCAAAATTAAACGTACATTCAATGGTAGGTCTGGTCCTCAGACGCGATTGACAGGTCCAGCCGTATGTCTTGATACGATTGTCCACACTTTGCATTCCAAATCGACTAGACGCTGACCACAGTTAATAGTACTAATCTTGGAGAAGTACCAGCAGTACCAGAAGCTGGTGCTCGGCTTTGGGTCATTTTCGCCAGCGTTAACCCCTTCAGTGTCAGTTGAGGCAGTATACATTAATCTGCATTCTTCGATCAAGTACCATTAAGCGTAAATTTGAAGACACATTTCAGCACCATTTGTGTTTATTATGCCTTGTAGACACACCTAATGAGCTTTAACAGAAGTTGGGACACGCAACAATACTACACACGCGAAATCGCACTTATGTATTATGTGCAGTCGTTAGCGTGTCGATCTATTTTTGTCTTTTTTTCGAACTGATAGCGTTATATTTATAGAAAGTCATTGTCAGGTTATTTGATATAAGGACGACGTGTGCTGAACTGGATTGTCCTGTGTCTAAATGAGCCATAGTAAGACCTGTCAGTTAGGGCGGTAGTGGACCTTAAGCCTTTAACCCATTTAGCCCCAAGGATATATTTTCAAAGTTTTGCAGGCATCACCTAAAATCTATGTTTCAGTTTCAGGAGATGGATCGACCATGATAATTTGAGGGTAGTGCCAGATTAGCTTGGCGCCACTACGCCAAGCCAGTCTGTCACTACCCTTGAATTATCATGGTCGAGTCATCTCATGCTGTAGTTTAGCTTGGGCTTCAACTTTGAAAAATCCTAGCTGTTCCAGATACATGGATTCAAAGTTGTGTCACCAAGAGGCATAGATCCTCATAAGCCCTAGCATCAAGGGGGCTTTTGAAGATATATACACCTATATCCGTGTTTAGAATTTATCGGATCTCAACAGATTAAAGATCATTTAACCTATTCAGCCCTGACGCACTACAACAGGAGATGGGTCGACCATGATTAATTCAAGGGTAGTGCCAGATTAGTTTGGCGCCTGTCGGCGCCATGCTAATTTGGCACTGCCCTTGAATTATCATGTCGATCCATCTCCTGCACCAGGTGCATAGTCGTTAGATGACGCCTCCAAAATTTGGGAAATACGTGCGTCGGGCTGAATGAGTTAAACCCGTTGCCTGAATCGTCTGACGGTTACGCTTTTTAAAATACGACATCGGTATTGCCCTGAACTTGAATGTAACGTTCGCGAGTTTTCTTTGTTATATTTTTTTCTCTCTTTAAAAATGTTTTTATATTTATTTTATTTCTTTAATTCATTTTTATTTATGTATTATTTTGTTAGTTATTTAGCTATTGTGGCTGCCTGGCTGGCTGGATGTATGGATGGATGGAAGGATTGATTGATTGATTGACTTACTGACTGACTGATTGACTGACTGAGTGATTGATTGATTGGTTGATCGATCGATCGATTGATTCATTGATTGATTGGATGATTGATCGTCACTTTGAGCGAACGTTGTGTAATTACGTACTGGAGAGAGAAATAACATCGCGCCGAGGACACATTTTGAAGTTACCATGCTATTTCAGTGTTCTGAAGTTGAACATACAGCTGCACAATCTATTTGCTCCTTGTGGCTGCCGAACTCTTCCCATCAAACGGTTGTGCTTTGGGAAAACCTCTCGATTTATCGCCAGCTGGATTCGATTACGCTAAGCTTTCGCAGTGTCCTCCTTCCAGACTAACGTTTCCACCATCGATAAATGTGTCGCGATAAGTGGAACATATACAAAGGTATTTCCGATCTACCATTCGATCGCGGTTCTCTTTCTTGCAACACCGTGCAGATCCCTAGACAGAGACACAGATGTATGCATCCCCAGTGCCCTACGCTGGCCCGCGCACATTCGTGCGCGGGTCAACCACGAACGACGTCGGCCTAAAAACCTTTAGCACACTGTACACCTGCTACATATAACTTAGTAACCGAGATTCGAGGTAACAACCTGGCATGAGAGAACACCCAACATCTGTGAACCTTGTTTTCAAAAACAGAAAAAAAAAAAAACCCACCAAGATAAGAATAATTTAGACCTTTGAAATAGTCGATAATGAAGTCTTTGGGAACAAAGATGATAATCATATTCAACCCATTTAGCCCCAACGCACTACAGCAAGAGACGGATTGACCACGATAATTCAAGGGTAGTGCCAGATTAGCTTGACGCCTGAAGGCGCGTAGCTAACCTGGCACTATCCTTGAATTATTATGGTTAATCCGTCTCTTGCAACTGGCTCGTAGTACTTAGGTAACACTTCCAAAATGTGGGAAATCCGGCCCTGGGACTAAATGGGTTAATATTCAAGTGAAGGTGAAAACACGAATACAACTGCCGGCATTTCCCCAGCTCATATGAGACAACCCTATCTCAGTTTCAAGTCTGTGATAAAGTCATACAGTCTCCGCCACGGCCGTTAACCACTTTGTGATTTAGTGACATACCGGTGAGCATTTCCGGAGATGAACACTCACGTAAAATGGGCAGATGTAGTTGACGTCATTTCGAGATTCACGTCACAAGAGATGTGTCCCATTTTGGAACAATAATGAAGAAGAACGTCGTAAAAGAAAAGTGACGTCAAAAGAATATTTTGTTTCGGACTGTTTTTTTTACTTCGAGAAACACTGTACTGGAACTGATTTGTAAGGCATTTTCGTTGTATAAACAAATTACATTGTTGGCTGTTTGATGATAACATAAATCACGCGTTTTCATAAAGTGTCCCTTGATCCTTTCCTTGCCAACGTACGTACATTTTTGTTCCTGAAATCTTTGCTCATTCAACGTTCAAAAGCCAACACCGTCCAAGAAACATTGATACAAATTTGGCCTCAGCTAGAGGCATAGATCCTCATAAGCCCCCGCAGTCGCGGGGGCTCATGAGGGTCTATGCCTCTTGCGGTTAGATCACGTTCACTTTTTATTGGCAGTGATGGGGTAAAATCTCTGTCAACCTGAGCACGAGCGCTAAATCGGAAGGCAGTCATATTTTAATCTCTGTATAACTTTGTTTTCGGCGAGAGAAGAAAAAAGGCACTACATAATTATTACGTCATCGACAGTTCACGTCACACAAATTCAGTCTGAACCATAAATAATAAGCGAGCTAGCGTGTCTCAGGTTGTAATCACCATTTACAAGGCTTAATTTGTATGACGGGGATTGGTTTCAAACAGTATTAACTATCGCCCAGTTTCTAATCTTACATTTCTATCAAAGATTCTTGAGAAAATTGTCCTTGTTCAAACTTTAAAGCATGTCAACTCTAATAGTCTGTTCAGTGTATTTCAGTCTGCATATCGTCCCCATCGTAGCACTGAAACAGCTTTGCTGAAGATATTCAATGACCTGCTTTGTGCTTTGGACGAGCGTAAGATCACAGTCCTTGCTTTGCTGGACCTGTCCAGTGCGTTCGACACTATTGACCATGAAATTTTGCTGTGCCGTCTTCAATCTGTATTTGGCATTGAAGGCACAGTCTTGGCATGGTTTAGTTCATACCTGACTGAACGATCCCAGATTGTTTCTGTCGACGGCTGTCGTTCTGAGCCATCACCTCTTCGGTTTGGTGTACCCCAGGGCTCGGTCCTAGGACCTGTATTGTTCTTACTGTATGTTCAGCCCCTGTCCGACCTGATTTGTAGTCGCTCCATTTCCCATCATGCATTTGCAGATGATACGCAGATGTACAAAAGTGATACTGTCGAGCGAGCTGTGAATGCCGTCCAAAGTATAAGCCAGTGCATTGACCATGTCAAATCATGGATGACCACCAACAAACTGATGTTAAATGATGGCAAAACTGAAGCAATGTTGGTAGCTAATCCAAGATTATCTTCGTCCCTGCCTTTACCGTCATCATTGTCTGTGGATGGAACACTCATTGGCTTCTCTGCGAGTGTGAGAAACCTGGGTGTTACACTTGACAGCGAGTTATCTATGTCACAGCATGTCAGTGCAGTGTGTAGATCCGCTTATCTGGAACTTCGTCGTATTAGTTCAGTTCGACACCTGCTGACCGTGGAAGCCACTAAAACACTAGTTTGTGCATTTGTGCTGTCCAAGCTAGATTATTGTAACTCTTTGCTTTGTGGCTGCCCTCACTATCTCATTGATCGCCTCCAAAAAATTCAGAACAATGCAGCCCGGCTTGTTGTGAGAGTCCGTAAGACTGAGCATGTCACACCCATCTTGAAGTCCCTTCACTGGCTACCTGTGTCCTCACGTATTCAATACAAAGTTATGTCAATCTGTTTTAACTGCCTTTCAGGCACCAGCCCAGAATACTTGTCCTCTTTGCTGCATGTGTATACACCCTCTCGTGAGCTCCGCTCCTCTTCTGATAAACGGAAGTTGTGTGTACCTTCTGTCCAAACTAAAACATTTGGTCAGCGCACTTTTGTTTATCAAGCCCCAGTGTTATGGAATACACTTCCTCTTGAGGTCAGAAACAGTGAGTCTGTCTCTGACTTCAAGAGGTCGTTGAAAACTCACCTTTTCAAGCTTTACTTTGAATAACTGCCAGTGTTTGATGCCTTAGTTGTAGTTCTGCAATCCTCCTTGTTTAGACTGAATGTTAATTAGAATATAAATTATTATGTATGTATTGTTGTTTAGTTTATTGTAAAAGTGGTGTGTTCGGGCATTGTGCTTTGTTTGTTATGTGCATATGTCATTGTATTTTTATTTTTGTGTACAGATTGTAAAGCGCTTAGAGCTTTTGAGTAAGATTAAGCGCTATATAAATACTCATTATTATTATTATTATTATTATCTGGGGCCTTAACCCTTTCATCCATGAGTAAATAAGAAGTCTGTATACCCTTCAACCCTGACTTTATTTGAGAAATTTCTGTGCACTGTAAAATATTTGTAAATAATACTTTACAACAGATATCCCCATAAAGTTATATATGTACAGATTTGCCATTGGATGTCAGTGGGCAGATGTTCACATCTGCACGGGACATAGACGACCCCGCCCTGCACGAGTTCCCTGCTGCCTTGCAGGTTAGTTTTTGGATAACCAAAGGCTAGGGTGCTGACACGGTACCTGATTGGGTGTATGAATTTCCTTGATGAAGTCACCACCCAGGGCGAAAGAGTCCCATGAGGGTCTCATCGGCCACGTGTCCAGGACCAAGGCGAGACACAAGTTATGTGGAGTTTGGTTTGTGGTTAACAGCCTGGAGAGGGATGGGCTCCGCCAGGTTCTTTTGCCCAAGACACACCACATGCAATGACAACCTTACCTCAATCCATACTGGATCGGTCGTCGCCCGGAACAAGGACCGCGCTTTCTGTCTTGCGCCAGGGCAGAGGTGTTAAGTGTGTTACTGGTGCACTACCAAAACTCCGTGCCAGAAACAACATCAGCATTGGCACCTGGAACGTCAGAACATTAAGAACGCCTGGAAAGGTAGAGGAACTGACACACGAAATGAACAGATACCACTGGGCCATCCTAGGACTGTGCGAAGTACGATGGAAGAACCTTGAAAAAACATCAACCCAGCAAAACCACAAACTGTATTACAGTGGCAGAGAAGACAAACACGAAAAGGGTGTCGGATTTCTCGTCCACAAAGACATCGTGAACACTGTCATGAGTTGTCGGCCAGTCACCAGTAGGCTTATCACCATACGCTTGAGGGCAACCCCATTCAATATTACCATTGTACAAGTTTACGCCCCAACAACAGACTATGGCGATAAGGAAATAGAAGACTTCTATGACCAACTGCAAGAAGTCTTGGATCAGACCCAAAAAGAAAGACATTCTTGTGGTGCAGGGAGACTGGAATGCCAAAATAGGAGAGGATGCTGCTAGGAACTGGAAAGGCACATGCGGACGCTACTGCAATGCAGAGACCAACGACAGAGGCTTAAGGCTCCTGGAATTTGCCAGCTCAAATGATCTAAAGCTGACGAACACGTTTGGCCCACACAAAGCATCCAGAAGGTGGACATGGCACAGCACGAACAGAGAGCACCATAACCAAATTGACTACATCATGGTGAAGAGACGCTTCCAAACCAGCGTGAACATTGCCAAGACAAGAAGTTTTCCAGGAGCAGACATTGGAAGCGACCATGACATAGTGATAATGACCTTCCGACTCCGCCTAAAGAAGGTCAACAAGCAGGGTCCCACCAGAATGAAGTTTGACCTCGAGAAACTGAAAGACCCAGAGGTAGCGGAAGCCTTCCAGGCAAAGATAGGAGGAATATTCGCGCCACTGCTACTTCTAGGTGCAGAAGACATGGATGTAGACACACTGATCGACACATTTAACACTGCTGTAATCCAACCAGCCAGTGAGATCCTTGGCAAACACCGACAAGCAAAGAAACTTTGGGTTACAGCTGACAAGCGTCGTGAATTAAAGGAAAAGAAATCAGAGGTAGAAGGAGCTAAACAATACAGGGGAATTAACCAGGATATCAAGAAAAGCATGAAAAAGGCAAAGAATAAGTGGATTGAAGATAGTGTAAACACGTAGAAGAAAACCTGAACAAAAATAATAGCAAAAAAGCATACCAGCTGGTGAAAGACCTGACCAGTGTAAAACAAGGATGCTCCTCGATCATTCAAGATAGGGAAGGGAACTGTCTTACGGAAAGAAGTACCCAACGGAGAAAGAAACACGCTTAGAAAAGACGGGTACAACACAATTTATTAATATTTCGGGTAAATACCCTTTGTCAAAATAGACAAACAAACAAACAGAGAGATTAGCCGCTACTTATCTTCATTGGCAGAAGGAATGTGGCCACATTCCTTCTGCCAATAAAGATAAGTAGCGGCTAATCTCTCTGTTTGTTTGTCTATTTTGACAAAGGGTATTTACCCGAAATATTAATAAATTGTGTTGTACCCGACTTTTCTAAGCGTGTTTCTTTCTCCGTTGGGTATTCTTTGCATATTATACGCTTGGCAGTCACCTTTTTGGTCTGGATTGATTGTCTTACGGAAGACCACAACATACTAAAGAGATGGACAGAGGACTGCTCAGATTTTTACAACCACCGAGCTACATGGGACCCAGGCATACTTGTCAACCCACCCGTGACCAACAATGGCAACTATCCCATCCTCCGAGAAGAAATAGAGGCTGCAGTGAAGTCGCTGAAAAAAGGGAAGGCAGCAGGAGCAGACAACATCCCTGCAGAACTAGTCCAAGAAGAGGGAGAAGACATGATAAGCGCCTTACTAACAATCTGCAATAACATCCGGCAGTCTGGGGATTGGCCCACACCATGGACACAGTCACTTATAATAACTCTCCCCCAAAAAGGCAACTTACATCAATGCCAGAATTATCGCACGAGCAGTCTTATATGCCACCCAAGCAAAGTCGTGATAAAGATCCTACTGAACAGGCTGAAGCCACAGGCAGAGGAAATCATAGCTGAGGGACAGGCAGGCTTCAGACCAGGGCGCAGCAAAACTGAGCAAATCTTCAACCTGAGAGTTCTATGTGAGACGTACCTCCAGCACCAGCAAGACCTCTGTCATGTCTTTGTGGATTTTAAGACAGCGTTTGACGGGGTGTGGCATGCAGCCCTTTGGTCCACCATGAAGCTATTCAACATACATGCCAACCTGATCAAAGTCATAGCAAACCTTTACAACAAGGCCACTAGCGCAGTCTGCTTCAATGGCAAACTAGGAAACTGGTTTAGGACTACAGTCGGAGTCAGACAAGGCTGCTTGCTCTCACCTACCCTTTTCAACATCTTCCTGGAAAGAATCATGACAGACGCTCTGAAAGATCATGAAGGAACTGTCAGTATTGGAGGCAGAACAATCACGAACTTTCGTTTTGCGGACGACATTGATGGCCTTGCAGGAACAGAGAAGGAGCTAGCTCAGCTGATGGAGAAGCTGGACAGTACAGCCATTGCGTATGGGATGGAAATCAGTGCAGAGAAGACCAAACTGATGACAATTAACACCAGTGGCATTAGCACTGACATCATGGTTGGAAGCCAAAAACTAGAAACAGTTAATAAATTCAAATACTTAGGAGCCATTGTGACAGAAGAGGGTTCAAAACCAGAAATACTGCCCAGGATTGCGCAGACAACAACAGCACTGACAAGATTGAAGACCATATGTAAGGACAGAAACATCACACTCTGCTCCAAGATCAGACTGATGCGCTCCTTAGTCATCTCAGTGTTCTTGTATGCCTGCGAGTCATGGACCCTCACAGCAGACCTTGAAAGGAGGATACAAGCCACTGAAATGAGATGTTTTCGAAGGCTGCTTGGCATTTCATACAGAGATCGCATCACGAACGAGGAAGTGGGAAGCAAAATCAGGCAAGCCATCGGACCCTATGAAGACCTATTAGCCATTGTGAAAAAACGCAAACTGAAGCGGTATGGGCATGTCACGCGTTCAGCAGGGCTTGCCAAAACAATCCTGCAAGGCACTGTGCAAGGAGAACGAAGGAGAGGAAGACAGAGGAAAAGATGGGAGGACAATATCTCAGAGTGGACAGGACTGAGGCTGGGTGATACGCTAAGAATGGCAGAGAACAGAGAGGAATGGAGGGAGCTGGTTGCCAAGTCATCAGGTCATCAGTGGTGCCCCAACGGTCAGCAAGACTACGGGATATAGATAGATAGATAGACAGACAGACAGACAGACAGACAGACAGACAGATAGATAGATAGATAGATAGATAGATAGATAGATAGATAGATAGATAGATAGATAGATAGATAGATAGATAGATAGATAGATAGATAGATAGATAGATAGATAGATAGATAGATAGATAGATAGATAGATAGATAGATAGATAGATAGATAGATAGATAGATAGAATTACCGTTTTATGGATTTGACCACACTGTGTCACATGTGTCCTGATGCCTGGTGACAAAAATAGTGACAGGTGTCAAACTTTTAAAAAAAAATGTCTTTCGTGCATGACAGGTCGCTGGTACTTAACGTGCATCATTAAATAGGGCGTCTGTTACTGTGACACATAAGTGTCCATACATTTCCAGCATGCCGATACAACGTAAAAAACTTTAACAGAAAACCTTTCACAGAAATTCAGTCTGTTCTGCGTGGTATATTAAACCTTTTAATATACCACGCAGATCAGACTGAATTTCTGTGAAAGGTTTTCGTGGACGACTCCATATTTAGATCGTCTGCGACATCCAAAATCAGCAGCGCTAAATACACATGACGGAATATTTCAATTAATTAATTAATATTTCAAATTAGCGCCTTCCCTGTCAGTGACACATATTTTGTTTCGAAATCCATTGTTCATAATTTCAAAGACCGAAAGCCACAAGCGTCCAATCATATGGATACAAATTTGGTCTCAGCCAGAGGCGTAGATCCTCATGAGCCCTCGCGGTCGCGGGGGCTCATGAGGATCTACGTCTCTTAACAGTTGACATTTAGTGTTGACATACATCAAAGATTGCACGAAAAATGTTCGCACACTAACTATCACACCACTCTTTTTCATTTCATTTTTATTTTTACACAGTTTGAACACGTGAAGCGAGGGATAGACATTAACTGTAAAGGACCAAAGACACGCCTGGGGTCATGTTAAAAGCTGCTATAAAGACTTTTCGTGAAAAGCCTTCCTGGCAGAGTGTAAAAACCTACTAACCCAGACAAAGACAACTTAAAACGTTAAGCACTTAGGACCTAACGTCTTTTGTCTACCATGACGGTGTTTTCAGACACGGGACACCTAATAGGGTCTGAACACAGTTTGACCCCAGCTAGCTGGATTCGAACCCAGGACTTTTCAGACGTCAATCGAATGCTCTACGCACCGAACCACCCAGCTCCCCCAAAAACAACTTGGGGATAGGCCAATATATTTCAAGGGTTGTGCCGGGATAAATATTCTTGAACCACCATTAAACTTTCATGGTCGATTATTTTTTTAACTTCCATGATCAGTTATTTCTTCTTATTATTTATTATTATTTCTATTTCGATTATTTCTTGAACTTTCATGGTCGAGTGTTTCAAAAGTGTTCGGAGGACAACTGCCAAGGTTTAAAATTTCGACCTTTATAACCCATTCTGTCCCGGGTACGAAATGCCTACGTTTTGGAGTTGTCCACTGAGGACTGCAGTACATTGTAGGAGACCGATCGACCATGGTAGTTCAAGGGTGGTGCCAGATTAGCTTGGCACCCATATGCGCCAAGCTATGTTGGCACCACCATTGAACTATCATGGTCGATCCATATCTTGCTGGGTATGTCGGGGCTGAATGAGTTGAGCGTTAGGCATAAAGCCCCGTATCCGAATGCAGTTCGTCTTGAATGTGTTAACTCATTCGCGACCAGCCGCATTCGGATGCGCGGCTTATGAAAAATTGAAGGACACGTGGGAAATTCCAAAGAAACAAGTGTTTATTTTTCTTTAAGACGTAAAAGCCATAATCAACCATCCCTGCCTTTCACCTCGCCATTAAGGCAGTGACGCTTGCCTGTGTCTCCAGAGAAAGAAGATTAGAAATAAGAGAAGAATGATGATGAAAGAAACATGAAAAAAAAAATGAATAACACCCGCAACGGGGAAAAATGAATGGGAAAAAATGACCAAATAAAAAAAGTCTTTGAATGAGTCAAACATATTAACTCAGTTCTGAGATCTTGCAGTTGTTGATTACTGAGGGAAAACGAAGAAAGAAAAAATCCTGTTGATGGCGCTCCTTTGGTATTGTCTTTGTTGTCGTCGTCTCATCTTTGCTCTGGCAAAGGGTGATCACTCCCTAACTCATCCCCTGATTAGCTCCCTTGAAACAACCGTGCCTAACGAACCACAGTCTTATCTGACATTAAGTGAGAAAGAGAAAATGTTGATGTTGATTAAGACAGCACCCTAGCAAAATCAATAGGGCCCTGCTTCTCGCTCCCTCAGCCTCTCAGACGATCTCTATACACCTTCAATAGACATGGATCTTCATGGGTCCCTGCGGATGCAGGGACCCATGAGGATCTATGCCTCTTGCTCTTAAACACTAGATTAAATAACGACTGATTTCTCAGACAAAGGAATATTGGAGCTTGGGCACTGCATTTTGGGAGTTTGATTATGGATCTGTATGGAGGTATAGACCCGAATGAGTCCCTGCAAGCCTTTTGCCCGTAGTCTTTAGGTTCATTAATATCTGGGTTCCTCGGGGGGGGGGGGGGGGGGGGGGGGGTTCGGACTATAAGTATCCTGCTGATTGCGGGAGGATGTAGATCGATAACTCGACTAATCCGTTCAAAGCGCGCGATCGTATCGTGTTACCAGCTGAAGTGGACGCGTCTACTTTGAAAGCCCAAGAGTAGTGCCTGAGGCGCCAAGCCAGTCAAGCACTACTCTTGTCAGTAAATGATCCAACCATGTCTCATCTTTAGAAAATCAGTGCAGAACGCTCGGCGTAATAACTAACGCCTAACTAAAACTTAACGCGTAATAACTAACTGCTCGTTCTTTGCCGTGCAACTTGCGGCATGTGAGGTTCAATGAATGAAAAAAATAATCCGAATTAGCATAGCATCACGACCTTAATTAGCACAGCGCTGAGATATGTGTTCAGCGAGATTATTAATGGAGACGAATCGTTTAAAGATACATTCCTTAAGATTCTCACTGTTACAGATCCCTTGAAGGTTTTTTTTTGTTTATGTTCTAGTTTTTTTTGTCAGTATAATTTGCAGGCATCCGGCTAAATCAGCTACAAGTCTAGTGTTATTGATACAAAGGTGGGGCGGTCCGTGGCGCAGTGGTTAAGGCGCCTGCCACCAATGCTAAAGGTGCGAGGTTCGATTACCGGTTCCGGCATCGGATTTTTCTCCTCTAGTAAGTGTCACCGTTAATCCGGGCGGACCGTCGGGGGTTCTTTCTCCGGGTACTCCGGCTCTTCCTCCCCCTCCACTTTGGTATCAGTTTCAGTCCACTTAATCAAATTTCAAATACAAACGATTTTGAATTTCCAAAAACTACAGTAGCTCGCTTGAGCTTGCCCTTAGCACCACGTGAAAGTTCTGTGTTTACGTTCAGTGTGTGAGTGAATGCGCGTGATTCACGTGAGCGTGCTTGTTGGGTTCAGTTCGCGGCGGCGCTTTGAGCCTATTTTCAATTGGGATAAAGCGCCTATTTAATGCGCTTATTATTATTATTATTATTATTAAATGTCCATGCGATGTCCGAAACCATTCTCAATTATTTATTTTTCCTGGGCCACAAACTCATTAAGGCCATCCTAATCCAAGGGTATAGGCGTTGTTGCCAAAGCCTTGTGGCACATGAAACCTACATCTAGGTACCACATAGAAAGAAAAAAAATATTTTGAAGAATTTAAAAAAAAACAAAACATCTTGTTCTTTATTATTTATTTATATACACATTTCTTTCTTTATATATGTGTGTATTTATTTTTTTTATTCATTTATTCATTTTATTCATTTATTTATTTAATTAGTAAGTTAGTTTGTACATGTATTCAGATATTTATTTTCTGTTGTTTTAATTGTGTGTGTGTGTGTGTGTGTGTGTGTGTGTGTGTGTGTGTGTGTGTGTGTGTGTGTGTGCGTTTCTTTCTTTCATAGTTTTTTCCCCTAAATATTTACGAGGGGTTTAGCCGTATAACGTTATTCTATATTAAGACGCCACAGAGAACACTCACAGTGGAATTTTCAGCGCCTTCTATTTGGGTTAAGAGAAATTGGACAGTAATGGGTCACATGGACGAGAGGACTGCCGCTTTACTAGAATTTGTGTGTGTGGTCCTCATGCCCGAATGGGCGTGCGCAAAGCTATTCGCACGAATCAATGAACGACCCAGTATAGTAAGCAAAAGATCTTCGAACCGACGTCAGCCGCAGTTGGACTGCCCGCAGCCGCGCACGGTCCAACTGCGGCCCGATGTCGGCCGATGATCTTTTGTTTACTGGTTTTGATGTAGCATGTGGACGGCATTACGGTTCCTTCCTGATGTCTCTCTTTTTTTCTTCTTCTTTTTTTTCCTTCTCACAAGCTTAATTCGCGACATTATAAAAATGCAGTGAATCGACTATGCGCTATAATTACCATCAACATAAAAAAATATTTTGACAGAGCATCAAAGGGCAATTAGTGTACCTACACGAAATTTTAACCGTCTTCACAAAACGCGATAATTTAACCCCACTGCATCCGAGAAAAAAAAGCCCTACCCAAATGCACAGAGGTATAGATCCTCATGAGCCAACCCACCCCCCACCCCCACCCCTCGCAGACGCAAGGAAATGGGGGGAGGAAGGGGGGGGGGGGGGCTCATGCTGTTGTAGGCCTCTTGCGCCGACCGCACCTTTCTGTGTTTCTTAGATTGATTAAGCTGTCGGTCCATAAACTGTTAATGATCTGAGCAATAGTTCAATGAATTTGGCATACAAAAGGTTAAAAGCAAAGACAGACAGATTACTAAAGTGCAATGTTCTTCATGATTCAGTTATCGTGTGTTTTAATGATTCAATAATCTTTCAAACCATCATCACGCCACCATGTATTTCAAACATATTGCATCAAAACAAACTTTGTTTTCGAGAATTTCTAGGCGACAGGTTGTGCGCAAATCGGCGCCTAACAGTCTTAGACTGAAGTATTGAGCAGCTAAACCCTTAATCCCCAGCGGATTCCTTCACTACCAGTGGCTACATAGCTTATTATCTGTAAATCCAATGCAGACCCAATTTGACATAACACATGTCAGAGGAAAAGGGATGTATATGAGGCAACAAAAACGCACAGATAGAAAGAAAAACAAAACAAAAACGATTTATGTCAGCAAGGAGCATAGATCCTCAAGAGCCCACGCGTCTGACTGTTGTGGGTCTTTGGGATGCATGCCTCTCGCAGGTGGACCACGTGTGCCTCTTTTAGTTGAGCCATTTAACACATTCTGCCCCAGGACCGAAATCCTTACATTTTCAAGTTGCATTCTGAAAGACTGTATTACAATTCTAGAGACAGATCGAGCATGATAGTTCAAGGGTGGTGCCAGAATAGCTTGGCGCCTCTGGGCGCCAAGCTATTCTGGCACCACCCTTGAACTATCATGCTCGATCCATGTCTTGCTGTGGTGTGTCGGGGCTGAATGAGTTAATGGTGTGCGACTTTTGCAGTTGGGCCACTTGAGGATGTATGCCTCTTGTCATTGTATTGTGCGTTTTGAAGACGTATGCCTCTCAAAGCTGTATTGGGCATCTTGAGGATGTATACCTCTCGAAGTTGGACGTCTTTGCCTCACGAAGCTGTATTTGATGTCTTCACGATCGCCGCTTCTGGCTGCTGTTGGGGCGCCTTGAGGATCTATGCCTCTCTTAGTTTGGCGCGTCTGAGGGGACCTGTGAAGGTGCATGCCTCTTACGGTTGCACGTGCCTTAGAATACTTACGAGGATGTGTGCCTCTGGCAGTTGTGCATGTCTGAGAGGGCTCCCGAGAATATGTGCCTCTTGCAATCACGTGTTCTGTATTGTACCTTGGCAGTCGTGAGGTCAGTTGTTCGATCGTAGCTGCTGTAATTGCATTTATATCTCAAATACGTGATACTTCTAATCATTGACAATCAATGAGCGCTTTAAAATAATGTGTGTTTGTTTTGCGCTTTTAGTCTAATTGTGTAATAATTCCCATTAATGAAAATCAATGAGCACTCATAAATAATATTTGTTTGTTTGCTTTTTTGCACTTCTAATCTAATTATGTGAAAATTCGTAATAATCGACAATCAAAGAGCAATCAGAAAAGATTGTATTTGGTGCGTCAGATTGAATGAAGTGCGCACGCGATGATTTTATTGTGTGTAAGGAGTCATTTGTAATAATATTATTGTGAAAGACAGCCATTAAGAGGCAGCACACGTTGACAATTAATTATAACAGAGAGCTGGTCATTGTGACACTATGAGCTGACCTTTACATTGGAGTTTCACGACATGTATGGAACAAAGACTCTGGCAATGCTAAATTATGACGTAGATGACTCATACATTCCCGACCATTTAGCAACTGATTCGACTGTGAATGTGCAATCTTCAGTTGTGAGAGGCTAGATCGACCATAACATAGATCCCTACAATTTAAGGCGACGAGTTAATTAGGCACTACCCACAGCGAGCATAATCAAGGTTGATTGGATTGAACAGGGCTAAACAGATTCATGTCAGCTACAACGTGTTTCCTTTTAAATTAGTCTTAACCCCTTCGCTGCCAAATTCAGCGTCAATGATCCCAGCCATCTGAGGAGTGTGGATGCACAGTGGTTTCAGCAAAGAGGCATAGATCCTCATGAGCCCCCGCGACTGCGGGTGCTCATGAGGATCTATGCCTCTTGCAATTGGGGTGGTGTTGAATTTATTTTCCCGGCAGTGAAGGGATAAATAGCCTGTCTTCTTGTTTTCTTTTTGTGTTATCTTCTTCTTGTTGCTCTTATCAGTTTGATCTCAAACCTTTGAAAGACAAAAGCAAAAATTGTCAGATGAGCACTATATGACGCCTCCGCCCTTTAAATGCCTTAAATTAATCCTTTCGCCGCCGAGAACAAGAGAACAAAGAATCGTCGATCTGCAAGAGACATAGATCCTCAGGCGGGCACGGCAGTCGCGTGGGTTCATGAGGATAGATGCCTCTTGCTGACGCCAGTTTGTACCTTGTGTTCCTTGGACGGCTGAGGCGAAGATCTCAGAAACACAGTCTGCGTCCAGTGGCAGTGGAAGGCTTTAACTGCTAGCAGCCGTTAGTGATTTACCTGAAGCCGGCGCAGACTGAAAGCCCTGCACGCGTTCTCGGCGTTCGGACAGCGGGGGTTCATGAGGATCTGTACCTCTTGTAACTGTGTGGCCACGGCGGCGAAGGGTAAAATGTCAGTCAACGTTGCTTTCTCTGTGACTGGTTAACTTTTCAGACTAGTTAATCTATTTCTTCTATATGTCAAGACGTTTGTTTACTAAGGCTGTGACGCTGCAGTCACGACCACAAGCACATTTCGTGATTGCTTTTCCTTTACGCTTTGTCTTTGGAGCCATTATTCTCTCCAGGAAGAAAGGATACGCGTATCGGGAAATGTCCTCTACGTAAACGGACGGGGGAATAAAGAGCATTTAACCCCACGGCGGCATTTCTCAAAGGTGGGAGGTGTTACCTGATAACTGTGTACTAGCTGCAGGAGATGGATTGACGATGATAATTCAAGGGTAGTGCCGGATTAGCTTGGCGCCTAAAGGCGCCAAGCTAATCTGGCACTACCCTTGAATTATCATCGTCCATTCATCTCCTGCTGTTAGGTGTTGGGGGCTAAACGGGATACAGAAGCTTAGTCTTGTAACGGCCGGTGCTTCTACATCGTAGATATAATTTCAAGTTATAAAACTGAATACGATTAATTTGCATGGTTATCGAGAGAAAAAGTCAGAAAAACTATTAACTCTTAGACTGTCGGAATTCACACGTCTTAGAGTACATTCTATCCTGCAGGAATCACCTCGATTCACCTCGACGAAACGCGCTACCGACAGCCCAAATCCCTTCGCTGCAGGAGAGATCAGAAAAAAAAAACAAGCACCCACATGCAAAAGACATGAATTCTCATGAGCCCACGCCTACGCGGGGCTCGTGAGAATTTACGCCTCTTCCTGACTCCATCCATGTGGATACGTTGAAGACAGACCGGGTCTAGCAGTCAGTAAATCTGCGTTGACATTCCCATCCTTGACATCTCATTCTTAGAAGATGGCAAGGTTGAGGCCACGATGTAGCTAATATATATATTACACAACAAACCAAGGGGAATTACTCAGCGCTGGACAGACGAACAGTTAGATCCCCTGCCCCCGCCTATCAGGCACCCAATCGCCAGCCCACAGAGAAATACGCAGGTATAGAATAAAACAATCATTTGCATCTTCAAAAAAGATGCATCAGGTTCCCGACCACATATAGTAATGCACCTTCGTGTTTGTGTATGTATGTTTCCCCTGCCTACTTCCTAAGTTCCAGAGAAAGACATGGGTTATATAAGAGACCTGATGCATCTTTTTTGAAGATGCAAATGATTGTTTTATTCTATACCTGCGTATTTCTCTGTGGGCTGGCGATTGGGTGGCTGATAGGCGGGGGCAGGGGATCTAACTGTTCGTCTGTCTAGCGCTGAGTAATTCCCCTTGGTTTGTTGTACAATTCTGCCAGCGCTAGCCTCACCTATCTGGTTTGTGAGTATCGCAGTATAACTCGAGGCAAATTTGTATCGTTACATTGTTGTGTAATGTTCTGTGCATCTACTGTGGGAATTCAGGGTATTTACCCGACCACATATAGTAATGCACCTTCGTGTTTGTGTATGTATGTTTCCCCTGCCTACTTCCTAAGTTCCGGAGAAAGACATGGGTTATATAAGAGACCTGATGAATCTTTTTTGAAGATGCAAATGATTGTCTTATTCTATACCTGCGTATTTCTCTGTGGGCTGGCGATTGGGTGCCTGATAGGCGGGGGCAGGGGATCTAACTGTTCGTCTGTCCAGCGCTGAGTAATTCCCCTTGGTTTGTTGTACAATTCTGCCAGCGCTAACCTCACCTATCTGGTTGTGAATNTGTGAATATATATATATTAGTATATAGATTGTTTCTGAAGTCCGTGCGTGTCCATTCCCCAGTTAGCACAATGAATATGGGCCCTCGTCGGCAGCTGTTGGCCCGCGCGCAGGCCAACGGTGTGCTTGTATGTGGGCTTAGTTTTCTGTGTCAAGAAGACTATGTCATGCTATTCCAGACACGAAACACTTTTCTTCCTTGTCCACATTTAGACGCCTTCGTCTTCAAGAGGAACAGGAGTTCGAGATAACCTATGCTTCCACACTACTTGTCTCAGTCGATTTGCTACCAGCAGCAAACGCAGGGATTCAGCCAGTGTGTCATTCATTTTGTAAGTTCCTTCTGTTTATAGAAGGGACTTTTTAGGACGGGTCGCGGTGGGGCAAATTTAACAGCATGTCCATGATGTCAAAAGCGGGCAGGCCTAAACCTCTCGCAATTGAAGTAACAAGATAACAATTACGTCACGTCTGGTTACGCTAACCTCGATGCTGAACGTACATTTGGCGCAAAGCGCCGTGTGTGATATTTATTTGAAATTTTAAATATAGCTAGTTTGAATAAAGACATTGGTTGAGTTCGTTAGCCAGCTTCTTTTTATCCTTTCAATTTCTTTAGTAAAAAATCAAAAACAAAAAAAAAACAAAAAAAACCTTGACTTCTAGAGAAAGTCAGACAGTGGCGGTGACGTAAAAGAGGCAACTCTGTCACCACGCAGACCATTGACATAAAATTCTAAATATGACGTAATTCTCCCTAGCGCACGCCGCTTTCCCCCCCTCTCTCTCTCTCTCTCTCTCTCTCTCTCTCTCTCTCTCTCTCTCTCTCTCTCTCTCTCTCTCTCTCTCTCTCTCTCTCTCTCTCTCACTATTATTGATATGTGTGCGCATTATTTGCATTGCTTTTTTCCAGTTTATTTCTTCATGTTTCGATTGATTGTGTTATTGTGTTTCTTACTCTTTGCTGTTAATATTTCTTTTCTAACAGGACAGTTTGTAAGAGAGGCGTTTCGCCTAAAACTTTATCCTGTCAATAAAACGTTTCATCTCTCTCTCTCTCTCTCTCTCTCTCTCTCTCTCTCTCTCTACCTTAGTAGTATCATTTTCTGTACTGCGTGTGTCTGTACTTATTTAGTTATGTTTTTTATTTGCGTTAAATATTTTTTGTTTGTCTTCATTATATTTCATGTTGTAGAACGTTAGAAACGGCAAGTTTGAAAAATGACGTATTTGTATCTGTCAAAACTTCTACCGTTATGTAATAAAGTTTCATCATCATCATCATCATCATCTCTCTCTCTCTCTCTCTCTCTCTCTCTCTCTCTCTCTCTCTCTCTCTCTCTCTCTCTCTCTCTCTCTCTCTCTCTCTCTCTCTCTCTCTCCCACACACACACACAGACATGCGCGCATCTCCAAGAGGCATAGATCCTCATGCGCTCTTCTATCTCTTGGAGATGTTTGGAGCGCGCGCGCATGCATGCACTAACACGCGCGCACACACACACACACACACACACACACACATACACACACACACACACACACACACACACACACACACACACACACACACACACACACACACACACACACATCGTCGCGCTTTCATAAGAGCATTCAGATGACCCGATATAGCTAGTTTGGTGAAAGACTGGATGAGTTCGTTAGCCAGCTTTGTACCCTTTCAACTTCTTCAGTAAAAAATTTTTTTTCAGAATAAAATTAAAACACTAAAAAACCTTGACATCTGGAAAAAGTCAGACAGTGGCGGTGACGTAAAAGAAGCAACTCCGTCACCACTCAGACATGCTCTAAATATGACATAATTCTCTCTCTCTCTCTTGCTCTCTCTCTCTCTCTCTCTCTCTCTCTCTCTCTCTCTCTCTCTCTCTCTCTCTCTCTCTCTCTCTCTCTCTCTCTCTCTCTCTCTCTCTCTCTCTCTCTCACATAATATGCTTGCATCTCCAAGAGCCGTAGATCCTCATGTGCCTGGAGGGCTCATGAACATGTATGCCTCTTGAGGATGTTTGGTGCGCGCGCATGCACGCACGCACACAAATACACACACATCGACGCGCTTTCAGAGGAGCAGGCAGGTGTACTTAGTATATCATGTAGCTAGGTAAAGTCAACCTGCTTTTACACAAATTATAGCAAGACTGAAACTGTACCGTAAAACTCTGGTTTTGTTACCATTTTCCCAAGACTTGAAACGGAAGCGAAACTCATATCACGTTAAATATAACATTACGTAAAAAAAAAAAAAAAAAAAAAAAAAAAAAAAAAAAAAAAAAAACGTCATGACAAATGACGTTGACAAACCAATGACGCGTAAGCACTGCGCATCCCTTAGATAGTTCACTATGGCGCATTGGCACATCTGCGAGGCTTTTTCAAAAGGATATATTTCAACATCGGAATCAAGTCAAAGACAAAAGGTAGAAACCCTTGACAGGGAAGACAGCTCTCATATAGAAAGGACTTTGTGGGTTATTGTTCATACCATCTTGTTTATAGTGGAAGTGGTGGTGGTAGCGCGGGGGATGAGAGTTGTACGTAGCAATTTTCATTTTGTTTAGTTTCAGGCGTTTCCCTGCGGTTTTTGTTGTTGTTGTTGTTTTTGTGGGTTTTTTCTTCTTCTTTTTTTTTTTTTTTTTTTCGTTTCTTTTCGTATTTTGGTTTGGTTTGATTGGTTTGGTTTATTTTTTTTTTTTTTTTTTTTTTTTTTGTCTTGTTTTGCTTTGCTTTGCTTTTTTTTTTCTTTTCATTCGCTGATAAATCTTTGTGATATATCATCGTCATGAATAAAGGCTTGTAATGGAAATAGTCGATATACAACTTGAATGCCCATGCGCAATACATGATTTTCTAAACAACTACGTTGTAACGTCGTGACAATTTTTCTTAAAATTCTTTCACTTCCAATGGCCACGAATCTGTGCCCGTGAAATAGACGCAGACTTGAAATCCATTAACCGTCGTGCATGAGGGAGAAATGTATAAACCCAGGCAAGCATGCAGGAGACATGGATCATCCGTCATAAACATCTCCCACAACGACGGCTTTTCAGTGTCAGTGTCTCAGTCAAATAGGGGTTGTTTACTGTGTCACGTCCGTGAAGAGGTTGTGTGCGTGCGCGCGTGCGTGCAAATGAATTCAAACCAATCGTACGCACGCGCGCACGCGCGTGCGTACGGATGGTTTGAATGTCATTTGTGTGTTTATGTGTGTGTGTTTATGTGAAAGTGTGTGTTTGTGTGTGTTTGTGTGTGTGCGTGCGTGCGTGTGTGTATGTGTACCACGGTGTTTGTGTTTGTGTTTGTGTGTGTGTGTGTGTGTGTGTGAGTGTGTGTGTGAGTGTGTGTGTGTGTGTGTGTGTGTGTGTGTGTGTGTGTGTGTGTGTGTGTGTGTGTGTGTGTGCATGTGTGTTTGTGTGGGGGGGGGGTGGAGGGGGGTGGGGGAGTTAATTCAAGCGCTTACTTGTATTCCTTCTGAACATTTTAGCAGAGTAAAAAAAAAATGGTCGAATGCCTTAGACTTATCAATTATTCTAAGAGCTAACACCACATAAAGCCACCAATCAGGCAAAACAAACCCGTTCTCAAAAAAGACAATATTACACTTCCTCGCGCTGAATGGCAGATTACTTCCCCTGGGCATGGGTAGCTTGGGCGCTCTGTGTTTATTGAGGCACCTTTGTTTCAGAACAGTCATCAAAAAGCGGGCACTCCTTAGGGTACATCCTATTTTGAAACCTCATTGAAATCCGATCTGGAATTTCAAACAACCTCAAGTAGGAACTCGTTCCTGCATAGTTTACTGCTTGTAGACATTTTGGTTTTCCAGTCTACAGTATCGTCACAGCGTTCTCGTTCCATCTGCAAGAGGCATAGATTCGCATGAACACCTGCTTCGCAGGGGCTTATGCGAATCTATGCCTCTTGCAGGCTAAAATCGGTTCAG
Source organism: Semisulcospira habei (assembly GCA_036245525.1). NCBI lineage: Eukaryota > Metazoa > Mollusca > Gastropoda > Semisulcospiridae > Semisulcospira > Semisulcospira habei. The sequence continues at coordinate 11,350,600 of BTPG01000001.1, forward strand.
GCTGTTCCTCAGAATGTTGAAGATGTAGTTTGCTGTAACTCCTTAGGGAGGACTCGCCACTTTTGTTGGCTAACTTCACCGCCAAATAAGGGCGCCAACCAAAGAAAAAAAAAAATAAAACACAAGAAGACAAGAACACTCAAGCTCCTTTCAAAGATTTTTTTTTCTTTTTCCGGCTAGATAAAAGCACTAGAAAAGTTTGTCTTTCTCTAAAATGAAAAGTTTTGCTTTAAGATAAGAAGGTGCTTTTACTTTGGACTGTAACATGAATAAAATGAGAATGCTCAAGATTTTTTTTTTTTTAATCGGATAGATGAAACACTAGAAAAGTTTTGTTGTTGTTGTTGTTCTTTCTCTGGAATGAAAAACATTTTTGACAAAAAAAAGTCTGGTTCATCAACTGCAGGCCTAGCGTTTGAAAGCGATCACCTGAGACAAATGACACTCGTTCATTCACTTCAGCAGATACACGGCTCGTTAAATCTCATTCGATCTAGCTACAGTTTATTCCGAAGCCAGTGAAGCCAGTTTGTTTGCTTTTTTAGAATGATACCGACCGAAATGGTTAACTCATTCGCGGGCAACCACATCCTTAATCGCGGCATAAACCGCGCATCCAGATGCGGCTGGCCGCGAATGAGTTAATGCGCTATATAAGAAAACGTTTATTATTATTATTATTATTATTATTATTATTATTATATAATCATCATTATCATTATCATTATCATTATTATTATTATTATTATTATTATTATTATTATTATTATTATTATTATTATATCATCATCATTATCATTATCATTATTATTATTATTATTAGATTATTATTATTATCATCATCATTATTTTACTATTAAGTCCCTCTGTTGGGTTGACTTCGAGTCCACTTTCATAACACTTGTAATATTCACTGCCTAGGAGAAATGGACACCACCTAGCTGCAAGAGGTATAGATCCTCATCAGCCCCCGCAATTGCGGGGGTTGATGAGGATCTATGCTTCTTGCTGAATCTACTTTGAATCGATGTTCTTTTGACGGCTGCGGCTATTTGACGTTGAATTTACAATGACGTCAAGAACACATTCTGCGTCCACTGGCAGTGAATGTGTTTACGTCAAAATTTCCGAACACGTTTGTTCTCTTTAGACTTCACACACACTCAGGAGGCAGATTAACCCTTATGGTGCAAGGGTGGTGCCGGAATAGCTTTGCACCTCAAGGCGCTAAGCTATACTGGCACCACCCTTGAACTCTTTTGGTCTAGTCATATCGTTTTGCGATGGGTCAGATATTCACGGCAAAAGATTTAGGCCTACTTCGAATTGTTGTGAGACAGCAACGAAGCAATATTAATCCCGCCGATAAAAAAAATAAAATAAAATCTACCCAACTGCAAGAGGCAAAGATTCCCATGAGCCCCCGCTGGCGTGGGGGCTCATGAGGATCTATACGTCTTGCTGACGTCTTTTCCTGGGACATCGAAGGTCTTCACGGGAATTAACGAAGATTACAGGAACACAGTCTACGTCAGCTGGCGCTGGACGAGTTAACTCTTTCTACGCCAGACACACAACAGTAAGATAAGGGTCGAGCATGATAGTTCAAGGCTGATGCCAGAATAGCTTGGCGCCTATGGGCGCCAAGCTATTCTGGCATCACCCTTGAACTTTCATGGTCGATCTTTGTCCTGCAAGGCAATGCTGTCTTCAGAGGACAATGGCAACATTTGGGGATTTCGGTGTTGGGATAGAATGAGTTTTAAAGCGACATTCACATTCAATTCTTTAGTGACACTCACTTTTTTATTTTTGGGTTTTGTTTCGTCAGAGATAGCCATGTTTCTGTTTTGTCGCAAGAGCGCGCGTGTGAAGGAGCAGGAAACCTTTACTGTCAACAGATCCGTTCTGTCCAGTCCGTATCTCTTTACCGCAGAGGCTTGGAGGAGGGCTCAAAACACACGTCTGTGTTTACTTTCCATCATGGGCTCACTGCAACAGGTCAACGGAAGAAGGTTTAGCGTCAGCACAAAAAGTAGATAGCGTCATCACAAAATGCTAGCATTCACAGAAGTCACTGTGTCGGCTTCTTTATCTGAGAAACACAGACGTTCAGTGTGCAATCGAAGCGCATTGCATACATGTTTCAAAGTTAAAGGGGTTATAAATCCGGCTGCGACGCATTTAACTCCTTCGGATCTGACACAATGCAATAGGAGACAGATCTAGAACAGCCAGGCGAAGACACAAGACAGTAAGCCTGTTTTTTTGTGTGTGTGGAAAAGCGCGATTTTCACTGAAATGCGACGTAAATCTCGTTTTCCACGAAAAATTGGCCTTCATGTCTTTGGCTTTCACATGGCAAACTAGGTCAAGGCTGGCACCAGAATAGTGAGGTTTTGTTTGCTACGGACGACTCCAAACAACGAACGAGAGCAAAATCGCGGCTGGTACCATAAGTGTAGAAAACACCCTAAACATCTCCAGGAGGCATAGATCATCATCATCCCTCCGGGCGCATGAGGATCTATGCCACTTGGAGATGTTCGGAGTGTTCCATATGCTAATGGTACTCACAGGTTATCTGCCCTGACTTCGCTCTTGTTCGGGAGTCTCTCGGTGTAAACGTGACCTTGCTAATAGCGTAGCCTCTGGGCCAACTTGAAGATGGACTGCAGTTGTTCCGGCAAAGTGATCATGTTGTTACGCAAGTTTGTTTTGCATGCCCTTTAACGTAAGAATGTTTAAACTCATTCAAGACGTGTCGCATCCGGAAACGCGGCATAAAGCCGCGTATCCGAATGCGGCTCAATGGCCGGGGATTCGAGTGCAAATATCTTCAGCACACTCGTGCCTTTTCAGTTTTACACCGTAATCGGGTACCGTGACACGCGCGCGCTGTCTTTCAATTCTGTGTGTCAACCTTCCAGCCTGAACATGGTCACGAATGTTTGTGTAGCACAAGCTGCATCCTTTCCCGAATGAGCACTAGCTTCGGTGTTTACTTTATAACTTTGTTCATATGATTCAGTGGCATCCAATACGAGCAAACACCCAGCACAGGATTGATTGATTGATTGATTGATTGATTGATTGATTGATTGATTGATTGATTGATTGATTGATTGATTGATTGATTGATTGATTGATTGATTGATTGACTGGCTGGCTGGCTGGCTGGCTGGCTGGCTGGTTGGTTGGTTGGTTGGTTGGTTGGTTGGTTGACTGACTGACTGACTGACTGATTCATTCATTCATTCATTCATTGTTTGACTGACTGGTTGGTCCGTCCGCTCATTCATTCTTTCTGTCCTTCCTTCGTTCATTCGTTCATTCATTCCGATTGACGATCCTGGTGTTCTGAGGTCAAAATGCCATGCTAAAATCTAAATCAGCTCAACAAACATAAAATCAAGATCTTTGCATTCCTATTCCTGAAGCCTCTGCATCGCATTGCAACGTGTCTTTTCATGGGAATGTATGGTATCTGACAAGTGCCAACAACCCGCTGATTGAATCTTTTGGCAGCTTTTCACTCGTCACGGCTTTACAAGATTTTTGTTCGCCTCCCGCGTCTATAATTCCGTTCGAGAGATTTTCGGTGTTGTATGGGGCTGGGCAGCGAGGCCGCTGATAACCTCAAGCAATCATTGAAAATCAGCAGCAGAGAGGGGTGTCACTCAGGCTAACCCCTTCGCTGCCAGGACGGAACACGGCAGACTGCACCCTACTACAAAAGACATTGACGCGCGGGCTCTTGAGACCTGTGCCCCTCAGTGGAAACCCAGGCTTTACGTCTCTGAAACTTTCAGAAGATTTATTATTCGACAACAACCTTCGCACGATCGATAGCAGTATGCATACATATGAAATCAAATCAGCAAGAGGCATAGATCCTCATGAGCCCCCGCGAACGCGGGGACTCATGAGGATCTATGCTTTTTGCAGTTGGGTGGTGTTTGTGCGATTGTCCCGTCACAGAATTGGGCCAGGTTAATGCCGCACAACGGTAATACGCACGCGCAATCGTGGCACAAATCAGTCAGATCTACCGTCTGTAAACAGCGCATGCATTTGATCAAGATACGAGCGAATTTGATATTTCCCTATGCACCATGCATATTTTCGAGCGCAGCGGCTAGACCCTTCCCTCTGCAAGGCGCGCAGATTCTCATGAGCCCCGGCAGTCACGGCAGGGACTCGTGATAATCTACGCCTCTTGCTTGGCAGTGATCGGTTCCAGTTTACGTCGTCAGAATGAGGACTTAATTGTTCCGGGTTAACTTTATGACTGCTTCGAATCATCTGTTTCTCGTTGCGCTTGCGTAGTTTCAAGGCATGGTTGCATGTTCACTAATACGTAAACCTGGTAGGAGTAAAATGACCCGGACAGGATGATGTATTGTTAGGACTAACTCCACTCATTCCAGCACAGGACCACGAAACCTAAACGAGTTAATGGGCGATCTAAATCCAGACTACAATGATGAAATGTTAACCCTGTGCGCGCCGATAGCGGTTTTCGTGGCAATGTTTCCAGTAGGATACATCGCGACAAAAACCGCGACCGGCACGCACATGGTTAATAAATGGGGATGTAACTTCCTTTTGTAAGCGTGTTTCTTTCTTTGTTGGGACGTTCTCTAAACGAGTTAAGTCTCTTAACCGCGATTTTTCTATGGTCAGGTTGACTTCACGTGATTTGACTCGCCGGTTTAGGTTTCCTGTCGCTGCTCTGCCTGTGACGTATTTCGCTGCTCGTCTCTATTATTTATCATTGGATTTTCAGTTCGAGGACACATTCCCTTTAAGACTGAACTCGATATCTGAAGCTGTAACTGCCAATGTTAACCCTTCACTACATGAGGGGTTAAAACGACAGCCAATTTCAAGAGGTATAGATCCTTATGAGCCCCCGCGTATGCGGGGGCTCATGCGGATCTATACCTCTTGCTAATATACCTTTGCATCCATGTTCCTTTAACGGCTGAGGTTTTTTGACGTTGAATTTACAATGACTTCAAAAACACAACCTCCGTCCGATGGCATCAGTGGAATTAAAGATAGAAAAAGATGAAGGATCATCTAATCCTCTTTCTATTGAGTACGCGTGTCTGTTATTTAAGACCTCGAGGCAATAAGCCGTCAGGTCCTAAATAGCAAGCCAGCAATTTTTGTTTTATATTTCGTGGAACATTTCCGGGATTTTGCAAGATTTACGGATATAATTTTAGATGCAGAATGCAGATCGAAATAAAAGATCCAAGTATTTTCAGATTTGAGATTTGTTAAAGTCTGAGAAATAGCATAGAAGTACCCAACGGAGAAAGAAACACGCTTAGAAAAGACGGGTACAACACAATTTATTAATATTTCGGGTAAATACCCTTTGTCAAAATAGACAAACAAACAAACATAGAGATTAGCCGCTACTTATCTTCAATGGCAGAAGGAATGTGGCAACTGAAGGAGGTGAGGTAAAATAAAAGAAAAGAAAAGGAAGAACAAAAGTGCGGAAAAAGTAAAAATGACGTCAACGAAAAATCGCGTAAGAGAGAGACTCGGAAAGAACCTGAACACGAGAGACAAGAGTGTGTGCAAGCACGTGCAGGAGCGAGCGAAAGAAAAGGCGTGTAGATGAGGCCAGAGAAAGAGAGAGAGAGAGAGAGAGAGAGAGAGAGAGAGAAGAGAGAGAGAGAGAGAGAAAGAGAGAGAGAGAGAGAGAGAGAGAGAGAGAGAGCGAGACGGAGAGAGAGAAAGAGAGAGAGAACGAATGGGGAGTACCCTTGGGCACGAAGTAGGCTGAGTGTCTAATACACAAAGCCTGCTAAACACCAACCCGAAGGCAAACTTTATATCACCTTCAAGTTGAGGACTACCTCGGGGAAAAACGGGAGGACCCCGGGAAAAAAACCCCAGCATTTAGCACGGTACACAACAAGTAATAAGTCATGAAAACAAAGCAAAGAATCAAAATCAGTAAGAGAATATTGGTATAAGTGGAGAGTAGGTAGTTGTGAAACCGTCTTCAAGGGTAACTCAAAAAATAAGGGGGAGAGAGAGAGAGAGAGAGAGAGAGAGAGAGAGAGAGAGAGAGAGAGAGAGAGAGAGAGAGGGAGATGGGGGCGGGGGGGGGGGGGAAGGGGGGAAGGAGTAAGGGAAAAAAAAAAAAAAAAAAAAAAAAAAAAGGGAGGGGGGGGGGGGCGGAAGACAATCAGCCAGAGCCACCAACCCCACCCAACGGGCACCCACCAGCCCACAGAAAAACACACAGGTACGCAACAAGACGACCACATACATCCCCAAGGGATGCACACGATCGCCCCGCCCCAAAACCGCGTATCAAACCGTGAGCCGGAGACCCGGTGCCCGACAGGGAAGGGCAAGGGATCCAACTAAACGTTCGGCCAGCGCTGAGAAAGTCCCCAAGGGAAATGTACATATCAACCAGCGCCAAAATCACGTAACTGATTAGTGAGTAGTAAATCAGTGAGGTAAAGTAGCAGACACAAGCAAGGTAAACAATGTTAATCTTTCATATTCATCCCGAGTGGCGCCACAGTGCCCAGTTTATTAATCAGAAATTTTTCACGGTCTTTCCTGACCCAGACATTACTGGCTTGCATAAGCCAGAGGCCTTTAACTCGAATGTCTGAGACGGAGTGGTCGGCCTGATTGAAATGTCGTCCGACCGGTCTGTTGTATTGGTACTTGACAGACTGAAGATGTTCTTTGAAACGGTCGTTGATGGTTCTTTCCGTCTCTCCAACATAGAGTTGGCCGCATTTAACACAGGAGATGACATAAATCACGTTGGTGGTTTGACACGTGAAGTATCTGTCTATGTTGAATTTGTAACGTGGACCATTGACCACGGTGGAAGGGCAAATAAAAGGACACGTCTTGCAATTAGGAACATTGCACGGAGTGGAGCCGGAGGCTCTGGTGGTATGACGAGGCTTGAGAGTAGAGCGAACAAGCATGTCCCGCAAATTAATATCCCTCTTGAAAGCTACCAACGGAGGTTCAGAAAAGATAGCAGCAGATTCTTGACTGGATGACAAAAGACCCCAGTTAGAAAGAAGGATTTTACGCACCGGATTGGTGTGGGGATGGTAGATCATGGTTACGATAGGTCTGTCACTATCAGCGGTAGGTTTAGTCTGCAGTGTACTCGCGCGACTAAGTTTTTGAACCGTTTGGAGAGATCCTTGAACAACAGTATGTGGGTAGTGTCTGTCGATGAAAAATCCAGCCATTTCTTTGGATTGAACATCAAAATCTGATTCTTCGGAACATATTCTTTTTAGCCGAAGAAACTGGGAATAAGGGATGCTGTTTTTAGTTTTGGGGTTGTGAGAAGATCGGTAGTCGAGGTAGGAATGTGAGTCGGTAGGTTTGTAATGTATTGAAGTTTTCAACATTCCGCAGTCAATCCTGATGTTCATGTCCAGAAAGTCGACTGAAGTAGCTGATATAGTGTAAGTGAACTTGATGGATGGGTGGAAGTCCTGCACGAAGTGAATGAAGTCTAAAAGTGCAGCTTGGGTCATGTGAGTAGCTCCTAAACCGTCATCGATGTAGCGTTTATACATCTCAGGGACAGGCCCAGTGTATTGCTGAAGAATCTGTTGCTCAAGGAAACCCATGAAAAGGCAAGCATAGCTGGGTCCCATTTTTGTGCCCATCGCTACGCCACTGCACTGAGCAAAGGTGACGCCATCTACTCTCTCTTAACAGTTTCACCTTTGATGGCGTCACCTTTGCTCAGTGCAGTGGCGTAGCGATGGGCACAAAAATGGGACCCAGCTATGCTTGCCTTTTCATGGGTTTCCTTGAGCAACAGATTCTTCAGCAATACACTGGGCCTGTCCCTGAGATGTATAAACGCTACATCGATGACGGTTTAGGAGCTACTCACATGACCCAAGCTGCACTTTTAGACTTCATTCACTTCGTGCAGGACTTCCACCCATCCATCAAGTTCACTTACACTATATCAGCTACTTCAGTCGACTTTCTGGACATGAACATCAGGATTGACTGTGGAATGTTGAAAACTTCAATACATTACAAACCTACCGACTCACATTCCTACCTCGACTACCGATCTTCTCACAACCCCAAAACTAAAAACAGCATCCCTTATTCCCAGTTTCTTCGGCTAAAAAGAATATGTTCCGAAGAATCAGATTTTGATGTTCAATCCAAAGAAATGGCTGGATTTTTCATCGACAGACACTACCCACATACTGTTGTTCAAGGATCTCTCCAAACGGTTCAAAAACTTAGTCGCGCGAGTACACTGCAGACTAAACCTACCGCTGATAGTGACAGACCTATCGTAACCATGATCTACCATCCCCACACCAATCCGGTGCGTAAAATCCTTCTTTCTAACTGGGGTCTTTTGTCATCCAGTCAAGAATCTGCTGCTATCTTTTCTGAACCTCCGTTGGTAGCTTTCAAGAGGGATATTAATTTGCGGGACATGCTTGTTCGCTCTACTCTCAAGCCTCGTCATACCACCAGAGCCTCCGGCTCCACTCCGTGCAATGTTCCTAATTGCAAGACGTGTCCTTTTATTTGCCCTTCCACCGTGGTCAATGGTCCACGTTACAAATTCAACATAGACAGATACTTCACGTGTCAAACCACCAACGTGATTTATGTCATCTCCTGTGTTAAATGCGGCCAACTCTATGTTGGAGAGACGGAAAGAACCATCAACGACCGTTTCAAAGAACATCTTCAGTCTGTCAAGTACCAATACAACAGACCGGTCGGACGACATTTCAATCAGGCCGACCACTCCGTCTCAGACATTCGAGTTAAAGGCCTCTGGCTTATGCAAGCCAGTAATGTCTGGGCCAGGAAAGACCGTGAAAAATTTCTGATTAATAAACTGGGCACTGTGGCGCCACTCGGGATGAATATGAAAGATTAACATTGTTTACCTTGCTTGTGTCTGCTACTTTACCTCACTGATTTACTACTCACTAATCAGTTACGTGATGTTGGCGCTGGTTGATATGTACATTTCCCTTGGGGACTTTCTCAGCGCTGGCCGAACGTTTAGTTGGATCCCTTGCCCTTCCCTGTCGGGCACCGGGTCTCCGGCTCACGGTTTGATACGCGGTTTTGGGGCGGGGCGATCGTGTGCATCCCTTGGGGATGTATGTGGTCGTCTTGTTGCGTACCTGTGTGTTTTTCTGTGGGCTGGTGGGTGCCCGTTGGGTGGGGTTGGTGGCTCTGGCTGATTGTCTTCCGCCCCCCCCCCCCCCCCCCTCCCTTTTTTTTTTTTTTTTTTTTTTTTTTTTTTTTTTTTCCCTTACTCCTTCCCCCCTTCCCCCCCCCCCCCCCCCCCCCCTCCCTCCCCCTCTCCTCTCTCTCTCTCTCTCTCTCTCTCTCTCTCTCTCTCTCTCTCTCTCTCTCTCCCCCTTATTTTTTGAGTTACCCTTGAAGACGGTTTCACAACTACCTACTCTCCACTTATACCAATATTCTCTTACTGATTTTGATTCTTTGCTTTGTTTTCATGACTTATTACTTGTTGTGTACCGTGCTAAATGCTGGGGTTTTTTTCCCGGGGTCCTCCCGTTTTTCCCCGAGGTAGTCCTCAACTTGAAGGTGATATAAAGTTTGCCTTCGGGTTGGTGTTTAGCAGGCTTTGTGTATTAGACACTCAGCCTACTTCGTGCCCAAGGGTACTCCCCATTCGTTCTCTCTCTCTTTCTCTCTCTCCGTCTCGCTCTCTCTCTCTCTCTCTCTCTCTCTCTCTCTTCTCTCTCTCTCTCTCTCTCTTTCTCTCTCTCTCTCTCTCTCTCTCTCTCTCTCTCTCTCTCTCTCTCTCTCTCTCTCTCTCTCTCTCTCTCTCTCTCTCTTTCTCTGGCCTCATCTACACGCCTTTTCTTTCGCTCGCTCCTGCACGTGCTTGCACACACTCTTGTCTCTCGTGTTCAGGTTCTTTCCGAGTCTCTCTCTTACGCGATTTTTCGTTGACGTCATTTTTACTTTTTCCGCACTTTTGTTCTTCCTTTTCTTTTCTTTTATTTTACCTCACCTCCTTCAGTTGCCACATTCCTTCTGCCATTGAAGATAAGTAGCGGCTAATCTCTATGTTTGTTTGTTTGTCTATTTTGACAAAGGGTATTTACCCGAAATATTAATAAATTGTGTTGTACCCGTCTTTTCTAAGCGTGTTTCTTTCTCCGTTGGGTACTTCTTTGCATATTACACGCTTGGCAGTCACCTTTTTGGTCTGGATTGAGAAATAGCATGACCTTTAAATTTATGGCCTTGTTTATGACTTTATTACAAGGAAATTGTCTGACTTAAATAAATCACATGCAGGACATCCGGTGACAAGTGACATCTATAGTGCTTCGCAACAGA
>BTPG01000001.1:11365994-11385994 GCA_036245525.1 Semisulcospira habei
TTGAGTGATAATTAAGTATTTTTTTAAGAAAAAAATTCACGTTTTGGGGGATTAATTTCACGAATTATATAGTTTAATCTTAAAACAAATGAATCTTTCTTACGAACAAAACAATCTTCTCATTAATATAATGGAATGATTTTTCAGATATGGTATTTATATAAGCAATCCAGACCAAAAAGGTGACTGCCAAGCGTGTGAAATGCAAAGAAGTACCCAACGGAGAAAGAAACACGCTTAGAAAAAACGGTACAACACAATTTATTAATATTTCGGGTAAATACCCTTTGTCAAAATAGACAAACAAACAGAGACATTAGCCGCTACTTATCTTCATATGCAGAAGGAATGTGGCAACCGTTGTTGTGCCACATTCCTTCTGCATATGAAGATAAGTAGCGGCTAATGTCTCTGTTTGTTTGTCTATTTTGACAAAGGGTATTTACCCGAAATATTAATAAATTGTGTTGTACCGTTTTTTCTAAGCGTGTTTCTTTCTCCGTTGGGTACTTCTTGGTATTTATATAAGCCTACAGTTTGTCTCGGCTTTCGGGTACGATTAGATCAATTGTGACCTGTGTGCTCTGCGTGTGAAAAGCAGACAATTTTCTGCACCACTTTTTTGGAGTCATTTGTAAAACAGCTAACATATCTTTAATTTTTCTTGTAACAAAAAAACTACCTTCTCATTAATACCCGCATTTTTTTTTTAAAGCATGTTTGCATAAGCCTGCAGTTTGTCCCGCCGTGGGGTAGGATTAGGTCAAATTGTGACCTGCAAGCCCTAGGTGTGAAAATCAGCAAAAAAGTTGCAAAATTGATCCTCTAATACGTAAAATGTTAGTACTGCGATGAGAGACGTATAACATCGAGTCGTCACTATGAACACGGCGTCTTGGGACTAATGATGGCATGACGTGAAGCTTGAAGTGACATCATTTCGTTGCTTGTGCTATTATTTTTCTTCAGAATAGCTATGCTACGCCGGACCACAGAGCTTACGAATGGCGAGAATCGCCGCGTGACCGTCTATATTTCTGTGTGCCAGTGTGTGTGGATCCGAGGGTGGGTTAGAGTTGAAGGAAATGGATTCCTGTCGAACACGAATCCACAGAGCGTACTAATGGCGGGAAGGATCAACATAATAAGCCCAAAAATATGAACTACTCTGAATGTTCCTAAGCGATAAATGCATCTTAGCTCCAAACAATACGGTAGACTTTAGGATAAAATCCTCATCTTGTTAAATAGTTTCCGCGCCAGTATTCTGATCATTTTTCAAGCACATGATGAGTGATGCGGGGTGGGGGTGGGAGGTCTGGGGTAGGGTTGGGAGATGGGTGTTTAGGTAAAGGCAGACGAAGAGGAGGGGTGGAGGAGAAGGATGTTGATATGGCTATAATTATCTTCGCTCAGAACACTTTTTAAAAAAAAAAACAACGTCTCTCGCATTTATTCTCTCATATTAGCTGCCATTTTTAGCTCATATTAGCAAAAGACTTTTTTTTCACAGCTGGATAGCTTGATAATGCTGTGAGCGTTGGGTGGAGTATGCGTCAATCTACCGAGATTGAATATATCAAGAAAAAAATCTACCCTGAGCGAATTCACCTAGCGCGAGTCCATCCAGACTTGAAATTAATCTACCTAGTGTAGATCTGCTATTCCACCCTGTTGTAGCTAATGGATTCAAGCCCGTGCAGATTAATGCGGATGGAGCTACGCTCTATAGTTTCATATTTATTAAGTTTTCGCCAGCTAAACGGTGGAATCGCGCCACCACTGATTAGCACGGAGTAGATTCACACCTGGGTGGATTTGTGCTGGGTAGACATTTGATGAGTGCAGATTTGTGCTGAGCAGATATTCGCCTAGATGTACACATCTCCCCTCTAAACTGACCCCTCTATTGTCAGTTTGATCATTAACCGCAACACAGTGAGCTTTTTTGTTCCTTAGGTGTTGTTTTTCGCAACCCCATTTGCAAACCGTCTTCGGGTCCACGACGGCCGCAGTGGGCCCACGCACAGTCGTGCGGCCGCCGTGGGCCCGAGTCCATTTGCTTACTGGGAAAGAGATCCCCTAACAAAACTAATCACCCTTCAGCGTCAGTTTGTCCCCTAACCAGAACACAGCGTGCTTTTTGTTCCCTATGTCGCTATCTCTCGCAGAGAACTAATCACATCATTTTCTTTTCATGATTGCGGCGGGTGGCTACCCTGTTCGCAAAGATCCTTGAGCCTACGTCGGCCGCAATTGGCCCGCGCACAGCAGGGCAAAGGCCAACTGCGGCTGACGACAGCCCGAGGACCCTTTGCTTCCTGGATGCCTAATACTGATCTGGACACACGTCAATAGTGGCAAATATATTATTTGGAGCATTGTTCGGGAGAGATCACGTGGAATGCGGTTCATTGGAACCACTTAATAAAAGTGACGTGTCGATTGAGTAGACGTCCGGCTTACGTCGTTGGCCCTTGAGCAGTAGCTGCACGGTACATTGCTCTGAACAGGTGGGCAGGAAGAGCGGGTTCCCGCTGAAATGTGTAGCTCTGAGAGCAAAAGGTCTGATGGAAGAGACACTTGTTCAGGAACTCTCACGTAGAGTTGTTGTTATTTTTTTTTGTCTCACGTCTTTGACGCTAGAAACCTAATCACTCGTTTTCTCTTTCTTTTTCTTTTTCTTCTTCTTCTTTTCATACAGTGTTAAATGTTCCCTTCGCAACATGACTGGCCTAATGAGTCTATTCCTCTTTTGTTTATCGCGGAAGTGTGTGTGGGGCGGGGGGGGGGGGGGAGGAGGGGGTCAGGGAGGCAGGAGGGGAATAAAAGTTTGTTCTCGAAAGAAGACAACACTGTTTATTTCGCTGTGTGTTTCAGCCGATGTTACGGTCACCGAGCCAATGGCCTGATCAATTGTAACTGAATCTCTCTCCCTCTCTCTCTCTCTCCCTCTCTCTCTCTCTCTCTCTCTCTCTCTCTCTCTCTCTCTCTCTCTCTCTCTCTCTCTCTCTCTCTCTCTCTCTCCCTCTCTCTCTCTCTCTCTCTCTCTCTCTCTCTCTCTCTCTGTATCTCTCTCTCTCTCTCTCTCTCTCTCTCTCTCTCTCTCTCTCTCTCTCTCTCTCTCTCTCTCTCTCTCTCTCTCTCTCTCTATCTCTCTCTCAATAATCTGCCCGGATCCACACCTAACCACTGAAGAAAAGCTCTCAAAAACAGGTCTCCTGCCTCTTCAAGGTCATTTCAAATATAACAATTCAAAGTGTGGAAGCACAAAATACCTGAGTACATCTCTACTTTGTTCCGTAAGTCTGAATCCAAGCTTGGAAACATCAGAAATCTTTTCATAGTCCCAAAACCATGGATCGATCTATATAAAACTAGCTTATCCTTCTCACTGATCTCAGGGACACTTATCTGGAATGCGCTTCCCGACCATGTAAAATATGCCTCCTCGCTAGTCTGTTTTAAAAACGGTCTCTGCAAGTATTTTCTGGATCACTCGTAGGAATGCCTTAACCACTTGTATTATATGTCTCTTTCTATGCTGGGTCCATTTTATTTCCAATTAAGCCTTTTGTTCTTTTTATTTATCATTTGGACTACTTAGCTCTGTCTATGTGTGGAGGGGGGCGGAGGAGGGGGGATGGGTGTCTGTGAGTCTATGAGTATGTCTGTCTATGTGACCAGTGTTGTCAATTGTTTTTCAAGTATTATGTTTTACTTATATGTATGTATATTTGTAGTTAGTCTTGTAGTTGTTAGCAACGACAGGTTTGTAAAATGGCTGTGTCGATGTCTAAACCGTTAAAAAATAAAGTTTCATTGATTCATTGATTCATTGATTCTCTCTCTCTCTCTCTCTCTCTCTCTCTCTCTCTCTCTCTCTCTCTCTCTCTCTCTCTCTCTCTCTCTCTCTCTCTCTCTCTCTCTCTCTCTCTCTCTCTCTCTCTTAAGAACAAGACATGAGCTGGTGTGGACGGTATAAATGGTTATATACTCCACATATCACTGCCTTATATTGTTGAACCCCTCACTTACATTTTTAACTTATGTATACAGTATAAGACTTTTCCTGTGGCGTTTAAAAAAGCCACAAAAGTTGTTCCTATACCCAAGACCAAAGATACTACAGATGTAAATAACCTTCGTCCCATTTCTCTTCTGTCTGTTTTATCAACGCCTCTTGAGAAGCATATTCAAAAGCATCTCCTCCAGTACCTCGACGAACGGTCCTTGTTAAATAAGTTCCAGTCCGGGTTTAGACCCAAACACTCATGCCTCTCAGCATTAGTACGTATGGTTGATTCATGGCTAGATAACATCAACAATAACAAAATGACTGGCATGGTATTCTTGGACCTGAAAAAAGCGTTCGATCTGATAAATCATGAAATTTTGATGAGGAAACTTAATGTTTATTTCAACAACAACAGCCCGTCAGCCCTTTCATTCTTTAACTCTTATCTTTCTGCGAGAACACAAGTCGTCTATGTAAATGGTAACTATTCCACAGAGGGTAAGGTAGAACTTGGTGTTCCTCAGGGTTCGGTTCTGGGCCCATTGTTATTCTGTATCTTTATTAATGATTTACCACTACACATCACATGTGCTAGTGCTGAGTGTGACATGCTTGCTGACGATTCGACGCTACATGCATCCGGTAAAACTGTAGCTGATATAACCAACAGCCTCCAGCAGAGCCTACAAGAAGTATCTGAATGGTGCAGTAGAAATAGAATGATAGTCAATCCAGCTAAAACTAAAAGCATGCTAGTCACAACACGTCAGAAACACCAGCTGCAACCCGCGCCTCTAAACCTCTCATTCGAAGCTGTCCCCATAGAGCAAGTAGAACAGCACCGTTTACTAGGGGTAATTGTAGATAACCAACTTAGTTGGCAGCCTCATCTCATACACATCGGAAAGACAATTTCAAAGAAATTATTTTTACTGTCTAAACTGAAAGCGGTCATTATTCTGAACACGCGTAAACTATTTTTTAATGGATACATCAAGCCCCACATTGATTATGCCTCAACAGTTTGGGATGGCTGCAGCGAGGTCCAGTTCAAGAAAATAAATTCGCTATACAGGAGAGCAGCCAAACTTATTATTCCTAGCTCATCTCTACCAACTGAGGTGAGGCTTGAGGCAACTGGACTCCTTCCTCTTGACAAACACTTAGTATTTAACAAGTGCGTACTAGTGCACAAAGCTCTTAACGGTAAGGCCCCCGGCTACTTATCGGAACTCTTTACTCTTACTGAGAAGAGATACAGCACCTCTCGGAGCAACCTGAGCATAAAACGTCCCCGCATTGATTTGTATAAATCCAGTTTGTCATACTCAGGTGGTTTCCAGTGGAATTCTCTTCCTCTGCATTTACAACAAGTTAATTCCCTAGCTGCGTTTAAAGCAAAACTGTACAAGCACTTATCCAAGGCAACGTAAATGTAATTATCTCATGTTGTCAAAACATAATATATTTTAATTTCTTTTTATGCAACTATTATTTTTTATCATACCATTTACGCTCACGTCCCGTCTGTGGGGGTGCTTCCCGTATAGACCTGGTCAGGGGATGCAGTGCCGGTGCACAGTTTATTCAAACGATGTGCTTAGCATGTCATTCGAGTGAAAGTATACTTGCGTGCCCCCCGGGTGGGAGTTTCTGGGGAGAGCTCCCGCAAACAGATATTATGACACGTGCTAAAATCTTCCTATGGGTACCTGTGTGTTTTGTTAAATAATTGTTGCTGTTTGTAGTGTTGTTGTAATTCGCATTACTTTCGATGTTGTTTGTGAGTGTAATGTAGCTTTGCCTGTTATTATATATATTATATAGCAAGGACAGATTGGAAGAAAGGCCTGTGCGCCTAATATCTCAATCCTTGATAAATAAAGTTTCAGTCAGTCAGTCTCTCTCTCTCTCTCTCTCTCTCTCTCTCTCTCTCTCTCTCTCTCTCTCTCTCTCTCTCTCTCTCTCTCTCTCTCTCTCGGTGGGTGGCCTCCCCCTGGACAAGCTAGCAGTACCCGTTTTTAGGTCTCCCAATTTTTTCGAAAAATATCCTGAAAATGCCAGTCGTCGGGCTTCCCAACGCTGTGGAGCTATTGCTAAACACCCTGCTAGCTGACCATTCCATTAAATCGTGGAAAATCGCCGGGGAAGGTGAGGACATGACTTTTGTGCTCAGGCTGTGTACGGCAGCAGAGCAGACCGGGTCCGCCATCACTACACGCAAGGGACAGTGGCGACGTAAACCCCCAAGCCAGGTGCGGCGTGACCTGAGGAGGGCCGAGCAACATCGGGCGAGACTGGACAACAACAACACCCAAGCCCAAGGTACACAAGAAACACAGAATGATTGTGACAACAACAACACAGAAACAAAGGCAAGTGACAATGACAAACACTTCAGTTTATTTGTGTCAACACCAGATACTGACCTACATTCCAACACGGTCACAGTGGCAACAGAGGACACATCACGCACCCCAGGTGCTGTTCACGATATTGAAAATGACTTAACACAGTGGAATGCTGTTCAGGGGGCGTGTGCTACAGGTGTGTCAAACGTCGAAAACCTCGACAGGACTGTGGACTATTTTGGTTTTTCCATTTCAGCATCTCAACAAGATGATGTGTTTGACATCGAAAAAGAAGGAGAAGCAGCTGGTTACGACGTACACGCTACTAAACTGTATGTGGCGGGAATCACAGGGCGGCTAACACAAAAACTGCTACGAAAACCAACCAGAAACGCAAAGTTCAAGAATATTGTGTTTGACAGTGGGCCCTCACAAGCTCAGCAGTTACTGCTGGGAGAGAGTGATGATATTATCATTGTGTATGACTGTCAGCAGCAGATCGTGGTGAACTGGTTCATCAAGCACGCAACAACAACACAGACAGAACGTTACTATAGGGACAGGTTACGTCAAGGTGGGTCTGTGGACAGGGAGACACACCGTGATGACTTCGACATCATGGAGACAGACCTACATCTCCTGGCGACTTTGGTGCGACATCTCCTTGGATAACACTGCACAGTGCCGCTGCGTGACTGTCGGACTACACGTTGAAGCCCGTACACCAGTGACTATTAAATTGACTGAATCAGTCACGATATAATGAACTGTCGTGAATGACGTCGGTTTCCGCGTCGGTTCATTCGATCGTTTTGATTTGTATTTTTTATCTCTGAACGAAATATTATACCCCCCCCCCCCCCCTTTGTGTATGGGCAAAATGCCTAACGCAATAAAGACATCTGAATCTGAATCTCTCTCTCTCTCTCTCTCTCTCTCTCTCTCTCTCTCTCTCTCTCTCTCTCTCTCTCTCTCTCTCTCTCTCTCTCTCTCTCTCTCTCTCTCTCTCTCTCTCTCTCTCTCTCTCTCTCTCTCTCTCTCTCTCTCTCTCTCACATCGCCTATTTTGATAGGTTTTGTGTACAGAAACCCAGCCGCCACAGCTTCGTGGCAGGACGACTTTGTAGTAAAGATGATTACAGTTTTACGGAGCAATGCTGATATATATATATATATATATATATATATATATATATATATATATATATATATATATATATATATATATATATATATATATATATATATATATATATTGGGTGACTTTAACGTTGAGTTACAAAAGCAAGGCCATTATTCACGGAGATCCAAGTTAAATTTTCTAGGTTTGAAACAGCTTGTCCAGTCACCAACACGAGTGACTTTGTCATCTTCTACACACATGTCAATGTTGTACAAAATGTTCATGTACAGTGATCACTTTCCAGTTTGTTTTTCATTGCCTACTAGATTACCGAAACAACCAGCTAAAGGACACACTACTATCATTTATAGATCCTTAAAAAAATTCGATCAAGCGGCGATTTTACATGATCTGTCTCAAGTGTCATTCGGTGACGTTTATAATTTAAATGACCCTCATGAGGCCCTGACCCGCCGGTAGGAGTTGTTTCTCGCTGTTCTGGATAGACACGTTCCTAAGCGTACCAAACGTGTCAAACACCCTATTATGCCAGAATGGTTTTCGGACAAAATTAAACAAGCGATGGGAGTTAGAGACATGTTAAACAAAGCTAAGAAATTTAATGAGTACAAAAAGCAGAGAAACCATATCAAATCTTTAGTTCGAAAAGCCCAAAGACAAAATGCTGAACGTGTCATTGCCGGCGGAAAGGACATCCGTTCAGTCTAGCAAGTGATAAATATTTTCACCAAAGGTCACAGTAAACGGTCGAATATTTCACCCGATCTCACTGCGGATGCGTTTAACGCTTATTTCCTAACTGTTGCTAAAACTCTGGCGCAGACCAATACCAATGACCCTGACAACTACACATGTACGGATCAACTGCGTCACTATAGTCAGCAGAGAGCGGGTCACACATTTTCTGTGCCTGTTATGAGTTAAAAAACAAATCATCTTGCGGTCCAGACGGCATCATTACTCAGTTTTTAAATTGTCTCTACCATTCATCGTTGAGTCACTGACATTCATCTACAATCTAGCCATTAGGCATAATATATTTCCTAACGAATTCTTCTTCCCAAAAGCAAAGACTTAATCAATTTAAATGCGTACAGCCCTTAATCCATTTTTTCATCAATTTCGAAATCAGTTGATAGACATATACATATTCATCTCCTAAATTTCCTTAACAAAATCATCTGATTAGTGTTGTACAATCCGGTTTTCGACATTTACATTCCTGCCAGACTTCTCTAATTCACATTATTGATAAATAGCTATCTGCCATTAACAACAACAAAGTATCAGGCGCAATCTTTCTAGACCTTGAAAAGACAATGTCAATCATTCATCCTCCTGAAACAACTACCACTTTATCACATTAACTCGAATACTGTTTCCCTCTTGTCTTCAGATCTAAAAAACAGAACACAGAATGTACTCCTAAATGGGAAATTTTCATCAGACGGTGTTGTGACTTGTGGTGTTCCACAGGGATCTATTCTAGATCCTTTATTGTTTCTATTATTTATTAATGATCTGCCGCTGTGCATATCTTACCCCGGGGCTAACTGTGATCTGTTCGCTGACGACACAACCGTAACACATCTAACAAGGAGCTAGCGAACATCAATGATGTACTCCAGCAGAGCCTGGACGAAGCAACTGACTGGTGCATTAATAATCACATGATAATTAGCATTTCAAAGACAAAGTGCATGTTAGGTACAACACGCCAGAAACACCAGCGCGGCCTAACGACTTTAACACTTACCTTAAATGGCCAACCTATAGAACAAGTAACTAAGCATCGCTTGCTGGGCGTAACACTAGACGACCAGTTAAACTGAAAACCTCATGTTGATAACGTATGCAAACCTTGGTCCAAAAACTTGTTCCTTTGTCTAAGCTCAGCCTTATAGTTAATTCTGACGTTTGCAAACTTTTCTTCGGGGCCCCCACAGACAAAAAAATTCAAATCTCTGAAATTGCTGGCATTAAACAAACAATTTGAATTTAATCATTGTGTATTAATGTACAAGATTCTACACGAGAGAGCTCCGCTCCATTTGCGAACTCTGTTTTCAGATAATCATGGATAGAACACGAGAAACAGGTCGCTCCACCTACCAAGAACAAGACCAGATATATATATATATATAAAACTAGCCTGGCCTTTTCAGGTGCAAAACCATGGAATAATTTACCCCAGCATCTTAAGTCTATTTCTAAATTTAGTATTTTTAAGGGTCGCCTTTATCACTTTTTACTTCTAAATTAATACCACGATTCAATTCTCCTCTATTGATCCTGTACTCTCAGAGACATGTTCTAATTACAAGATCACATTCAGCTTATGGCGCTGTTATTATGTTGTTGTTTTTTGTTGTTTTTTTGGTCTGTTTTTTTGTTTGTTGTGCCTTTTATGCTTTTCGTACTCTTACATGTTCTTGACACTATGTTTATTTGTTTGTTTGTTTTTTAAATAATTTACTGTGTTGCTCGATGTATATTTATGTGTGTAGAGTAGCAGGACAGTTTGTAAGAGAGGCATTTGTATGCCTAAAACTTTATCCTGAATAAAAACTTTTCATCATCATCATCATCATCTCTCTCTCTCTCTCTCTCTCTCTCTCTCTCTCTCTCTCTCTCTCTCTCTCTCTCTCTCTCTCTCTCTCTCTCTCTCTCTCTCTCTCTCTCTCTCTCTCTCTCTCTCTCTCTCTCTCTCGCTCTTTATTTACGACTTGACCCCAAAGCAATGGACACTTTTTCCCCAGAGCAAACTTGAAACTTGCAATCTAGAAAACTAAAGCTGCAATTTGGATTGAAAATGTTTGTCCGTGAGTCAAATAAGGCATGCATAGTAATTCCACACTCAATATCGAGTTTGCTTGTTTTTTAAGTTGTTCCCTGATATGCACTTTTTATCCGGAGATGGATCGACCATAATAGTTGAAGGGTTGTGTTCAGATTAGCTTGGCGCCTATATGCGCCAAGCTAATCTGAACACAAGCATTCAGCTATCAGGGTCGATCCTTACTGTGCCGTGTGGTGTTAGTGCCAGAGGCTCATTAGACTCTGTGCCATGTGATTTTCACGCTCATTTTAGTGACTAACTGCAATCTTGGGATAGCATCATGCTGAAGATAATAAAATCAGTCAATACATACCTTGATGCCTTCTCCAAACCACTCAATGGTTATATTAAATATCAAAGTGTTATTCTACTACTAAGTTTTTATGTTTGAAAAAATTTTCAATACAACAAAGGAAAATTTAAATAAAAAATAAAAGGTTAGCTTTGCATTTATGTTCTTGTTTTCTAGATGTGTCAGAAAATGCCAGGAAGCTGATTTCCTGTTGCTGTTTAATTTTCTTCTATTATTATTATCAATAGTTTCCGCTTTTTTCATCTCCAACCCTGATAATAAAAACGTATTTCAAGTGCGCTTAAGTTAAAATTTGAAAAGACGTTACCAATTTTAAAGTTTGTAATAGAAAGGAAGCTGATTTATTTAAAAGAGGATTAGATAAAACATTAATATTTCAAAAGATAATATAAAGCAGAAAACTCAATAAAACGTGGATGTAATAACGTTGATGCTGTATTTAGTTCACAACATGAGGCATCTGTTTTCTTAATGAGCACATGCATGCCACTGACAGGTTTGATAATACCTCAGTTTTGATCAATAATAAGATAGTAACGCCCCCCCCCCCTACACACACACACACCACCACCACCACCACCACCACCACCACCACCACCACCACTCCACCCCCTGCACCAAAACAAAAACGATTTCGGAATTAAAATTTTAAAAAAAGAAAAAAAGCTGTAATAATAAAACTGGAGAGGTTGTTGAATGCAAGATTAACCCATTTCACTGTCGGAACACACCCAGCAACGCCCAGCTGCAAGAAGTATAGATCCTCATGAGGATATAATAATATTATATTCCTCTCGCTTAAACCCTTTCCTGCTGCTATTCGCATACTCTGTTTCTGAAATTTTCGTTAATTTAACTCATTCTACCCCAACACCGAAATCCTTAAATTTTGCCGTTGTCCTCTGAAGACTGCATTGCAGTGCAGGACACAGACCGACCATGATAGTTCAAGGGTGATGCCAGAATAGCTTGGCGCCCATAGGCGCCAAGCTATTCTGGCATCATCCTTGAACTATCATGGTTGATCCTTATCATGCTGTGGTGTGTCTGGGGTAGAATGAGTTAACCGAAGAATTTATTCATCCAAGGAGCATGAAGTGGGGTCAGCAGGAGTTATAGATCCTAATGAGCCCCCGCAATTCCGGGGGCTCATTATGATCCATGCCTCGTGCATTTGGGCGTTGCGTCGTTCCGGCAGTGACGATGTTAACCCATACCATACTGAGGTTAAAAGCTTCAAATTTGTACACTGCCATATGCAAGCTACAGATAAGGATATAGACCAACGGCTTTAGTTCAAAGGTGGTTCCAGAATAGCTTGGCGCCTACATTATCTACTCCTTAATTATATTCAAGTATACAGCGTTACTCGGCATTGAAACGCTGATGCTTTGTTTTAGAGGCATGCGTGGTCGTGATGCAGTCGATAAAGTTCAATAGAGTGGGTGTTTCCCGTCAAACCAATCCTGTGAACTCGCTTCTAGCTGAGGCAAGACTCTTACCAAAATCATTCATATATTTGATGCCAGTGTCCTGTGAAATGAAGAACCTTTTGTTGGCGGTTCAAAGGTAATTCAAAGAAACGACAGTCTTTGATAGTCTTTCAGATGTAGGAGCAAACTTCCTTTGCACGGTGATATAATAATGCCAAGACTCGAGCGGACAGTATCCCCTTTACTACCAGAAGGACCCAGGTTGTGTTTTTGAAATCTGCGTTAATTCAACGTCAAAGATCCCCAGCTGTCAAAGTAACGTGGACGTAGAGGTTTCGGCAAGAGGCATAGCTCCTTATGAGCCCCGCGACTGCGGGGGGCTCATGAGGATCTACGTGGGGCTCATGAGGATCTACGTCTCTTGCAGTAGGGTGGTGTTTTTCTCGGCAGTGAACGGGTTAATTTAATTTACCACATTCGTTCCGAATTTGTCGACTCAGGCGAGACATAATAGGTTTATTCATCATCATCATCATCATCAGTCCCTTGCCCGAACTGGGCGTTGGGGGGACTGAAAGGCAGCAGCAACAGACAGTGCTCTCCACTGAGTTCTATTTTGGGCGGTGGCAAGCAAGTCTGACATCTCGAGTTCGGTCCATTCTTTTATGTTTGCGACCCAACTCTTTCTCTGACGACCTCGCCGACGACTTCCTTCGAGAGTGCCTTGGAGGATAGTCTTGGACAAGGTGTTGTGTCGGGTCACGTGGCCAAACCAAGCAAGCTTGCGCCGTTTCACGGTTGCCAGAAGAGGTTTATTAGGTGACTGTATATATTGCTGTTAGATCAGTTATGAACCATCTTCCCACTAGCCTACGGCCTCAGTCTGCAAACGCAATTAGTGTCCGCGAAATTGAAAATCACATAACGGCACAGGTCTTGGAATCCTCCGCGAAAACAGCTCTCTGACAGCGGCGCTTTTGTGAGAAATGTGAACTTTTCCTCAGACGTTCCGTTATCATGGGCCGTTTTTGTGCAGGCTTCCAGGACCAGCGATAAGGTTGGTGCTGTGAAATCGTTCTTCGTATTTATCGAAAGGTTGTGACATCACTGACAGTATTTTTCGCTAATATTTCCCATTTCTGTTCGCTAACTTTGGTACTTTACTCTTAATCTGTTACGACCGCGTCTAGACGCGTCAAGAAACCACTCGAGCGATGGAACCAGATATACTCGGCCGCTGACTTCAACCATCATTACTGAATCCCTCTGCCAATTACGGCTTTTACCCATGAACCTCAGGCGCAGATTATTTCTGAGCAAGAGGGGCGGATCCTCATGAGCCGCCTTGTGTCTGCAATGAGTCATGAGGTTACGTACCGCTTGCCAGTGCGGAGGACAAGAAAACCGACAGCAAAAAGCATTATATGCTGCTGAGGTCTGCCACTGTCAAGAGGCATAGACGATCATGTAGGCTGGTTTTCATCTGCAAGTGGCGTAGGTTTTCATGAGCCCCTGTTTCGCAGGGTCTTATGAAAACCTACGCCACTTGCAGATGAAAACCGGCCTTCGCAGGAGTTCGTGAAAACCTACGCCACTCTAGATGAAAACCGGCCGTTAAGAGAAATACATAAAAAAAAAAACACAATTTTTATGCTCCCCACACATAACGCAGATGTACAGATTAACCCCGCTCGCGCAATGTTCATGCATCTACCAGTGAAAGGGGATTAATGAAATATCAACAATGTTTCCACTTTGTTGAGTGCGTGGGTTTGGATTTTAAAAATCCGGTTTGAGTCGACGCCATCCATTTCCGTCGCAAGACAGGGCCATGACGGCACCCAGGATGCTTTGCGCTGTCACGCTGTGCGGTGGGGCTGTTCAGTTCTTGTGTTCTTTTTTTTTTAGTGTTCTGCATTCTGAATCGTTTTGCACGAACTCGCATGTAACATAGTTTTTCTCGGTCATCTGTGTGATGAGTTAAGATGTGTTATGAAGTCTGCAGTGGAAATTAACTGACCTACAATACTGACACAAAAAAAAAAGTTCGAACCTGACCAGGGGAAGTAACTAAGTTAATGCACATAAGGGAAATAACTCCCAATTGGGGGGAGACAGGCTGTCTATTTTGGTCACAACTGGAACCGACTGATGAGGTCACTGTTTCGTGGCCTAGTTCGTTGATGACAAAACACCTACACACCTTAATATTGACGACGTCGGCAATTTTAATACTAACGGGCCACAGCCAACAACTCCTATAAATGCAAGAGGCCGCAAAGATCCTCATGAGCCCGGCAGTTGCGGGGGCTCATGAAGATCTATGCCTCTTGCCAACACCACTCTGTATCCAAGTCCTTAGGACAGATGGGTTTCTTTGGTGTTGAATTACCAAACTTTCAGAAACATCATCAGCGACCGACCACTGGCCGCGGCGGGTTAAGGCCGTTTTTACATCGTTTCAGAGACACACGCTGATCCAGTTATATGAAATTAAAACCAAACATAAACTTAGACGAAATGGACAGCGTAAAACAAGAGCGGAACTCCGCATGTCGCTCGATGGTAACAACTCCATTTTCTGTCACTTCTTTTTTTTTTTTTGGTCTAATTCTTTCTTGGATGTTGTCATTGTTTTATTTTCCCATCGGTCCCGCTCACAAGACCCAATGCGCAAAAGGCCATCGGGCCGACGTCGGCCGCCGTTGGCCCGCGTACGGCCGTGCGCGGGCCAACGGCGGACGACGTCGGCCCGATGGCCTTTGAGCACTGGGGACGTAGATATGCTGCAATTAATTGAAATCAAATGGAAAATGCGCAGCCTCTGTGTTATTCACGATAGAAACGTCATTATGACACTGAGATTTGACGTGGAACAAACAGAAGTTGAGTTTGGTCTTTTGTTCCACCTGGAGCACCCAGAAGAGAAGTGGGTGCAGGGCAGACAATCGCTCCTCTCCGAGCACCCAAATGTGGGTGCTTATAAATGCGAGTACAGCATGCAAGGGAAAAAGACAGAGGTCCTCCATCAGCCGGCACCCAAGACAGTGTATCGCCCTCCTCACATCACCATTGGCGAGTCTGAACTAAAGTCAGTGCACCAGTTTACTTACCTTGGCTGCATTATCACGTCGGACGCCAAGCTGGACAAGGAGCTTGACAGCAGGCTGGCAAAAGCGAACAGCGCTTTCGGGCGACTTTTCAAGCGGGTGTGGCACAATCAACAGCTGAAAACAGGCACCAAGATCAGCGTGTACAGAGCTGTGGTCCTCACCACCCTGCTGTATGATTCCGAGTCCTGGGCCCTCTACCGCAGCCAACTACGACTCCTCGAACGCTTCCACCAGCGCTGCCTGCGCACCATCCTGGGCATTCACTGGAGTGACTATGTCACCAACGTCGAGGTCCTTGAACAGGCTGAAACTGTGAGCATCGAGGCTTTGCTGCTGCGGACACAGCTCCGCTGGGCGGGGCATGTCTCCAGGATGGAGGATCATCGCCTACCAAAGATCACCCTGTTCGGCGAGCTAGCTACTGGACACCGTGACAGAGGGGCACCAAAAAAGAGATACAAAGACTGTCTCAAAAAGTCACTTAGTGCCTGCCAAATCGACCACCATCAGTGGTCTTCACTTGCTGTGGACCGTGACACCTGGCGCTCCACCATTTACAAGGCAGCTGTCTCCTTTGAGGACTCTCGCAGAGCTAGCCTTAAGGGCAAGCGGCTCAGGAGAAAAAACAGAGATGCCGCAACTCTGAACCCTGGCCATACCTCCCCCTGCAGCTACTGCGGTCGAACCTGCCTGTCTCGGATTGGCCTCCGCAGCCACGAACAAGCCTGCAGACGTCGTGGGCAACTCCTATAAAATCTTCGTTCGCGAAGTCAAGCCAAGAGAGAGACAGCATGCAATACTTGTTGGGTGTACATGTCGGCGTGTGTGTGTGTGCGTGCAAGTTTACCGCTAAACGAGAATGTTTTTTTTTTTTTGTTTGTTTGTTTGTTTTTTACACAGTAGATGTATTAATTTTCTGGTACTAATAGTATCATAATCACCATGGTGAATCTTCAAGAAAACAAAATGTCTTCGATGAAAAAAATAATGACTGCACGCAGTGGGGTGCGTAATGAGAGGAACAACGGGTTCGCCGCACGCTGCAGGAAAGTATTTAACCCCTTCAGTGCCGGGGTATAGAGAACGATACCCACCTGCAAGAGACATAATCATGTCATGTCTCTTGTCACTTCTATGTTGTTTTTGCTAATATTTGGTCGCATTTACATCTGTGTCCTTCACGCAAACGTCGGACATGTGCATCGTTTCAGACGCGCATTTCGTGATCACTTGCAGCGAAGGGGTTAAAAAATGATCACGTTTGCCTCAGAGAGCGGGTTTGGGACTCGGGTTAGTAAAGGGGTCATGTTTATCGATCGTTCACTAGTTCCGCAGCAAATTCCCTTCGTGATTAACTCCTTTACTGTCGAGACAATGTGAATGCAACCCAGATGCAAGAGACATAGGTCTTCATGAGCCCCGTCAATCGCTGGGGCTCGTGAGGATTTATGCCTATGGCTGATACCACGTTGCATCCATTTTTCTATGCGCATTTTTTTTTAATAGGTATCACTTGCCTCTTGTCGCTTGAATTTTCAATCAACACATTTGAATTGGGACCGAATTTTTCAAGAAGCATGCTGTACTTTCGAGCAGAAGTTGAACCCCGACTATTATTTTTGTTCAGACGGGAAAAGTATTAAAGTTTAAGTGGAAGATGTCTCCATAAAATTCGTATCTTTGGATATAGGTCAGCACTATTTCAGGCCCTTACATAATACTCACATTTCAAGATTCTCTTGAGGGCTTTTGCGTTATTGTTACTTGCTAAAAATAACGGAACGTACGTTTTCTCTCTAAACAGGTGACTGAAAGTCATATAATCTCCGTTCTTTACTTTTTCAATGCGCCCTGCGTCAACAGGTGCGGAAGTGTAGTATAGCGTTGCCGGCGGCAAAGCTATACGACAGTTTTGCATCTATTGAGGCGGGGCTTCTTGAATGAGTTAACCCATTTTTTTTTACTTCTTGTATATCCGTATACCGAATGTCTGGAGTGAGTTAAATGATGGAGCTCTCAAAATAGCTTATGCTTGGCCAAATATCGATCTTCAATAAATGAAAGAATTTTGATTATTTACCAAGTACTTTCCGAAAGCTAACACGGTCCATTAACCACTGCAGCAGGCTATTTACATCTTTGTGTGTGTGTGTATATATATATATATATATATATATATATATATATATATATATTTGATCATGTTCAGAAAAATGGGTCAAGAACAGATCATGTGACATAGCGAACGTCACGGAATGACGATGATGCCGTCAATTTATACAAATTTTCTAGAGATTGCGTGCAATACCGATAATATTTTGTCCATTTAGTCATCAATTTCTGTCTCCGAAATTCCTTCTAAAATATGACAATATTACTCTCTATTGAAGCGCGTCTGTTCAGGTTTCTTTCTTCTTTTTCTTTTTCTGTCATTCTTTGTTAGGCTCTGAAAAATGAGACCTCATGCTTCCAGACACGCAGACTCCGTCTTCGCAGAGCATGATCAGATGCATACTTGAGTGCAATTCAGAATGTTCTTCCTAACACTCCCAGACTGAAACCGACATTGTTCCTTTGTGGAAAAAAAAGTGGAAAATAAATGGCAGTCGGCAAGAGGTATAGATCCTCATAAGCCACCGCGGAACGCGGGGGCTCATGAGGATCTGTGCCTCTTGCAGATGGGAGTGCGTTCGCAAAAAAAGGAGATTTTATCAAAGAAGTTTCGACAACTTTGCTGGATTTGAACTATGTTTTTGTTCGGTTTCAATTTAGATTGAAGCACCCTTTTGCCAGCTGATGTGCTACATGGGTTTCCTATCTGCAAAACTCGTATCTTTCAAATTGTCTTTTGCATCATAGAACTGATTCATTTTATTACAGCGATCAATTGCTAATAGAAGATCGCTGTAATAAAAGAAATCAGATCTATGATAGCAAAAAACAATTCTGTAAAAGTGTCTCATCAATTTGTTTGGTCTGCAGAGCTAGTCTCGCCCAATTTTGAGATATTTAAAACATGCGCATGAAGCTAGTTACTTTCCCTATTCCTCATGTACCCTTTCACTGCCGGGAAAAAAAATAGGTTTGTAAGCTTAAAGTTTTATCCTGCAATCCATTCGGTTGTTCGTTCATTCGTCCGTTCATTCGTTCGTTCGTTTGTTTGTTCGTTTGTTCGTTTGTTCTTTCGTTCGTTTGTTCGTTCGTTTGTTCGTTTGTTTGTTTGATTTTTTGTTTGCTTGTTTGTTTTCTTTGTTTGTTTATTTGTTTGTTTATTTGTTTGTTTTCTTTGTTTGTTTGCTTGTGTGTTCTTTTGTTCGTTTTAAGTAGAAGGATCGGCTCAATAATTTTTTTCTTGTTTTTTTTTTTAAATTATTGTTTTGGGTAGTTGTTGTTGCGGGGGTGGGGGAGGAGGGTGGTAGTGGAGGTAGTGGTGATGGTGGTGCTGGTGAGTGTGTGGTAGTTGTGGGTCGGGTGGGGGTAGAGCAAAATAAAACAAATGCAGATGCCCCAAAGTATGGTTCGAGGACTGAGTGTGCCCACCCGTTGTAGACGCGTGTCTACACATTTTTAAACGCAAGGGACGACGACAACAAACAAATAGATTTGCGCATAGTTCAGAACTTTTGATTGTACAGTAATTGTGTAGTTTTCGTCGGTGGTCATTTTTCCTGCTGATTCGCCAGTGAGTTTAATATTACAGAATCTAAACTTCTTTATAGGAAAGTTCACACACAGATACATTTCCTGATAATCACTGTGCCAAAAAATAAAAGTTTTGCTGGTGTCAAGCAGAATCTAAAAGTAAACTTTAAAAGCTTTCAGCTGATGTCAACTGCAAGTGGAGGAAAAAGTATTCGATAAAATAGGGCATATTTAGGGCAATAATCCCATCAAACCCGAGGAACAGTGTACACGGATATAAATAGGGTCAGCAAGAGGCAAAGAACCTCATGAGCCCCTGCATCTGTAGGGGCACGTGAGGTTCTGTGCCTCTTGGACTTGGCAAGTCTCTGATTTTTCCCACAGTGAAAAATAACTTGAAAATCGGCAGAAGGTGCCAGAGAGCAGACAACTGAAGTAGAAGAAATAAGAGGAAGAGGAGATATAAAGTTAATTTATGTAACCGTGTAAATACTAAATATATTACTAGCGTTCTTCTTCTTCCCCGTTCCAGGTGAGTGACCAGATTATTTGTCTATTTTTTTATTTAAAAAAAACAAATTCTTTGCATTACAATGAACTTTCACGAGCAATGGACTTAGGTTTTGTCTTCCCAAGGCAAAATATTTGCGAGTATCTCTTGCTTGGGGCTTGCGACATGTAATACAACATGAAGCTTTAACCCCTTTGCTGCCAGCGATCACTGATTTCACGTCTGAAAGCACTGCACGCTGAGCGACATTTTTTTCGGGTAAAGAGCACAAATGAAATTGGGACCCAATTATGGGCGCAAAGGACACAAGCAGGACTGACAAGAGACATAAATCCTCACGAGCCCCCGCGACAGCGGGGGCTCGTGAGGATTTTATGTCTCTTTGCAGATGGGTAGCGTTATCCCTGCTGAGGCAGTGAAGGGGTTAACCCGTTCACTGTCGAGAAACACAAAACAGAGGTCTCAATTCTTGTTATCCCCTGTAGTTGCGGGAAACTCATGAGAATCTATGCCTCTCGCTGAAACCATTGTGTATTTATGTTCCTTTGATAACTGTGAGTCTTTGACGTTGAATTTAAGATGATTTCAAAAACATAATCTGCGCCCACCGACAATACAGACATTAAAATATCTTGAT
>BTPG01000001.1:11388494-11503494 GCA_036245525.1 Semisulcospira habei
CAGTTATACTTACCTTGGTGTGATATTTTCCTCTACTCTGAACTGGGCTAGATGTGTAGAAAACTTAGCTGGAAAAGCCAGGAGAGCAGTTGCAGGCATCAAAAGACTATACTTCAAATTACAAAACTTGCCAGCTGACACTGTTTTTCACATTTTTGATGTCAAGATTAAACCCATTGTGCTATACGGGTCAGAGGTCTGGGGTTTCCAGAGACATGATGTAATTGAGCAGGTTCATATAAAGGTTTGTAAAATGGTCCTTGGTGTTGGAAGAGATGTAAAAAACAATATTGCGCTGGGTGAGTGTGGAAGATTCCCTATGTATATTGATGCCTATGTTCGAATGGTGAAGTACTGGTGCAGACTTCTTACCATGTCAGAAAACAGATACCCAAGACAGTGTTACACGATGTTATGTATGCATGATGCTTCAGGTAGATCGAACTGGGCTACGCAAATAAAGACTCTATTGTGTATGCACGGGTTTGGGTATGTATGGGAAATGCAGTCAGTTGGAAACACTCCTCTGTTCATTCAGATATTCAAAGATCGGCTGATGGATTGTTTCCGACAGGACTGGCATGCATCCCTTACCTCAAACACAGAATACTGCCATTACCACCCAGAAATACTTAGAGCCAGTTACATAGGGCAGCTGAACTCTTGTGAACTCAGGCGGGCAATATGTTTACTTAGATGTAACCGTTTACCTTTAAACGGAGTATCTAGATTTGGAAAACCCATCACTAATCCAGAATGTAATTCATGTGATTGGCATAAGGCTGAAGATTTGTGTCATTTTCTGTTCGAGTGTCCAAAATATGCCCCTTTACGTAAAAAGTACATTCCACTGTTTTACTACAGATTCCCATCCGATCTTAAAGTTCAGCTGCTGTGTGGAAACCTACATGATAAACTGGTCTTTAAAGTTGCTATGTATATTTCAGGTTGCCTTAAATTAAGGAATTAGAGGGATTTGCTTTGAACTTTTCTTGTTTTTGTTTATTTATGTGCGCTGATGTAATGCTATATGAGTGTGTTTTACAACCACCTTCCTGTATTTTCTGGTTGTAAATTGTATTTTGTGTTCATATGGGCCTGATGGCCTGCAAAAACTGAAATAAATTTATTATTATTATTATTATTATTATTATTATTATTATTATTATTATTATTATTATTAAATCAACCCATTAACTGCCGAGGCAAGGCAAATGTTACCTAGCAGCAAGAGACATAATCCCTCATGTGCCCCCACAGTCGCGGGGGCTCATGAGGATTTATGTCTAGTGTTAATCCTGTGTTCTTTATATCAGTTTTTCCCATTTAATTTGTATTCTTTACGAAGATGATGGTTAGCGTGAAGACGCGAAACACGTGACCACTGACAGCGAAGGAGTTAAATGTTCATATTGTTAAAAATAAATAATTAAAACCCAATATTCGGCACGTCTGCATTCAGGTGGCATAATAATGCCACACTAAATGTGTGACACATCATCAAGTGAATGTGCTTTTTTATAGTTTGGCCCAAGTTTCTGAACTCCATTAAACTATTATTATACGTTTCCCTTCGTAAATATCGTGCCAGGCCTGACTCGATTAAATTACGAAGCGGGCGTGTGCCTCGAAAACTAAAACAAAGAATGAAACTTGTTTTGAACAAAACATTGCACATTGCCATTCCTACCCTGCCTTTAGTATTTTTTCTGTTGTAAATGTGTTGAAGACTCGTTGGCCGGTGCAAATAAGAAACACATAATTATCTATTGAAGCAAACGAGAGACATAGATCCTTATGAGGCCCCGCTAAATGCGGGGCCTCATGAGGATCTATGCCTCATGCAGACATTTTTTTTTTAAATTCGCACTGCTGAATTAGATTTTTCGAAGCCGCAGTAGTGTGACTTTGTTTGATTGCGGTCCGTTGAGGAAAGACAAATGCCCCCTGCTCGTTTTAAAAGGGTGCGTGCAATGAGGGTGACAATCTCTTGTAAATTTCCTCTCTCTCTCTCTCTCTCTCTCTCTCTCTCTCTCTCTCTCTCTCTCTCTCTCTCTCTCTCTCTCTCTCTCTCTCTCTCTCTCTCTCTCTCTCTCTCTCTCTCTCTCTCTCTCTCTTTGTAGTTAGTCTTGTAGTTGTTAGCAACGGCAGGTTTGTAAAATGGCTGTGTCGATGACGATGTCAATGCCTAAACCGTTGTAAAATAAAGTTTCATTGATTCATTGATTCATTCATTGATTCTCTCATCACCTGATGGTTTTACACACCCTGGTACTTTGATCCCGTGCTGGGCCCTTATTAACCTCATGCTCATGTTATCATTCTGCCCCTAAATCCAGTCTCACGCTCAGCCTATTCTGTTGTCAAGACACAGATTCACATGAGCCCCTGACCTGATTCGGCTACGCTTCACCCTTATTAGTTTCAGGAGTCAGCTGCATGAAGGAGCATAGTCCTGCGCCAGCCACTAAGCAAGGTGCTCTGCTATAGCGGAGGACCTTGCTTAGTGGCTGGCCTAGGACTATGCTAACTTATGCTACTGGTCCCATGTATTTAGCCTACCTCTCTGTTCAGTCTCATATCCAGTCTCTTCCGTTTGCAAGAGGCATAGATTCACATGAGCCCATGCAGTCGCAGGGTCACATGAGAATATACACCTCTTGCTGACAAAAGTGGATACAACTGCGCCTCAAAGTTCTCAAATGGTGTTCGCGTATTTGGAGTTTTCTTTTCCCGGTCAAGAGTCCAATTGTTTTCTAGAGCTGTTTGTTCGCACCGCAACGCCTGAAGACCCTAGGACAAACATTTTTTTTTTTTTTTTTTTTTTTTTTTTAGCGAGCAAAGACTTGTTTAGCCCCCACAGGCTTGCATGAGTTGTTTTGCCTCTTGCAGATAGATGGAGTTTGACAGAATAGTTCAGTGGAAACCCCAACTTCAGATCCCACTGCCTCCAGAAAGAGAAACTCTTTTTTTCGTTGGGTGTGTGTGTGTGTGTGTGTGTGTGTGTGTGTGTGTGTGTGTGTGTGTGTGTGTGTGTGTGTGTGTGTGCGTGCGTGCGTGCGTGCGTGCGTGCGTGCGTGTGTGTGTGTGTGTGTGTGTGTGTGTGTGTGTGTGTGTGTGTTTGAAATGGGGGAGAGAGAGTAGGGGGTGGTGGAAGATGGGGGGGGGAGGAGAGTGGGGGGTGATGGGGTATGGGGGGGGGGGAGCTCTCTCTCTCTCTCTCTCTCTTGCATGAAATAATATGTGTAAATATAATTCTTTATTATTATTATTATTATTATTATTATTATTATTATTATTATTATTATTATTATTATCTTTTAATCTATTTTATGTTGTAGATGTTAGCAACGGCAAGTTTGTAAAATGACGATTTGTTTCTGTCAAAACATTTTACCGTTGATAAATAAAGTTTCATCAACATCATCATCATCAACTCTCTCTCTCTCTCTCTCTCTCTCTCTCTCTCTCTCTCTCTCTCTCTCTCTCTCTCTCTCTCTCTCTCTCTCTCTCACACACACACACACACACACACACACACACACACACACACACACACACACACACACACACACACACACATACACACACACACACAAAGTACAAGTGTTTTGTTATTGAAAGCGTGTGCTTTTTTCCTTTTCTTTTTTATATATATATATATACGCAATACGTGTAGGCCTACGCAATACGTGTGTGCTTTTATTATACGCCAAACTTGGGATACACGAGTTTTCTATTTTGCAACATACGCTTTTATCTTCTTTAGCTTTTATTCAATTGTATTTATTTTTTGCATACTTCTTATTACATTGTATTATTATGATGTTGTTCCTCCATTTAAAGGCTGTCTTTCACTATGCCAAAAAGTAGCAAAAGCATCGATGTATTAAATATTTGCAACTTACATCAATGCCAGAACTATCGCACAATCAGTCTTATATCCCACCCAACCAAAGTCATGTTAAAGATCCTACTGAACAGGCTGAAGCCACAGGCAGAGGAAATCATAGCTGAGGAACAGGCAGGCTTCAGACCAGGGCGCAGCACAACTGAGCAGATCTTCAACCTGAGAGTTCTATGTGAGAGATACCTCCAGCGCCAGCAGGACCTCTATCATGTCTTTCTGGATTTTAAGAAAGCGTTTGACAGGGTGTGGCATGCAGCCCTTTGGTCCACCATGAAGCTATACAACATCAATGCCAACCTGATCAAAGTCATAGCAAACCTTTACAACAAGGCCACTAGCGCAGTCTGCTTCAACTGCAAAATAGGAAACTGGTTTAGGACTACAGTTGGAGTCAGACAAGGCTGCTTGCTCTCACCTAATCTTTTCAACATCTTCCTGGAAAGAATCATGACGGACGCTCTGAAAGATCATGAAGGAACTGTCAGTATTGGAGGCAGAACAATCACGAACTTGCGCTTTGCGGACGACATTGATGGCCTTACAGGAACAGAGAAGGAGCTAGCTCAGCTGGTGGAAAAGCTGGATAGTACAGCCATTGCATATGGGATGGAAATCAGTGCAGAGAAGACCAAACTGATGACCAATAACGCCAGTGGCATTGGCACTGAAATCATGGTTGGAGGCCAAAAACTGGAAACAGTTAAGAAATTCAAATACTTAGGAGCCATTGTGACAGATGAGGGATCAAAACCAGAAATACTGTCCAGGATTGCGCAGACAACAACAGCACTGACAAGATTGAAGACCATATGGAAGGACAGAAACATCACACTCAGCTCCAAGATCAGACTGATACGCTCCTTAGTCATCTCAGTGTTCTTGTATGCCTGCGAGTCATGGACCCTCACAGCAGACCTTGAAAGGGGGATACAAGCCACTGGAATGAGATGTTTTCGAAGGCTGCTTGGCATCTCATACAGAGATCACATCACAAACGAGGAAGTGGGAAGCAGAATCAGGCAAGCCATCGGGCCCTATGAAGACTTATTAGCCATTGTGAGAAAACGCAAACTGAAGTGGTATGGGCATGTCACGCGTTCAGCAGGGCTTGCCAAAACAATCCTGCAAGGCACTGTGCAAGGAGGACGAAGGAGAGGAAGACAGAGGAAAAGATGGGAGGACAATATCTCAGAGTGGACAGGACTGAAGCTGGGCGATACGCTGAGAATGGCAGAGAACAGAGAGGAATGGAGGGAGCTGGTTGTTAAGTCATCAGTGGTGCCCCAACGGTCGGCAAGACTACGGGATATAGATAGATAGATAGATAGGTCTTCATGTTTATCACCTTTGTCACAAAATAACATATATAAATGTTGTCCTAAAGGAGTCTTGACCATTTCACGTGTTTGGATTTACGGAATCTCGCCTAACGGCAAATATTAGTGACCGTGCCATATCCGTACAAAACTTTTCCATTCTTAGACGAGATGCGTATGTCCCCGGTCATACTGTTCATACACAATTCTATCAAAATGTTTGTAATGAGGCGATGTGATTTTGAACTCCCTAAAATTGAGTGCATGTGGTTAGAAATGAGGTCGACCAAATTATCCGCTATTTTGATAGGTTTTGTGTAGAGAAACCCAGGCGCCATAGCTTCGTTAGTTATTTGGGTTTAACGCCGAGCAGGCAACTAAGGCCATCTCACGGCGGGCCACAGCTTCGTGGCAAGACGACTTTGTAGTAATGATGTATACAGTTTTACGGAACAACGCTAATATACATATTTTGGTGACTTTAACGTTGTTTTACAAAAGCAAGGCCATTCTTCATGGAGATCCATGTTACATTTTCCGGGTTTGAAAAGTCACCAACACGAGTGACTTCGTCATCTTCTACACTGATAGTCCATATATACACCACAAATGTCAATGTTGTACAAAATGTTTATGTACCTAATATTTCCATTAGTGATCACTTTCCAGTTTGTTTTTCATTGCCTGCTCGATTACCGAAACAACCAGCTAAAGGACACACAGCTATCATTTATAGATCCTTTAAAAAATTCGATCAAGCTGCGTTTGTACATGACCTGTCTCAAGTGTCATTCGGTGACGTTTATAATTTCAATGACCCTTATGAGCTGTGTGTCGCTGTTCTTGATAGACACGCAAAAAAGCTAAGAAATTTACTGTGTACAAAAAGCAGAGAAACCATATCAAATCTTTAGTTCAAAAAGCCCAAAGACAAAATGCTGAACGTGTCATTGCCGGCGGGAAGGACATCCGCTCAGTCTGGCAAGTGATAAACAATTTCATCAAAGGTCTCAGTAAACGCCCGCCTAATATTCCACCCGATCTCACTGCGGATGCGTGTAACGCTTATTTCATAACTGTTGCTAAAACTTTGGCGCAGACCTTTACAAATGACAATGACAACTACACATGCTCGGATCAACTGCTTCACTATAGTCAGCAGAGAGCGGGTCATACATTTTCTGTGCCTCTTATGAGTATTCTGGATGTTGGTAAATCTATTTCTAGTTGTTGTTGTTTTTTTTAATCATCTTGCGGTCCAGACGGCATCAGTACTCAGTTTTTAAAATTATCTCTGCCATTCATCGTTGAGTCACTGACATTCATCTACAATCTAGCCATTAGGCATAATGTATTTCATACCGAATTAAAAAGGGCTAAGGTAATTCCTTTTCCCAAAAGCAACGACTTATTTAATTTAATTGAGTACTGACCTATATCCATTTTATCATTAATTTCAAAACCAATTGAAAGACATATACATACTCATCTCCTAAATTTCCTTGAACAAAATCATCTGATTAGAGTTGCACAATCCAGTTTTCGACCTTTACATTCCTGCCAGACTACTCTAATTCACACTATTGATAAATGGCTCTCTGCCATTTATGCCAACAAAGTATCAGGCGCAATCTTTTTAGACCTTAAAAAGGCATTCGATCTTGTCAATCATTCCATCCTCCTGAAAAAAACTACCACTTTATTACATTATTTCGAATACTGTTTCCCTCCTGTCTTCATATCTCAAAACAGAAAACAGAAAGTAATCCTAAATGGCACATTTTCACCAGACGGTTTAGTGACTTGTAGTGTTCCACAGGGATCTATTCTAGGGCCTTTATTGTTTCTATTATTTATTAATGATATGCCGCTGTGCATGTCTTACCCAGAGGCTAACTGTGATCTGTTCGCTGACGACACAACCGTACACACATCTAACAAGGAGCTAGCAAACATCAATGAGGTACTCCAGCAGAGCCTGGACAAAGTAGCTGACTGGTGCATTAATAATCACATGATAATTGGCATTTCAAAGACAAAGAGCATGTTAGTTACAACACGCCAGAAACACCAGCACGGCCTACCAACTTTAACACTTACCCCGCCGTGAGATGGCCTTAGTTGCCTGCTCGACGTTAAACCCAAATAACTAACTAACTTTAACACTTACCTTAGATTGCCAACTTATAGAACAAATAACTAAGCATCGCTTGATGGGGATAACAGTAGACAACCAGTTAAACTGGGAACCTCATGTTGATAACGTATGCAAAACTTTATGCAAAAACGTGTTCCTTTTGTCTAAGCTCAGCCGTATAGTTAATCCTGACGCTTGCAAACTTTTCTTCCACGCGCATATGAAAACGCACTGTAATTACAGTTCCACTGTCTGGCACGGTTGCAGCGAAGTCCATATGAAAACGCGCTGTAATTACAGTTCCACTGTCTGGCACGGTTGCAGCGAAGTCCATATGAAAACGCGCTGTAATTACAGTTCCACTGTCTGGCACGGTTGCAGCGAAGTCCATATGAAAACGCGCTGTAATTACAGTTCCACTGTCTGGCACGGTTGCAGCGAAGTCCATATGAAAACGCACTGTAATTACAGTTCCACTGTCTGGCACGGTTGCAGCGAAGTCCATATGAAAACGCACTGTAATTACAGTTCCACTGTCTGGCACGGTTGCAGCGAAGTCCATATGAAAACGCACTGTAATTACAGTTCCACTGTCTGGCACGGTTGCAGCGAAGTCCATATGAAAACGCACTGTAATTACAGTTCCACTGTCTGGCACGGTTGCAGCGAAGTCCATATGAAAACGCACTGTAATTACAGTTCCACTGTCTGGCACGGTTGCAGCGAAGTCCATATGAAAACGCACTGTAATTACAGTTCCACTGTCTGGCACGGTTGCAGCGAAGTCCATATGAAAACGCACTGTAATTACAGTTCCACTGTCTGGCACGGTTGCAGCGAAGTCCATATGAAAACGCACTGTAATTACAGTTCCACTGTCTGGCACGGTTGCAGCGAAGTCCATATGAAAACGCACTGTAATTACAGTTCCACTGTCTGGCACGGTTGCAGCGAAGTCCATATGAAAACGCACTGTAATTACAGTTCCACTGTCTGGCACGGTTGCAGCGAAGTCCATATGAAAAAAGTAACGTCTCTGTATCGTCGAGGTGTTCAACTCATACTTCCTGTACCCGCCCCCACAGACAAAAAAAAATCAAATCTCTGAAATTGCTGGCATTAAACAAACAATTCGAATTTAATCGGTGTGTACTAATGTACAAGATTCTACACGAGAGAACCCCACTCCATTTGCGAATTCTGTTTTCAGATAATCATAGAACACGAGAAACTGGTCGCTCCACCTACCAAGAACAAGACTAGATATATATAAAACTAGCCTGGCCTTTTCAGGTGCAAAAGCATGGAATAATTTATCACAGCATCTTAAGTCTTTTTCTAAATTTAATATTTTTAAGGATCTTCTTTATCGCTTTTTACTTCTAAACTAATACCACGATTCAATTCTCCTCTATTGATGCTGTATTCTCAGAGACATGTACTAATTACAAGAAGACCTT
Source organism: Semisulcospira habei (assembly GCA_036245525.1). Taxonomy (NCBI): domain Eukaryota; kingdom Metazoa; phylum Mollusca; class Gastropoda; family Semisulcospiridae; genus Semisulcospira; species Semisulcospira habei. The sequence goes on from BTPG01000001.1 coordinate 11,397,318, forward strand.
TAGCTTATGTCGCTGTTATTGTTTGTTTGTTGTTGTTGTTTTTTTATCTCCTTTTATGCTTTTCGTACACTTGAATGTTCTTGACACTATGTTTGTTTGTTTATTTTTTTTTAATATTTTACTGTGTTGCTCGATGTATACTTATGTGTGTAGAGTAGCAGGATAGTTTGTAAGAGAGGCATTCGCATGCCTAAAACTGTATCCTGAATAAAAACGTTTCATCGTCATCGTCATCATCATCATCATCATCTCTGTCTGTTCAGAACTATCAGTTCTTTTCGCCAAGATTTCTGAATTTTCAAGGGATATATTATTTGCCTGCTTCTACGCCTGCGAAATAACACACATTTTGATTGTCCAATGCTGAATTAAAAAAAAAAAAAAGATAAAAAAGAGAGAAATTTCTACGTGACACATACGTGAATGGTGCAATAAAAGCGATTATCAAAATTCAGCATTGGAGTTATCGATGTATTAAAAGTAAGGCAGAAAAAAATTCATTTGGCCTCCCCAATCCATCTGCAAGAGGCATGAGCTGCAGCCGCTAGGTCAAGCCCATAGGCGCCAAGCTATTCTGGCGCAACCCCTATCGTGGTCAATCCATATATACTGACGAGCAAAAGGAATGCGACAGCACTGAAATCATCGCAAACACTTTAGTGTTTCCGATGATTCCAGTGATTTCGCATTTGTTTAGGTCGTCAGTACATAATTTTTTAATAAGTTGTAATGGTTGAGTTGAGTGGCCTACTACTGAGCTGGCTACTTCTGGAGAGGCAGAGAGCGTATTGAGCATTACGCCATCAAGCTTGCTCTGCAAATCGAGGTCTCTCTTTTGCTGAAATTAACCCCTTCACTGCCGAGACAATGTGAACGGTTTAGACACTTGAGCGTTGAATTATCAAAGATTCCATTTTTTAACGATCTGCGATTACCGTGAGGGCAGTGATGGTTTAACTCTTTCGAGACGTGCCGCACGGTCGACACGTCTAGAAAGTGTTAACCTGTTTAGTGCCAGTTGAGTCAGACTGTGTTTCTGCATTCTTTGTTTATCCAAAACACCAAACAGTTCTGGCGTTCCCAAGAAATCAAAAAGGTGTCAGCAAGAGGCATAGATCCGCATGAGCCCCCGCAACTGAGGGGGCTCATGAGGATCTATGTCTTTTGCAGCTGAGTGGTGTTCGGATTTTCTAGACAGTGAACTGGTTAACAACGCCTAGCTTACTTTTGCAAACCCTGCCAATCTGTCACAATGAACCGTCAGCCCGCCGTCACAGATGACATGGCCAGACTTGGCGGGAAGAATTAATTCAATCACATATTGCCAACCAGAGCCCAGACTAATCGGTCAAGTGGTCGCAACAAAAGCTGGCAGAACTCGAGTTTCCATGAGTTCCATTTGTATTTTCGTCTGAGGTGCAAAGATGTAAATCAGAATAGATTTTTAGAAAGGGGGAAGGAGGGGGGATAGGGGAGGGGAGAGGGGGGGGGGGTAGGAGGAGGAGGTGTGTTAGTGGGGGGGGGGGGGGGGAGGTTGTATCGTCTGCAATGCACAGATATGCAACCCAATCAGGCTGACCTCGATTTTCCAAAAGTTCCATTTTTATTTTACTTTGAGGTGCAAAGATGTTAAACTTAAATTTTATAAGGTTTAGGGAGGGGAGAGGGCAGAGGAGGTTGCATCGTCTGAATTGCACAGATGTAAATAAGGCTCAAATGTACTCTAACCAGCCGTTGAGATTTATTTTATCCTCTTCATTGCCGAGCAAAATATATGAACACCACCCATGTGCAAGGAATTAGGGAGGCTCATGCGGATCTGTGCCTCTTGCTGAAATCACAAGGAGTTTTTTATGTTTGTTTGACTTTGAATTGACATTGATTTCCAAAATACTATCTGCGCCCACCGGCGGTGAATTGACTGTGTAGCGCATCTGCTGTGATAAACCAGACGAACAATACCTCAGCCTTCCTCTTTCCAGCCACGTCAGCAAGATGCACACATTCTCATGAGACCCTGCATCTGCAGGGTCTCATGAGAATGTGTGCATCTTGTCTGTAAGATTAGACCACATTTTTTATTTTTTTACGTCTCTTGTCCTCAGACAGGGAAAGTTATCGGGGCTGAAGCCTGTGAGTGGAAAAAGTAAAGCCGTCTGACGACTCTGACAAGTCCCAAGGGGGAAGGTATAGACGAAGCGATTAGATAATCAGGCTGGCCAAAAACGATTCCCGCCCTACATGGGCCATTTTTTTGGTTGTTTTCGGTAAGATGATTGTTGATGCCCAGTCTGTTTCTGTCTCGGAAGCAATTGCGCAAATATCACGCCGCAGCAACATCTTAGCATACAGATGCGAGTTAGGGTTAGTGTTAGTCTGTTTAACGCGAACTGTGTGAGTGTGATGCACTATACACTAACGAGGGAAAGAAATGCGACACCATTAGAATCATCGGAAACACTTTCGTGTTTCCGATGATTCTTGTGGTGTCGCATTTCTTTCACTTGTCAGTACATCTCGTCCCGACACCATCTAATGCTAATTCAGGATGTGATTTTCTGATGATGCGATTGTGAAACTTTGATCTACTCCGCAAACATCGACAACCATTTTGGGACATGTCTGTTCAACATAAAACATGATATGTTTATAATCAGCACACACCTTACATGCATCATGATGGGACGAGGAGAAAATCAAAAAGAATATTCGGGTTCCAACAACAACAAGAGCAACAACAGCAACAACAGCACCAAACCTCGCATAAAAAAGGTGTAGAAATGACAAGTACAGTACAATTTATTCAATTTTCATGGCTGTTTTGAAGAAAGAAAGAAAAACAGAAAAGTTGTGTTGCGCTTGTCTTTTATAAGCGTTTTTGTTTTTTTTTAAAGGATTTTCTGTGCATTTTACAAGCTTTTCAGTCAACGTTTTCCGTTTGGATCTCGAGGAGAAATCAACATACACTGCCGCCAACTGCGATAGGTTGCACTAAAGTGAGACCACCGCGCCTTTACGATTAACTTATCTACGTCCTCCTGAATTTCCCATTGGACAAAATGTCACCAAGCTTGTCGTCAGCCGCCGTTAGTCTGCGCACAGCATGTGCGTTGGCCAACGGCGTCTGCCCGTCGACCCTTTGCCTTTTGGTTTTGTCCTAACAGAGGTCAACATTTGACGTCTTGACTGGCAAAATAGGTTTCAATTAGCATCATGTGTCAGGGGCATGTAATCACTTCGGTCTGGGTCCCCGACTAAAAGACTGTTATAACCCACAAACCCTTTTTCACCCCCGCCTTATCTTTCTTCTTAAAAGTACCGCGCCACATCATTTTTGTTATTCTCTCTCTCTCTCTCTCTCTCTCTCTCTCTCTCTCTCTCTCTCTCTCTCTCTCTCTCTCTCTCTCTCTCTCTCTCTCTCTCTCTCTCTCTCTCTCTCTCTCTCTCTCTCTCTCTCCGTGATGTTCCCCACCCGGGTCTGCCCTGGGGGACTTGGGTGGGGTTAGGTATTTTTTAGTTCCCAGGGTCACCCTGGTCAGCCCCACAGGGTGGGTTTTTCTCTCTATTCTGGGGCATGTGTTTCTGTCTACCCTTTGTCCATTCACCTGTATTTGCCTTTTTAAAACTCTCCCTACTGTCTGCGCTGCCTGTAGCTCTTGATATTGGATGTGTGTTGCTAAATGGTCTTAGCTTTATTTAGGCCCCATGTGTTAGGTTTATTTAATGTATTTGACCGGCTGGCGACATACATTCAATGTTCTGTTTATTTTTTTTTTTCACAAGCAGTGCAGGCACGTCCTGAGAAAGCCTTGTTGCTGTCGGGACGTTAAGCAATGTACAATCAATCAATCAATCTCCGTGATGTTCATGGCCATTATCTCAAATTTATGCGTCTGCGCAAAGCAAACGGCGTCTACAACCAGGACTAATAACTGTTCCTCCCAAAAAATTGAAAGCACAATGGTCTTTTGCGGTTGCGAAAAGAGATGTAAATATAGCAATCAAGAGACATAGATGCTCATGTGCCCCGCGTCCGGCGGGGGCACATGAGCATCTGTGTCTCTTGCGATGAGCTTCTATGACAAAACCTAATAACTGTGTCGTTGAAGGCTGAACCCAGTCACGAAGGTGTTTTTAGTTGAGAAATCAAAGCGCATAGACGTGAATGCTCATGAGCTCCAGCAGGCTTTTGAAGCGCATGAGCATCTGCGTCCCTTGTAGGTTGTTGCTCATAGGCTATTTTGCAGCGTATTCGAGATCAACATGCTGATCCACAAGATGGCTTTGCCCAGCTGCGGAACGCAAACGTTAATTATATGTCTGCAAGCACCGTAAATACACACTAGTTCCTGTAGTCTGCTGGCGCTGCAGATTGTTTCTCTTTTGCCGCGCATTCGAAGCGAAATGTTTTTGTTTGTTTTTTCCATTTTGTGTCGAGCACATTTTTAGCCGGATGATTTAAGCTTTAGCTGCCAAAAGAACAGGAATTGCTGCGAAAGTGCACAGAACGGGCCCAGATTTAGTACGGGAATAAATGAAAACGAAGGGTATTATAAACGAAACTGAAATAGAGCCGGCCAGCCAATAGGACGTCTGGATGGATGGTTACCTCATTCAAACCCGACACACCACAACAAGACATGGATCGAGCATGATAGTTCAAGGGTGGTGCCAGAATACCTTGGCGCCCATAGGCGCCAAGCTATTCTGGCACTACCCTTGAACTATCATGCTCGATCATAGGCTCCAAGCTATTCTGGCACTACCCTTGAACTATCATGCTCGATCTGCCTCTAGAATTGTAATACAGTCCTTCAGAGGGCAACTTCAAAATTGGGAGATTTCGGTCCTTGCGCAGAATGTGTTAACTAGATAGATGGAGAGAGGGATGTCGGGTGCGTGGGAAAAAATGAATGAATGAACGAATGAAAGAACAAACGAACGAACAAAGGAGCGAGCGAACGAAGGAACGAATGGATGGACGGACGGACAGATGGACAGGCAAACTGACAGACTAATGGTTGGTTGGTTGGTTGGTTGGATGGGTGGGGGAGGGGGGGAGAGGAGGGGGGCGGATGGGTGGGTGGAGGGATGGAGGTTTATTATTATTTTAGTAGTGTGTGAATGTGTATTGTACTGATGATTGAGTGTATTTGTATACTGTAGGTACTTTAGTTAGTTAATTTCAGTTAGTTAGATTATCTAGATGTAAAGCTCTCTGAGCCTTTCGTGTGAGGATAATGCGCTACAGAAGAGTTATACATTATGATTATTGTTATGATTATTATATTATTATTATTATCATCATCATCATCATTATTATCACTATTATTATGATATTATTATTATTATACGGACGGACGCAGAGAAGGAGTGATAATGAGGTGATGGATGAAGAAATAGTAAAAAACAAGCTTGTAAAACGAAGAAGTGTGAGAGCTGGATCGACAACAATCGTTCAGAGAATGATAACCACTAGGGTTCGATCATGTCCTCCGAAAAATGTCACAAAATATAGCTCGGCAACGTGTGACCGGACAATCTAATAAGTTAAACGGGAAACTGAAACGTACCATTGACGTCACGCCGCAACTCTAGCTTTCAAAGGCAAGTAATTGGCTGGAAGAACGTCTGCGTTCTGAATACCCTTAACCGGGGCCTTCCATCTGCAGCTCAGAAAAGGCATAGATTCTCAAGAGCCATCTGGCTTCTTCCATCTGCAAGAGGCATAGATTCTCCTGAGCCCCTGCTGTCGCATGGGCTCACGAAATCTATGCCTCTTGTTGATCAGAATCTGGATCAGACGATGTTGAAGGTGCTATGCAGGAGTCAAGTCTGCGACCGCCCTAAAAAGCTGAGTGCTAATAAGGCGGAAAGCAGACCCCATCAGAAAAAAAAAAAAAAAAAAAAAAAAAAACGGTGTCCAGAAAGCGTAACTACTGCTGCGTGACTTTTTTAGAGAAAGGAAAACTGGGTTGCCTGTTTGTGAAGTTTGCAGGCAAAAAAAAAAGAAGTTAAAATCGGTTGTCTGGTTGGGTGAGATGTAAATCAATCCATGCAAACTGACTAATGCAGGAAGCGAGGCTAGCCGGCAAACGCAACTGGTACTGGTTTATCCCATTCTACCTCAGGACCGAAATCCCCACATTTTGAAGTTGCCCTCTGAAGAACTGTTTTGTAATTGTAGAGACATCGAGCATGATAGTTCAAGGGTGGTGCCAGAATAGCTTGGCGCCTATGGGCGCCAAGCTATTCTGGCACCACCCTTGAACTATCACGCTCGATCCATGTCTTGCTGTGGTGCGTCGGGACTAAATGTGTTAAACAGTGTATTGACGAGGAAGCAATGGTCGGCCGAACAACTTCCCCGCGTTAGAAAAAGCAACGAAATTTGTTTTTGCTGAGTTTGTGGACACAAACAACTCCAGACCTGCAAACACGATTTTTGTCTTTGAACCATTGGTAATTGAAAGGAGAAAAAAGATAAATTAACAGAATGAAAAAATAAGAACATAACAACATAAATGCAAATGGGGGCAGAAAAGGGAACTGAACAGGCCGCAGATGCGGTGGCTCAGTCGTGATGCTCGAGCCTCTTTCAGTCGTGTGTTGTTTACGTTTTCCTAGCAGTGCATGTTACAATATTAACATGCGTTCAGCAGTGTGTATGGTCTTATGATTGTGCACCAGGAAAATTCCAAATCCAGACCCAAAAGGTGACTGCCAAGCGCGTAAAATACAGAGACGAACCCAACGAAAAGAGAAACACGCTTAGAAAAGACACGAAAGTTCACTTGATTGACAAAAGAAAACCAAAAGATTTTTTTTTAAAAATCCTCTTAGTTTTTTATCTGACCGGCCAGATGTTTACACTGACTGCCGTGAGATAGTCTTAGCAGCCTTCTTGGAGCCTAGTTACACCCAAACAACTAAAATACTGATATTGCACCGGAAAATAGCTTTTTAGTGTTGGTCTGTCAACGACGAATCGTTTCGAACTGACAGCTCATGCTACTGTTTGATGATTCTTTCCCCTGCGTGAAATAACTGCTTTTTTCAACAAATCACTAACTCTCGCTACGTCTATCTTTACACGCTTCAACGAAAGCTCAGCTAAATATGGAACATGTATTTTTGAAACCGTCGCAGACTGATTTAGTCGCGCCAGATAGGATGAACTCACTCGTCTGGATGGATGCGTAGGAGGCCAGCACGAGGCATAGATCTTCATGAGCCCCCGCGTACGCGGGGGTTCATGAAGATCTATGCCTCTTGCGGTTAGCTGTTATTCGTTTGCTGTGATCTGGCGGGGAGGAGGCTATCTCTTTGCGTTCGAAACAAAGAGCCAAAAAGCAGAACGTCTCGTTGGTTGGACTGTGGATTAAAGTCCGCATATTCTAAGTGATTGCCACGAAGCATCTCTTCATTGCGGATACAGGTCTGCCTCAGTGCTACGCGCAACAGATTATCGCGAATTCGAGTATAACGCGGTCAGGTCTGTATAGTTCCCAAGTCGACGCCCACGAACAAAAGGTCCTATGGCTGACGTTAGCCTTAACTGACAGGACAACTGAGGCTGACGTCGGTCAGAGGGCATTTTTCTTACTGTGTGTGTGTGTGTGTATGTGTGTGTGTGTGTGTGTGTGCGTGCGTGCGCGCGTGCGTGCGTGCGTGTATGTGTGTATGTGTGTGTGTGTTGTTTTTTCGTTTGTTTGTTGTTGTTTTATTTTGTTGTTGGGTTTTTTAAATATTATTTTTTTTATTTTTTTGCGGGGGGCTGTGTGTGTGTGTGTGTGTGTGTGTGTGTGTGTGTGCGTGCGTGCGTGCGTGCGTGTGTGTGTGTGTGTGTGTGTGTGTGTGTGTGTGTGTGTGTGAGAGAGAGAGAGAGAGAGAGAGAGAGAGAGAGAGAGAGAGAGAGAGAGAGAGAGAGAGAGAGAGAGAGAGTGTGTGTTTTGTATTTGCTCCCCTGGAAACAGCAAATTCATTGTGAATCACACACGCACACAGACAAAACACTGTCAAATGTTTCGACGATCCCGCATTGTATCACTCAGCATGTCTCATTCTTGTTCGCTCTGAACTGCAGGAGTCGATCAATCATGGATAAAAAAAATAATAAAAAATAAGAAAAACATTCACTGACACTTTAGCAGAGTTAAATCAAAATATCTCTGGCGGCAGCACTAAGCCCCCGGTTATAGCAACAGTGACGAAAAATAGGCTAATTCCTATCAGTGCGTAAGAGTTTTGCCATGAAGTTTCGTTTTGAAGAATCTGTTCGTCTTCTGTTGGTTAACCTCTCCACTGGGGGAAGGGGGGGGGGGGAGGGGCTCAAAGAGGTACAGTCGTGCAAGAGGCATAGATCCTCATAAGCCAACGCAGTTGCGGAGGCTCATGATGATATATGCCTCTTGCTGGTCTCTGTCACATCCGCACGCTAACAGGAGTCGAAATTATTCGGTTGTACGAGTAACAGTGCGATGGTTTCTTTACATCTTGCCCAGACGTTTGAGGGGAAGAAGAAACCCTTTGGTTGTCAATAGCTCCAAAGACTCTCGAACACTACAGCGAAGCGGCTCTGGAGTCGTTGATAGCTGTGTTTGTCGACAGACAAAGCGTTACCGACAGCCGGCAAAGGGTCAATATAAACAGTGACTTTGGTAACGTCCCAAGTTTTTCTAGACACGGGCCTAATATCAAGTTACTGTTTATGCCCGCACATTTGTTTACACCTTCCGCCATATTGCGTGAAAACGTCTCGTTAGAACGAACGCTTTTAGACGGAAATGTGGCCGTAGGGAAAAGGGAAAAGCGACATTATTTGACGGAACTACTCGTGCAGCGTTAAACAGCCATACGATTAAGCCTAGCACTGCCATACAGCTACCAAAATAATAAGAAAAAAAAAATACGATTCTGTCAGAAATTCTCTGACTGGTAATCCCGTTTACCCGAGTCACACAGATATAAAAAAAATATCAAAAAGAGGCATAGATTCGGGGGCTCATGAGGATCTATGCCTCTTGTACTGATTTTGACGTTCGTTTTCGCCTGTGTTAAGTGAAGAAGGAGAGCAAAGCAGAGCACATCAATCTGACAAAGTAATTATATGTAATGCCGACATCTTATCGCTAATGACAATATGTAGGCTGCATGATTTCCGGCCTTCCTCACTCCACCACTCTCACTCTCCAGCGCGTCCAGAACAATGCTGCCCGCCTCGTCCTCAGAAAGAAAAAATCCGACCACATCACTCCCCTGCTCAAGCTCCTTCCCTGGCTTCCCATCCCCCAACGCATCCAATACAAGATTCTGTCTCTCTGCTACACAACTACGCTCCTACCTATCTCTCCAACTTACTTCACCCCTACACTCCTTCCCGCTCCCTCCGCTCTGCCTCCGACCCTCTCCGCCTCCTCATCCCCCGCACCAAACTCAGCACTTTCGGCCCCCGGTCCTTCTCAGTATACGGTCCATCCACCTGGAACACACTCCCACTCTCTCTCCGTCAGAAACACTCTCTCTCCTCCTTCCAGTCCGCCCTCAAAACTCTCCTCTTTCAACAGTTCTAGCACTACATCACCACACTCCCCACCCCAAGCTGACCGTCGTAATGTATTTTCACTATTTGTGGTATGTGAGTCATTGTCTAAAGCGTGCGCATGCGTGTGCGAGTTGTGAGTGCGCGCTTAGAGTTATAATTATTATAAGATAAGCGCATTATAAATACCGTAATTATTATTATTATTATGATACCATGAGTGTCCTGTATTGATAAAAGTATTCAGGCAAATCAGTGGCATTGTTAACTCATGCAAGGCGCCCAGCATCAATAGCTGCGAAAGTGTAGTTTAGCGTTGCCGGCGGCAACGCTAATTGACACTTACGCAGCTACTGATGCGAGGCGCCTTGAAGGACTTAAGAAGGAGCTGGGTGGATGGGTAGAGCGTTCGACTCTCGACCCCGAAAGGTCCCGGGTTCAAATCCAGCTGGGGTCAAAATTTGCTCAGACCCTATTTCGGTCTTTTAAATCACCTTCGTAGTGGACAAAAGATGTTAAGTCTTAAACGTTTAACGTTTAACTTTTTTGAAGGACTTAAGACAACGCACTCGTGAAGGCACTGTCTTCAAGTAATTCTGCCTGCCGCTGTTACGTCAGCTCTCCATAAACAGATTGAATCGAAAAAAGAGTAAATATGTTTGACTTCATTTTTAACAAGGTCGGATATTATACAAACCGGGTAATAATATATCAATACACTTTTAGATCATGATGTCCACACCACGCATTTTCTATATAAATTACTTCGCTTTATAACAACAGAACCTTTTCCAGGCAACACGACGGGCTTGTTCAGATAGCATGTCCGTTAAAAGTCCTGGTAAATCAAAGCGCAAAGCGGCACATTTGCAGTGCGGCCGAACTGATCAGTGTTCAGGTCGTACTCCATAGGCAATAGCTGTCCCAGTCCCATCATAACCCGCCCGTTACTTACTTACTTACGCCTGTCACCCCTACCCGGGTATAGGCCGTCGACGAGAGACCTCCAGCAACTCCTGTCCTTTGCTTCTCCTTCGATTCTACTCCAGGTGGTTCCCAGTCTCTTGATGTCTGCTTGGAGGTCTCGACGCCAGGAGTTTCTCGGCCTACCTCTTTTCCTCTTTCCCTGGGGGTTCCATGACAATGCCTGCCTAGTGATACTGGAAGCTGGCTTTCTCAGACTGTGACCGATCCATCCCCATCTTCTTCGCCCAATTTCATTCTCTGCTGTTATCTGCTCTGTTCTCTCCCAGAGTCTGACGTTGCTGATCTTCTCTGGCCAGTGGATTTTCAAAATTCTTCTAAGGCAACTGTTCATGAAGGTCTGTACTCTGTTGACTGTGGTTTTTGTCAATCTCCATGTCTCTGCTCCATATAGGAGAACTGCTTTTACATTGGAGTTGAAAATCCGGACTTTGGTGTGTTGTGACAGCTCTCTGGAACTCCACACTTTTTTCAACTGGAGAAAGGCTGCTCTGGCTTTACCGATTCGTGCTCTGACATCTGCATCAGTGCCGCCTTTTTTGTCTATGATGCTACCGAGATAGGTGAAGGACTCCACCTCCTCCAACGGGGTGCCAGCAAGCAAGACTGGTTCTTCCCTGGTTGCGTTCAGCCTCATTGTCTTTGTTTTCTGTTTGTGAATGGTGAGGCCCACTTGGGACGAGATGTCAGCAAGCCTCGTGGTCTTGTCCTGCATTTGTTGATGAGTGTGGGACAGTAATGCCAAGTCGTCTGCAAAATCGAGGTCGTCAAGCTGTGTCCACAGTGTCCACTGTATTCCACTTCGTCTGTGCTCTGTGGTCATCTTCATGACCCAGTCTATGGCCAGTAGGAAGAGGAACGGAGACAGCAGACACCCCTGCCTGACACCAGTTCTGACCTGGAGCTCTCTGGTGAACTGCCCTTTGTGGATCACGCGACATGTCATGCCATCATAGCTGCTCTTGATCAGGCGGACGAGCTTTGTGGGTACACCGTAGTGTCGTAGGAATTTCCACAGAGTCTCTCGGTCCACGCTGTCAAATGCTTTCTCATAATCCACAAAGTTGACGTACAGCGGGGAGCTCCACTCCAGAGACTGTTCCACGATGATGCGGAGAGTGGCGATCTGGTCTGTACATGATCGGTTCTTCCTGAATCCTGCTTGCTGGTCTCTCAGCTGGGGGTCAACGGAGCTCTTCATTCTCTCTAGGATGATCCTGTTGAAGACCTTTCCTGGTACTGACAGCAAGGTGATTCCTCTGTAGTTGGAACACTTGCTGAGGTCGCCTTTCTTGGGAAGCTTGATTAGGTACCCCTCCTTCCAGTCAGCTGGCATCACCTCCTCTTCCCAGATCTTTCCAAACAGTGGGTACAGCATCTCAACTGTTGTCTCTAGGTCTGCTTTTAGAGACTCCGCTGGGATGCCATCTGGCCCTGCTGCTTTGCCATTCTTCAAAAATGCCACTGCTTTTCTGATCTCTTCCCGGCTGGGTCTGTCACAGCTGATGGGTAGGTCGGTTTCTGCCGGCTGGATGTCGGGGGGGTCGGGTGGGCTAGGTCTGTTCAGTAACTCTTCAAAATACTCGGCCCATCTGTCGAGTTGGTCTGCTCTGTCTGCAATAGGCTTGCCTTCTTTGTCTTTTACTGGTCTTTCTGTATTGCCATACTTACCCGACAATCTTTTGGTAATGTCGTAGAGCTGTTTCATGTTGCCGCTGCCTGCTGCCTTTTCTGCCTCTGCTGCCAGGCTGTCTGTGTAGGCCCTCTTGTCTGCCCTGATACTCCTCTTCACCTCGCGGTTGGCTTCCGAGTATTCCCCCTGTGCCCTTACTTTGGCTGCTCTCGTGCGACTGTTGTTGACCGCTGCTTTCTTCTGCTTCCTCGCTTCTATCTTCTTCAAGGTCTGTGCCGACAGCCAGTCCTTGTGGTGGTGTTTCCTGAACCCTACAGTGTCTTTGCAGGTTGAGTTCAGCGCCTCTCTAACTGCCTTCCACTGCTGCTCTGTGGTGACCGCCTCCTCTTCATTTACTATCACCTGTAGCGCTTGAAACCGGTTGGACAGCACCAGTTTGAACTCTTCTCTAACTCCAGTTTCTCTCAGGAGGCCTACATTATAGCGCTGTCTTCTTGTTGTCTCTGTGCGGCTTTTCTTTAGCTTGAGCTTCATTCTTAAGGTAAGCAGATGGTGGTCTGAGGCGACATCTGCTCCCCTCCTCACTCGAACATCTTGAAGGGATCTTCTAAATTTCTTGCTAATGCAGATATGGTCTATTTGGTTCTCTGTTGTATGATCAGGTGAGACCCAAGTTGCTTTGTGTATTCTTCTGTGTGGGAAGATGCTGCCTCCAATGACAAGTCGGTTTAGAGCACAAAAGTCTACAAACCTCTCCCCGTTCTCACTCATCTCCGAGCCTAGTCCCTGTCTCCCCATCACCTCTTCGTATCCGGTGTTGTCCTCCCCTATTTTGGCATTAAAATCGCCCATGACGATGGTGATGTCTCGCTCCGCACATTTGTCCACGGCACTCTGGAGTCGGTTGTAGAACTCTTGTTTCTCTTCCTCGTCACTGTCATTGGTGGGCGCATAACACTGGATGACGTTCAGCTTGAGCTTTTTCTTGGTTCTAAAGGCTGCTGTTATAATTCTTGGCCCAAGAGGTTCCCAGCCCATCAGCGCTCTCTGTGCCACTGGTGACAGCATGAGTGCTACTCCTTCTGTATGGGGGGCATTCTCCTCTTCATGACCTGAATACAGAATCATCTCCCCACTTAACAGCCTTTTCTGGCCAGACTGCGTCCATCTGGCTTCACTGATGCCTAGCAGGGAAAGGTTGTACTTTTGCATTTCCGCTGCTATCTGGGCGGCCTTGCCGCTCTGGTACATGGTCTTGACGTTCCATGTGCCCATGGTTGTATCCCTGGATAGAGAGAGGCGGCTCGGTCCTGTGGCTTCCGAAGACTTCCGGCTTTCACCACAGGACGTCATAAGTCTTCTAGTTGAAGAACCTTCCTCCTCCAGGAAAGGAATTACTGTTAGTCTTTTCGTCGGCGTTTTTGTAGCTATTTCCTTTTTTGCAGGGTGGGGAAGCTACCCCCACGCCCAACCCCCTTACTAGGAGGACCAGGGGTTTTCTGTCGGGGTCACCTTCCCTTAGACCATGTTGGTTCACGGCACCTTATTTCATTCGGTGCACCCCTCTCACGAGGGACCCCCTATCCACCACCCAGGGGACGCGCCTCAACGCCGTATGGTCCCAGCGCGAGGAACCCGCCCGTTAGGGCCGTCCATTATCACTCTGGTGCCCTGGATGTTAAACCCCGAACTAACCAACCAACAACAGAAAGGTTTGGGTTCTCTGGCACGGCACTTTGTTATATTCTAAGTTCATTGTACATTATTTATAATCTTTTTCTCACCTCTTTATAAACGGCAGGAGGTAGATCGACTTTTGAAAAGAGCATGTTAATTCAACGGCAGTGCCTGAATTATCATAAGTTTGGCGCCTTTTCAGCTGTTATCGTCCATCCATCTCTCGTGACTCATTCGTCACGTCAGTCGTAGCCTGCCAGCAGCCGATTCTTAGTTGTCAGACATTTTAATCGGGACATTGAGAAAGAAAACAGGGAGATGTAATGCAGAGCGCAAGCAATGCAAGAAACGTCATCATCAGGTCTGACAGAAACACTATAGCCTGCCTATCACCTTTAGTCTACCGGCTTAGCAATGTCCACGTTTACACTGTCTCGATCAGGCCTTCACAGCTGCAAGAGGCGTGGATTCTCATGAGCCCCTGCATTCGCAGGGGCTCATGCGGATCTACGCCTCTTGCTGGCATTGAATAGCCAGAATGTGTACCTCTGCAGTTCCGCAAGAACGGCATTGGTCTTGATGATTGAGGTAGTTGTCGGGGCATACGCGTGCGACTACTGTATATAGAATCTGTCTCTCTCAGGAAAAAGCTTTATGCTCGACAAGACGTTCCAATCAAATCCTCTATTGGAATTTCCGGACACATTGGGGTAAGTAGACTCCCGGTGTTTTCCGACCTCAGGAAAGTACTTTAGGCCTGGGGCCAGTTGCATGAGTGAGCTTAGTCCTGCATGCAACTGGCCGCAGAGCGTAAAAGCCACCATACGCAGCACTGCGCGGCATTTTTACCGTATACAGCAGAAAGAGGTTGGGCGCGGCGGCCTTTCTTATGCTATAGTTGTGTAAATAAACACCACCAGAGATTCTAGTTCTGCCCTGTGAAGGTAAAAGCTATTAAGTCCATTTCTTTTATTAAAAGCAGGATTTTCTTAGTACGTGTAACCCATTATACTGTATACTGCTGCAACTTTTTGAAAATGTGCCTATTGTTTACGCGAATTCAGCTGAAGCATGAAAAACATCGCCAAATCAAGAGCATTGTGATGATGCTGACGTGCCACCACGATCGTGACACACGGTCAACAAAAGGGATACCTAAGATCAAAGCCACACTGATAATATTACGCAGTCATCCCAAAAAGAACTATAAGATAAGATAAGATAACACGATTTGTTCTGAATATTTTGCAAGTTATTTTGAAAATGGCATGCTTGCTAAAATAATACAATATACACACTGTGAATCAGTTCGTTTCTTATATCATAAGTTTCAATAACCTCAAAAAAAAAAAAAAAAAAAAAAAAAAAAAAAAAAAAAAAAACCATCAGTGTGATAAACATAAGCTCAGGGAAATTAACGCAGAGCAGACAGACTGTTTTTTTTTTATAAGATGCAAGTAGTGTGCCATTAAGCATCAAAGCGGGCAATGCAATCACAAGCTCAAATTCCTATGTCCGAGGAGCGGAATTATTAACTCTGCTTTGACCGCTTGCTACAAGCAAATGTTAATGCCAAACAGGTTTGCAGAACCAACTGACTAGCAACCATTCATTTTGAAATGGTTCGCGCAGCTAACATTTACTTCCACATTATTGCATAGAAACCAGTCTTTAAGAACCAAGAGGCATAGAAGCTCATAAGCCCCTGCAGGCTGCAGGGGCTAATAAGAATCTATGCCTCTACAGGTGTAAGAATGAGGGCAGCTGAAGGACTCTTTGTGCGTGGCCTGCAAAAATCCGAGTGTCCTGAACTGTCTGACGAACGATGATGTATGTAAACAGGCCAATCTCTATATACCAACACGAGACATACACTATCATGAGCCACTGAAAACTGCATGGAGGCATGGAAATGTATGCCCGTTTTCATCCCCATGGCATAGGGTGCTCATAACAATCTATCTGTCGTCTGCTGACGAGTGGACGGATCTGCCTGGTGATTCTATTCTATTGTCTCGCCATCATAAATCCTGATGAACGTCTTCCGCCTATGTACAACCAAGAGGCGTAAATTCTCGTGAGCCCATTAGTCCGCAGGGACACGTGAGAATCCTTGCCTCTTGCAAGTAAGTGGGCGGGCAACTCCAGATCCGAATGTGGAACACTTGCGCAGATACTTTCCCTTGGTAAGGAGTACATCAATTTGGTGTCTGAACATCCCAATACTTTCCATGATGAATCATATACACACCCATCAACGAACATTCTGAATCTGAAGAACAAGGTCAGCAAGAGGCATAGATTCGCATGAGCCCCTGCGGATACGCCTCTTGCAGACGGAAGGGCTTGGATGGAGACTCTACATAGTCTTTCAATGAAATCGTAAGCGTATCACCAAATCCCTCAAGAAACACATTCAACTCGGTGAAAGGACGATTGAGGTTGGAGTCTGCCAGCAAGAAGCATAGATTTTCACGTGGCCCTGCGGCTTTAGGGGCTCATGAGAATCTGTGTTTATTGCAGACAAGAAAGACTCTGTAGGTTATTGGCCTAGCATCGGCAAGAAACGTTCCGGAGGAGAGATAAGACAGCAATTCATCAGTCTGCTGATGGGTAGGTTTGATGAAAAGCTATTATTTTCTGTGTGGTTCTTCTGAGTTGTACCGTTGTATTTGTAAAGATGGTTACGTCAGTGACAGCTTAATTGCGTGACTTATTAATCCTTTATTACAGGATGGAGCAATTTATCCCTGCAAGTCTGCTAAAACATGTATACATATATATCTACATTGTGCCATACAGGACGAAGACACTACATGAATGAAAGAGATAGAGACTGAGACGGAGAAAGACAGACAGAGGAAAAGACAGAGACAACGCAATCCTTAGACACTAGCTAAGTCAAACCCAAAGTGACACCATTGAATGTTGCTGTATCTGTATGTTATGGCCCATTATGTCTTGCGCCTCGTTGTGGCGTTCATTATGCTGTTTATTTTTGGGATCATGCATATCTGATGCCATGAAAAACAGACATGATATGGTCAGAATGCCTCCAAAATTGGCATGTACATCAAGTAATATATCTGATTCTCAGACACATTGCATTTGAGGCACAGGCACATGAAAGTATTTTTGTTCATATTTTTTATTACCCATCCCCCTACGTTTTTCAAAGTTTACATACACATGCAATACAGTCCAACAATGCAATACACTCCCGGTGGGCTGAACAACTGAAAAAGGTTACCATAACACTGACATTGATAACAAATGCGCTTTCAGACCCCAGGCCATTTCCTTGTGTATCTCAGGGCAGCCAAAAAGACAACACCCAGGCTTCCTCATTGACACTGTTGTCTGGTGACAGCAAGTAGGAAGAGGCCTGTAACCAGCTGCCATGCCCCATATGCTGCCTGCAATCTTTTCCTCAGGCAAAAGGAGTCATGAAACAGCTATGCAATTTAAACATTAAGTCTACTGAGCTATCCCACAGCCAAACGACTACACAAAACAGACAAAACTATGCTACGCTGGACACACCCCATACCCAAAAAAGTGTCTGGTAATATTTAGGAGTTAGCAGAGCAAAATGGTTATGTACAGTTCATTTTAATATAGAACACACTTGTCAGTCTCAAAACACCTGAACTCATGTTGCAAATGCAGCAAGCATGTGTGTGTCAAACCTGTGAACACTTCTGTAAAAGCCTGTACCCGTGGCCGCAGCTGAAGCTCCCATAACAACGCACTCAAATGAGCTTTACGCAGTGTAAAAGTGCTTGTGTTCAGCTCAGAATAGACACAAGAGACATCCCTCATGACATTTACAGCAGAATGACACCTCAGATGCAGCCTATGTTGTATTATGCAAAATAACTTCTGCGTGTCACATTATTATGGCGGCTGATCTCACTCTGAGGTCACCTGTCTGATGAAATGAACCTGCTGACACTGTTTCATTGAAGTTTTGATCTTAACCTTTGACCTTCCCCTCCCCCCACCACCAGCACCACACCATCCCCCCCCACCCCACCCCCCACCCCCAACCACCGCACCCACAAATTCAATAACTGAATGAGTGCTTTTTTTCAAGCATTTAGCAAACTGAACGCCCCAAACCTCACCCATTCAAGGTCAGGGTCAAAGGTCACAGCTCAAGGTCGAAGGTCAAACTCATGACCATCTGTAAGACAAAAAAGCGGAACAAACACACTAAACATGGCCCACAGTGCAGTTAAGATTTGCAGTGCCTGCTGTGACTAATCAGTACAATGCGAGAGCGGCGGAGTCTGTTGCATTTGCTACAGGTGAAGCCTGTGACTGTTGCTGTGGGCACTGGCTCTTCTTTCTTTCGTCTGCGCTGCCTCCTCTCCTCCCACTGGTTTTCTCTCCTTCCCTCGCTCAGTTTTATGTTGGTCTGTCTTTACTGCGAGCCGTTAGCTGGCACGATCTGCGGTGGCGGCTTCTAAGTCTGCGGGTTTCAGGCTTCCAGCTTTCAGATCACGCTTGCAGACATCTTTGTATCTAAGCGCTGGTCTGCCTGTTGGTCTGGGGGCCGATAACGAGAGGTAAACTAAAGCGACAGAGGTTATTTGCCGGAACTGTATATGGCTTCTGAGGCGTGCCGTACCGTTATGAATATGGTTCCGTGAAAAAGCGGGTGGAGTCGATGGTAGCTGATCTACAGGCTATAATGCAGGGGGTTGTTATTTTACGAGAGGAGGCAATTAGTTAGTGCTCTAGTACTACATGGTTTTACCCTTGTGCCACACTGGTTGTCTTCCTCGATTGGCTATTGTTCAGCGGTAGCGAATCGAGGAAGATAGCCAGTGAGCGAGTTGTGCAGATGGTCCTGTGAGAGCCGATGGTGGGCCGGAAGGTAGCCAGATGAGAGGACCAAAGCCTGTTTACTGAACGAGGAGTCAGTTGCACGAGCGAGCTTAGTCCTGCACCAGCCACTAAGCACCTTGCTTACTCCTGCACCAGCCACTAAGCACCTTGCTTAGTCCTGCACCAGCCACTAAGCACCTTGCTTAGTCCTGCACCAGCCACTAAGCACCTTGCTTAGTCCTGCACCAGCCACTAAGCACCTTGCTTAGTCCTGCACCAGCCACTAAGCACCTTGCTTAATGGCTCGTGCAGTACGAAGCTCGCTCATACAACTGACCCCAGAGTGCTGAGTTGCATGCATGCGATTTCACATAGTCCTGCGTAAGCCACTAAGCAAGATGTTCCGCTATCGCGGAGCACCTTGCTTAGTGGCTTGCGTAGGAATTATGCTCTCTCATGCAATTCAGCCCTTGCACTGCTGGGTTATAGGACTTTGCAGACTGGAGAAAGGGGAAATAATTGAAAAGGGGGTAAGGGGAGGGGGGGGGGATTAGACGGAGAATAGGGTTATTTATTGGAACAAATATTTCTGTGTTGCAGGCGTGCGGAGGGGGGGGGGGGAGGGATGGTGAAGGAGGGCGGAATGTGCAGGGAGGAGAGGGAGGTCGGGAGGGGGGGGGGGGAAGAGAGGATGGGAAAGGGGAATAGTCCGATAAGTTGTATTAGAATAAGATTATTGACTGGAACTAGTAGTACTCGTAGAATACAAAGCGCCTGACAGACTTTCGCCTGAGGCCTAAAGAAAACAGACGAATATCTGCACTGTGAAGGCAAAAGGCAGTACATTTTATTGTTGTTGTTTTGGTGTTGTTGTTTTTGAACGCAAGATTTTCTTTGTAATACAATGAAAATCTCGCTTTTGATAAAAAAAAATGGACTAACTGTCGTTTGACTTCAGAGGGCAGTTATAAGGTGTAGTATGAAACACATACAGATCCTTACGTGCATCCAGACTGTCGGAAGTGGTAGTAGTTGTAGTGGTATCATTATCTTTCGTTCAGCATCATTATTATTTATATTAGCATCGAGTTTTTTCACTGTTACTATCATCATACTTACCATTATACTTTTCATTATATTTATCCAATGTGATTACTGTTTTTTTTTAAATTCTTCCTCGAACGCGTCATTTCTTATTATTACCATTATTATCATTTTTATTGTCATCATCATCATCCCAATTATAATTATCATTAGTTATTACTAGTAGTAGTAGTAGTAGTAGTAGTAGTAGTAGTAGTAGTAGTAGTAACTAGTAGTAGTAGTAATAGTAGTTGTTGTTGTTTCTGCTGTTATGAGCATCGTGGAAAGCTGCGTGGGCGTAAACTAGTAAACTAGGGCAGATCAATTGTATTGTGGGTCATCTCATGATCTGACCTACCAGTCTGGCGTCTTAGCTCAAACCGAATCCTTGGTGCCAAGTAGGCCATAATAAATATTGATGACCTCTCAGAACATCATGAGGTATGGGCCCGGAAAGGGTAAGGGTCCATTCAATAAACCTATATAGACCGCAGTCTCAAACTGTGGATCAACTGCAAACGTCGTTACGATAAATAGGTTTATTTCCAGCAAGAGGCATAGATTTTCATGAGACCCTGCAGCCTTGGCTGCAGGGTCTCATGAAAATATATGTCTCTTGCAGATGGTAGGGTTTATCTGAAGGAGCGTATAACTTTTCTCTGGCGCCTCATTTTCGGATCTACTTAGTCTGGGGCAGTGAAGAAGGGAAATGCCTCATTTCTGGAAAATTAATGCTTTTGGCGTGACAACAGTCACTGAATTCAAAGCAAGAAGAAATGTTGAGTTATTAGTTTATTAGTTCATATTGCCTAGAACTCTCGCATGCTATCCGCACCATAGATCTAAACTTTTGGTCTTCATACAGACGTTCTGTCCCTTTGGGGCGCCATCTTTTACCCGATGTTACATGCACACGTCAGTGTTTACTAGAATACGCATGCATTTGCAAGAAGCATTATCTCTTATCGCCTTTCTTACCCCTCCCCCCCCCCCGCCCCACCCTTCCCGCCCTCTCCACCGCCCACCCCACCCAGCCCCCCTCCACCCCCTCACACACCCCATCCCCTCCGCTCCCCCTCCCTCCCTTCCCCAAACAAAAAAAAATGAAGAAGAAGACAAGAAATAAACATTAAAAATAAAATGAAGTGATGATGATGATAATAATAATAATAAGAAGAAGAAGAATAGCAACAGTATTAATAACAACAATATTAATAGAGTGGATAATGATCAGACGACTTTACAGCATGACCCATTTGGTCAACAAAGAGTTATGGGCCTTGATAATCGTTTCACCGCAAAATCCAAATTGTATCCTTTTGGCTAAGGACCCGGGGGGGGGGGGGGGGGGAAGGGGGGAGGGGGGGAAGACGGGGATGGGGGGAAGGGGGGAGGGGGGGGGGGAGAGAACGTAAGAACAGTTTCAGCCGACACCGGTGTATTTAACGGGAAAGTGTGTGTGTGTGTGTGAGGGGGTGGGGGGGAGGCAGAGAGAGACAGAGATCTTGAGCTTTCAGAAGCAATTTGACAACAAACTGAGAGCAGAGGGACCCACTCAGTAAGCGAAAGGTCTACGGGCCTATGTCCTTCGCAAATGGCCCGCGCACAGCCTTGCAGAAGCCAAAATGTGTGCAACATCGACCCGAGCCCTTATGCGTTTGTGACAATTTGTCTTCTATTTACCCGTTTTGAGCAATAGGCTGAGTCAGTCTTGCATACACGTGGCTTTTTTTCCACTGACGATTGGCTGGAATCAAAATGCGTTTGATTTCAGATGTAACATGATTTATTAAAAGCCGGGGGAAAGATAAGAAACTGAAACAGATAAATGAATAAAAATTCTTCAAATATCAACCTATTCTATTCTTCTTCTTTTGTGTACGTATGTAGAACAGTGCCGCCGACTCGAATGAGGGGCAGTGGAAAACCTTTTGCGTATTCTTACGTAGTAATAGTGAATAGAGGAATAGAAAATCACAGTTGAAATTAGATAAAATTGAGAACCCGCTACCTCGGCGAAGCTTAGCAATCAAAGCCCGCCATGGAACAGATAGATTTCAGCCCTGCTGACTGAGGGGGCGTGGAATCAATTTTGGGATGTAAAAGTGGCGTAAATAGGCCTTTTGCCTCAAGGTGGCAAATACAAGTCGTCTGGTCGAGATACTGCGTAAGTTCTTTCAAGAGAGATTCCAATGTTTGAGTTAGCGCCCATGATTTTGTTTTCAATCGACGACATATCGCTGTAACTCATGGGTAGTGCCTGATTTTTTTAGGCGCCAAGGGCGTCAGGCACTACCCATGAGCTATCACGTTTTGTATGTGAGTCATCTGCTTGCTGATTTGAAACACAACACTATCCCATTAGCGTTGATCACGATTTTTGTTTAAGCGATGAGAGATCACCGTAGCTCATGGTTAGTGCCTGATTTTCTTGGCGCCTTTAGGCGCCAAGGACGTCAGGCACTACCCATGAGCTATCACGTTTTGTGTGTGAGCCATCTGCCTGCTGATTGGAAGCACTACACGGGCCCATTTGCGTTGATCACGATTGCATAGTATATAAACCAAAGATTGGCATAGATGATCATTAGCGCTGCGTTCGAAGATCTTTCTTTGTTGCAAATAGCAGGGTATTCGCCTGAAGTAGTTCTATAGGATTTAGGAAAAGTGTGTGTGTGTGGGGGGGGGGGGGAGGTGCGGGGAAGGGGGAGGGGGGGGGGTGATTAAAAGAAAAAGGAGGAGGACTGTTGTTTATGAACTCCAAATTGAGTGCCTCGGACCACAGTAGGTGACTGTACTTACTTGATAAATTATTCTGACGCCTGGTACTGACAGTTTGGTGAAATTAGTTTGTCCTGCTCGCTTCACAGAGAGGCACCTATATACTTCGCCGCTTAGAGCCAATCTTCACAGCTTAGTACACGGTCCCTGTGGGCTTTGCGATGGGCCTAGAGTCTCATCAGCCCACGTAGCCACAAAAACTCGCGAGAATCTATTACTAGCATTAGGCAGTGATCGACTCATCTATACATATACCTTCTTGTAATCCGTGAATGGGTCTGGGACTTATCGTAGTTATTTCGACATTCGCACGCTTTCTTCATTCACGCTATTATGCAATCTTGTCAGATTTGTTTTCATCGTCAGTCTAGGGAAGTCATTTCAGCGCGCACCGTATACTGACGATTATACGATACACGCGCAACTGACTTTCCTAGACTAATGACGGCATGAAATACGTGTCGGCCGAAAATAACAATGACCACGGATTCTCACTTGACTTGCAAAGTATAAAATAGGATGGGCTGAACTGATACACATCGTGATAATGCCGAGAAAGTGAACGCAATCCAACTGCAAGAGGTATAGATCCTCATGAGCCCCCGCGACTGCGGGGGCTCATGAGGATCTATGCCTCTTGATGAGACCAATGTGTATCCATGATTCTTGGATGCTTGCGGCTTTTGATCGTCGAATGAAATCAGATTGCAGAAAGAAAATATGCGTCCAGTGGCAGGGAAAGGGGTATACACTTTTGACATGATATATACCAATGAACAGCATTTGTCTGTTTCGTTAGCTACAGCGAAGAGAAGAGATAATGAAACAATGAATATTGATACATATCGTGCACGCGAAATCACGTTTCTCAGACCACGGCCGGCAGCTGAGTACATGCTTTACGTACGTGATTTTTAACCACTGCTAATCTGTTGGGTGTAGACAGCTGATCCGAAATATCATATGTAAATAATGGTTCATTCATTTGTTCGTGCGTTCGTTCGTTCGTTCGCTCGTTAGTTCGTTCGTTCTTTCGTTCGTTCGTTCGTTCGTGCGTCCGTGCGTTCATTCATGCATTTAATTTACCCCCTCCCCTCCCTCTTTCTGTTGACACATCGTTCCCTCCCTCCCACCATTGATCCATCTTAGTATCTATTCATCCATCCAGCCATATATCCTTGTCAGATTGACCGGTTCTACTTCTGATTATATCTATGTTTCATTTATACCCGAACTTCTGAATCTGGGACCAAGCCTTTCGCGATAATTTTTGTTCATTCATTGATTCATTCATTGATTGATTCATTCATTCATTCGTTCGTTCGTTCGTTCGTTCGTTCGTTCTTTCGTTCGTTCGTTCGTTCGTTCGTTCGTTCGTTCGTTCGTTCGTTCGTTCGTTCATTCATTCATTCATTTCTACCACCCACCCTCTATCCCTATCTCCATATAATATACTCACGAGGAAACGAAATGCGCCATTTTGTAAATCATCGGAAACACTAAATTGTTTCCGATGATTCCAAAAATGGCGCATTTTTATGCTCGTCCTTCATCTACGTATTTATGTATTTATTTTAATGATTTATGTATTAATTCATCTACGATTTTTATTTATTTATGAATGTATGTATTGTGCTTAATTTGTGTTTATTCCCGCTGCTTTACACATAGCGTTTCCGGCCACAGACTGTGAAGATCATTTCCTCCGATTATGGACAGCGCTGGGATCGATAATACCCGAAACCACACGGTGCTCAGAGCACCGTGAAAATAATTTTGTGACGGCTGCTGCGCCGATGAAGTGTAAATCATGTAGCTGTCATTTCCTGGGCATGCGAGATATTTTAAAAAAAAACGCACACTGGCTCTGCTAACTCGCGATCCGTGAGCTGTGATTGCCATGATAGATTTTACGCGTCCGTGCCTTTCCATTGCAGCGTCAAATAGATGGCATGTCAGACAAAGCTGCAGAATTCTTATTCTGCCTACAAAAGGCATAGATTTTCATGAGGCCTGCAGGTGCAGGGGCTCTTTAGAATCTATGCCTCTTGCTGGTAGATGTTGGTCCGTTTATATCCTCAGACTGAGGCAATATTCTACGACTGCATTACAAACAGGTTGTTTTTTTGTTTGTTTTGTTTTGGTTTTTTTTGTTTTGTTTTTTGTCTGCGCATAGCTGCGAGATATTAACCCATTACACCCTGAGGCTGACTATGTAAAGTTTGTTTATTGTCCCGTGAAGGCTACATTACAGATTAGGAGATAAATAAACTATTTTAGTTCAAGGGTCGTGCCAGAATAGCTTGGCGCCTCAGGCGCCAAGCTATTCTGGTACCACCCTTGAACTATCAGTCAAATTTATTTCAAGCAATGGGTGTATCAGAATGATAAGTGTTCATTGACTGTGATTTTCTACTGCTTTGATATAATATGGCATTTTTACTCATTTTTGTCAAAGCTTTTGACGGCGTCATTTTATATCCGCGTCATATCTCTGTCCCCCAAAAAGCAGTAATTAATGCAGTTTATTTAACTCATTCAGCCCGACGGCCGTACTTCCCAAATTTTGGAGGCGTCATCTAATGACTATGCACCAGTTGCAGGAGATGGAGCGACCATGATAATTCAAGGGCAGTGCTAGATTAACTTGGCGCCGACAGGCGCCAAGCTACCCTTGAATTATCATGGTCGACCCATCTCCTGTTGTAGTGCGTCAGGGCTGAATGGGTTAAGAAGATACAAACATTTTCTTTTAAAAAGCAGACGGTCTAAGATGTTGAAATTTCTATCAGGACTTGTCCTTGATGTAGTCACTTGTGTATTTTTGTATTTCTCTATGCAGTCAGTGTCTTACAGTATCTTCTGATAGGATTTGCGGCGGTCTTCGCTTCTCTTGAATAATTCATATTACTGTCAGAAACCCAGACGTTCGGTTTGGTCCAGGAACCAGACACATACTAAACGCAGCATGAAGTATTTTTTGGGTATGATGCCCTTATCGTGTGCGGTTTCGAGTTTTGCGTACCAGATTCA
Organism: Semisulcospira habei; assembly: GCA_036245525.1. Lineage (NCBI taxonomy): Eukaryota > Metazoa > Mollusca > Gastropoda > Semisulcospiridae > Semisulcospira > Semisulcospira habei. Next base: position 11,422,883 of record BTPG01000001.1, read on the forward strand.
GATTGAGATTCAGATTCAGACAACTCTGTTATCCATAAAAGTAAATTGTTGAGTGGTGGTCATTGTAAATGGATCAATAAAAGAGAAAAAAGATACACAATATCACAACTTTAAAACGATACAGTAAGATATATAATAAATACTAGCTCTCTCTACTATAATGTAAACACGCGTGCGAGCACTCTCTCTCTCTCTCTCTCTCTCTCTTTCTCTCTCTCTCTCTCTCTCTCTCTCTCTCTCTCTCTCTCTCTCTCACACACACACACACACAGACACGCGCGCACGCACGCACGCACGCACGCACGCACACACACACACACACACACACACACACACACACACACACACACACACACACACACACACACACACACACACACACACACACACAAACAAACTCATCTCTCACTTGCATCTCAAAACTATGGCCAAACGATCAGGCCTGATCTGCACGCTGGAGCTAACCCCATTAAATGCCAGTGTACGCAGATCGCGTTTTAAAAAAAAATCATTGTAAATTCAACGCCTAAGATCCACAGCTGTGTAAGGACACGGATACCAAGTTGTTTCAGCAAGATGTGTAGATCCTCATGAGCCTTCGCAACTGCGTGGGCTCATGAAGAGCTATTCCTCTTGCTGTTGAGTAATGCTAGGTAAGCTCCTTGCATAAAACGTGACTTGCGCAGGATGAAGGTCAGTAAGGCAGCTGTTGCTTTGGTAATAATAATTATTTTTGCCACATCCAAAGTGATTTTCTAAAACGGGACACTGGGGTTTGAACCCATGATCTTTCCATCAAGCGTTCGACATTCTACAACTTGAGCCACATCGATCCCCAGATCTCCAGGACCTATCAACTGGTGATGTCTTGTGACTTTTAGATCCGTGGAGGGCCAAAATCACAGACTAGAGCGCATACAGGCTTTTTGTGTTTTGAAACCCAGTCGAAAACAATGGCATATCCATTTAACAATAATCGTATTTAGCGTACATTAGAGCCTAGCCGCGCAAAATCTCACAACAGCAAACACGCGTTACCTTGTCGAAAACTTTTACCTCGTTTAAGGTCCATTAACCCTTTCACTGCCGAGAAAAAAGACAGAAAACAACCCAACTGCAGGAGGTATAGATCCTCATGAGCCCCCACCGTTGCGGGGGCTCATGCGGATCCATACCTCCTGCTCAAACCATTTGTATCCACGTTCCTTGGATGCCTGAAGCAGTCTTTACAAAAAAACAATCTGCGTGCAATAGCACTGAAGGTGTTAATTGTGTGCATTCATAAATGATTGAACGACTCACTTAAACTGCGCTTAGCTTTATTGGGGTTTAATGCCGAGCAGGCGACAAAGGCCATCTCACGGCCGTTAGCTGAGTCATGCTTGTGTAGCAGCAATTGTCTAAAAGGGCCGTACTCAGAGCAACAAGCTCACTTGTCAGGCCTGACTGGACGTGCACGACATCGGTCAACAAGAGGCATAGATTCTCATGAGCTCCTGCGACTACAGTCGCAGGAGCTCATGAAAATCTATGTCTCTTGCAGATGGAAGGGTAGAGGTGAGGAACACGTGTATATAACAGTTCAGTTGTGGTCCATTCGGAGGGATTACATCGAAGTCACATCTGCACTCAAAAAGCTAAGTACTCTGATTTTATTTTACTGGGAACCAGGTCCGATTTCTTGCCGGTAATGACGATTCACTGCAAAATGTAGGAAGATTAGCAGGTCTTTGTGTTGAGGAAATTCCCTTAAACGCAGAAGCGTTAACACATTCGAGACGTGCTGCATCCGGATTCGCAGCTTTATGCCGCGAATCCGGTTGCGGCACGTCTCGAAAGACCGCCACACTGACCGCCTCACTTCCCACACAAATTGAACGCCACTTAAACTGCAAGAAGTATAGATCGTCAGGAGCCCCCGCAGTTTGCTGGTGCTCATGAAGATCTGTACCTCTTGCTGCAATCTCTTTGTAATGATGCATGTCCCTATGGTGGCTGCAGATCTTCGACGTTAAAGTTACAATAATCTCACAAACACGATCTGTGTGCACTCAGTTTTAATCAAGCGGCCTCTATTCCACGTCACGGTTACTTGAGGCAAGGTTGTCAAGTAGTGTTATGCTTTCTAGGTTTTGCAAGCAGCAGTAATAAGCGTGTATATACCCACTCCATAAAGTTTATCCTTCTTTGGCGCATGTATTGATATATTGTATAACAAGCAAATTAATATTTAGGAATTTGCTTGATATACTTTCCTTCCCAAAATTCCTTGCGCGCCAAGAAGACTCGATCTTGATGATACTTGTATTTTCAAAACGGAAACGCCAAACATGCTCATACCGGAACATTAACAAGCTCTTTATGTGTGGCAGTAATGAAATACTTCTTAGTGTGTATGAACTCTCGAGATTTTATTTCTATACACACACACAGACGGAGAAAAGACGCCAGGAAACGTGTGAATCGCTGGACTGACAAGTCAGATTGACGTGATGTCAGTTGGCGATATCGACAACCTGAGAAAAGAACTAAATAAACATGCTGGTATTTTCCGCAATTATGCGTGATCTAGTTACAAGTAGAATTTACTCAGTAACAAGCACGGTTATACAATGCACTGATATCTTCATAGTCAGACGAAATCTACGCTCTGAGTCGACAGTGATAAAAATTATGCAGTCGTGCGTCCGTGTTTTGTCTGAACACCGCAAACAGCCGCAAAATGAATGACGCCAGGGAGTTTTGTTTTGGGCTGGGTACATACATTATATTGAGCAAAATTTTGCTTGATATAGTGCCGATAGCCGACAGATGTGATTACTTGACCCGAATCAAATGTCCTCGTCTTACCATGCGACTCAGACATTTGATGCGGGTGTCGTAATCACATCTGTCTGTTATCGGCACTATATCAAGCAAAATGCTGCATGCTCAATATAATAGTATAACACTAATTTAGAAGAAACAAAATCAAGTCAAACAATTAGGACCTATCAAACAGACAAGTAGGTGCACACTTTGAAAATGACGCTACCTCACATTATGAGCTAGCCAAGAAAAATATTTCAGTTGTTTTGTTTGTTGTTGTTGTTGTGTTAAATACGCAACACTGTGGCGCAAAATGAGATTTTGAACACGAGACATTTTCCAAGCAAAAAACTTTAAACATTTTACCCGGAAATGATTCTTCCCATCTGTGCACTCCTTGTTTTTTCCCGCTGCAGCGGGAAACACATATCTAGAAACTGACGTCATAAACTTAACAACAGTAAAAACGCGGCTAATCGAGTTACCTCGGGTCTCTCTCTTGGCTTGACTTCGCGAACGAAGATTTTATAGGAGTTGCCCACGACGTCTGCAGGCTTGTTCATGGCTGCGGAGGCCAATCCGAGACAGGCAGGTTCGACCGCAGTGGCTGCAGGGGAAGGTATGGCCAGGGTTCTGAGCTGCGGCATCTCTGTTTTTTCTCCTGAGCCGCTTGTCCTTAAGGCTAGCTCTGTGAGAGTCCTCAAAGGAGACAGCTGCCTTGTAAATGGTGGAGCGCCAGGTGTCACGGTCCGCAGCAAGCGAAGACCACTGGTGGTGGTCGATTTGGCAGGCACTAAGTGACTTCTTGAGACAGTCTTTGTATCTCTTCTTTGGTGCCCCTCTGTCACGGTGTCCAGTAGCAAGCTCGCCGAACAGGGTGATCTTTGGTAGGCGATGATCCTCCATCCTGGAGACATGCCCCGCCCAGCGGAGCTGTGTCCGCAGCAGCAAAGCCTCGATGCTCACAGTTTCAGCCTGTTCAAGGACCTTGACGTTGGTGACATAGTCACTCCAGTGAATGCCCAGGATGGTACGCAGGCAGCGCTGGTGGAAGCGTTCGAGGAGTCGTAGTTGGCTGCGGTAGAGGGCCCAGGACTCGGAACCATACAGCAGGGTGGTGAGGACCACAGCTCTGTACACGCTGATCTTGGTGCCTGTTTTCAGCTGTTGATTGTGCCACACCCGCTTGAAAAGTCGCCCGAAAGCGCTGTTCGCTTTTGCCAGCCTGCTGTCAAGCTCCTTGTCCAGCTTGGCGTCCGACGTGATACCTCGGGTACAGTTTCAATAATTAGCATTACTTGCGAAATTCAGAGAAAACTCGCAAAATGTACAGAAAGCAAAGGATTCCCGGGCCGACGTGGGCCGCAGTGGGCCCGCGCACAGCTGTGCGCGGGCCACTGCGGCCCACCTCGGCCCGACGACCTTTATTCACTGGGATATATGAGATGCCGTAATCCAGGTGTTGTGAGCATAAACGTGGAATGAAAACGGTCAGGTTAGATGTTCTAAAGACCGTTCTTAATTAAACGAACCTTAGTTCGCGAACTCTGACGATCTAGAAATCACGATCTCGGGCGAACCATGTTGGTTCTTAATTGGACGATCTAAAGATACGGCGAACCTAGTTCGAAGTAGTTCACGAACCTCGGCAAAACATAGTTCGCTGTCGGAAAACGTTCACTCGACATGTCGAGCGATCCAAGGCGAACCTTTTCTCTGATTGGTCAAAACTTTTACCCTCTTCTGCGTTGGAGTTAAAAAGATAGCCACCGATACAAACAACTATGACGGACAGCAATATTTCACTCGTGCGAAGAACAAGACCTATTTTTATTGATTGTCAGGCGTAACGCTGTTTGTGGGGTCGCTACTGCAAGGAGTACAAAAACAAAAATCGTTAAAATCGCGAAGCGGCATAGCGGCAGCCATTTTGAAAACCTTCGCAGACAGTAAGTACGCCGAATCAAGTACTTCAGTTAAGAAAGAGAACCATGGCAAATCTGGTTTGCTGAAGTTCGCCTAGGTTCGTTCAACCTCAACTAAGAAACAAACCAAAAGATCGCCGATCTTCTCCGATCTAGGTTTGCCGATCAAAGGTACGTCCAATTAAGAACAGCTTTCACCCAGAAGATCGCAGACGCACGCACAAACACGCACGTACGCAGCACGTACTCACACACACTCACACACACACTCACACACACACACACACACACACACACACACACACACACACACACACACACACACACACGTGCACTTGACGACATCATCAATACTGTATAAATATGGCACATAACCACCATCTGCGTCAGCTCTGTGAAATATAGGGTATTACATTCACAGCACTCTCACTCAATCCATCACAAACTCCTGTCGATAATACCCACACACACAAAAATCTGTAACACCCCTGCTACAACATCCTCATTCTGAGGGACATCTCACACCAATCTTTGTCAGCAAGAGGCACAGAGCCTCATGAGCCCCTGCGAATAAAGAGCTCATGAGGCTCTATGTCTCTTGCAAACGGAAAATCCATGATGAGGAAGTGTATACACCCCGCCAGCTAATCCCATTTTTTCGCGGAGTTCTTGACCGAAATGACTTATCAGAATAGAAGTGTGTGTCTCCGAGGTTTACGGGGCCTCAGGCTAGGAGGGGTGTCTCGATCAAATTACGGCAAAACAGTCGGAAGAAAACACGTCGTGACAATCCGCAGGTTGAAAGCCATATAATGCCCCGTCCCCCCCCCCCTTTCCCCCTCTTCCCCCCTTCCCCCTCCTTCCCCCCGCCCTCCCCCCGCCGGCCACGATATACGACACATCCGCAGCTGTTGATGCGGGGCGCCTTGAATGAGTTAAAGTCCATGATTTAGAAAAAGTCTGGTTAAGATCTCAGACAAAAGTGTTTTTATGTTGTTGTGATGTTGCTACTTTTGGTATATAGGCAAAGTACAGTTTTTACAGGCGAAGTCGAATTGTGCGCAGGTGTGTGGTTTTGGATATTCTTTCTTAATGGCCAGCTACTGCCGTAACTGTTCACAGACACACTTCTGTAACAGATGGTTACGAAACGCTACACACAGGTCTAGTTATGGTTCATTTAGACACAGGAGAATCCAGTTCAGAAAACGTCGTCTTTATATCAAGTAACCTGACAATGGCTCCACTCCGTTCTATAAATACAATTATGTCAGTACGAGAAACAGCTAAAAATAGATTAAACAATTCAGACCAAAAAGGTGACTGCCAAGCGTGTAAAATGCAAAGAAGTACCCAGCGGAGAAAGAATGATTAAGATTACTCTTTAAGAGAGTTGCCACATTCTTTCTGCGAATGAAGATAAGTAGCAGCTAATCTCTCTGTTTGTTTGTTTGTGTATTTTGACAAAGGGTATTTACCCGAAATATTAATAAATTGGGTTGTACCCGTCTTTTCTAAGCGTGTTTCTTTCTCCGTTGGGTACTTCTTTAAAAATAGATTGATACGCTAACCGCAGCGCAGAATAAATAAGAGCGATTACGTGTGTGCTTTTACTGTGTGTCCCAACTGCAGTTAAATTTCTTTAGGTGTGTCGACAAGGCATAACAAACACAATTAATGGTGCTGAAATGTGTCTTCAAATTTACGCGTAATGATACTTTAAACTCCAAAATAACAGATCAGCGGAAAATTTCAACTGTGTTTTGTATTTGTATTTATTCAACTATAAACAGTTAATTTTCAGTTGTGTTTATTCCGTCTCTTGCTGTTTTGTTTAAGCATGTTCTTAATTAAACGAACTTTAGTTCGCGAACTATGACGAACTAGAGTTCACGATCTCGGACGAACCAGGTTGGTTCTTAATTGGATGATCTAAAGATACGCCAAACCTAGTTCGAAGTAGTTCACGAACCTAGACAAACCACAGTTCGCTGTCGGAATAGGTTCGCTAAACGTGTTGAGCAAACCAAGGCGAACCTTTTCTCTGATTGGTCAAACCTTTGACCCTCTTCTGCGTTGGAGATAAGAAGACATTGACCGATGCAAACAAATATGGCGGACGGCGATATTTCACTTGTGCGAAGAACAAGACCTATTTTTATTGATTTGTGGGAGGCGCAACGCTGTTTGTGGGGTCGCTACTGCAAGGAGTGCAAAAACAAACATCGTTCAAATCGCGAAGCGGCATAGCGGCAGCCATTTTGAAAACCTTCGCAGACAGTAAGTACGCCGAATCAAGCACTTCAGTTAAGAATGAGAACCATGGCAAACCTGGTTTGCTGAAGTTCGCCTAGGTTCGTTCAACCTCAATTAAGAAACAAACCAAAAGATCGCCGATCTTCTCCGATCTAGGTTTGCCGGTCAATAGTTCGTCTAATTAAGAACAGCTCTAAGCCACATGAGTTTCCTCTGCTAGATGGAATAAGATGCACCATATAAACTAAGCCCCAAAAGAAACCTTAATCGCAAAGTTTTCAAACCTGAAACAGCGCAGGCATACACGAAATCTGCATGCTTGACCTCGATATTGACGTCTGCCGGGGCAGGGTATTGAAAATGGTTTGTTCTTGTACCAGATTTGTACAACTGTAGAGCAAAATAGACAAATCATGGAAGTTCAGTAAGAATTATTCCATATTAGGTCAATTGGCACTAAACGATATCTGTTCTTAACTCATTCTACCCCAGACACACCACATCAAGATATGGATCGACCATGATAGTTCAAGGGTGATGCCAGAATAGCTTGGCGCCCATAGGCCGTTATCGGCCGAGGATCTTTTGGCGCAACCTGACCCTTCCGGAGGCGAGTCTTTTGACAGTATAGGGCGATGACTTTTTGGGTGGTTTTCTCTCCGCTAATGAAAATAAGGTTAATTTGATCTCAGACTTATTTCCTGGTGACGGGATTTTCCTTGATTTTGTTTGTGCTAGGACCCAGATTAGAGTGACTGTGAGTCGGGTTTTGTCCCTTCAGACGTCCGCCGACGCTTTTTGTTTTACGTACATCTATGTTTACTTTGTTTGTCATGTAATCTTGTAATGGTGTCTTTGTTGTTTTGTTTACGTACGTCTATGTTTACTTTGTTTGTCATGTAATCTTGTAATGGTGTCTTTGTTGTTTTGTTTACGTACGTCTATGTTTACTTTGTTTGTCATGTAATCTTGTAATGGTGTCTTTGTTGTTTTGTTTACGTACGTCTATGTTTACTTTGTTTGTCATGTAATCTTGTAATGGTGTCTTTGTTGTTTTGTTTACGTACGTCTATGTTTACTTTGTTTGTCATGTAATCTTGTAATAGTGTCTTTGTTGTTTTGTTTACGTACGTCTATGTTTACTTTGTTTGTCATGTAATCTTGTAATAGTGTCTTTGTTGTTTTGTTTACGTACGTCTATGTTTACTTTGTTTGTCATGTAATCTTGTAATGGTGTCTTTGTTGTTTTGTTTACGTACGTCTATGTTTACTTTGTTTGTAATGTAATCTTGTAATGGTGTCTTTGTTGTTTTGTTTACGTACGTCTATGTTTACTTTGTTTGTCATGTAATCTTGTAATGGTGTCTTTGTTGTTTTGTTTACGTACGTCTATGTTTACTTTGTTTGTCATGTAATCTTGTAATGGTGTCTTTGTTGTTTTGTTTACGTACGTCTATGTTTACTTTGTTTGTCATGTAATCTTGTAATGGTGTCTTTGTTGTTTTGTTTACGTACGTCTATGTTTACTTTGTTTGTCATGTAATCTTGTAATGGTGTCTTTGTTGTTTTGTTTACGTACGTCTATGTTTACTTTGTTTGTCATGTAATCTTGTAATGGTGTCTTTGTTGTTTTGTTTACGTACGTCTATGTTTACTTTGTTTGTCATGTAATCTTGTAATGGTGTCTTTGTTGTTTTGTTTACGTACGTCTATGTTTACTTTGTTTGTCATGTAATCTTGTAATGGTGTCTTTGTTGTTTTGTTTACGTACGTCTATGTTTACTTTGTTTGTCATGTAATCTTGTAATGGTGTCTTTGTTGTTTTGTTTACGTACGTCTATGTTTACTTTGTTTGTCATGTAATCTTGTAATGGTGTCTTTGTTGTTTTGTTTACGTACGTCTATGTTTACTTTGTTTGTCATGTAATCTTGTAATGGTGTCTTTGTTGTTTTGTTTACGTACGTCTATGTTTACTTTGTTTGTCATGTAATCTTGTAATAGTGTCTTTGTTGTTTTGTTTACGTACGTCTATGTTTACTTTGTTTGTCATGTAATCTTGTAATGGTGTCTTTGTTTTGTTTACGTACGTCTATGTTTACTTTGTTTGTCATGTAATCTTGTAATGGTGTCTTTGTTGTTTTGTTTACGTACGTCTATGTTTACTTTGTTTGTCATGTAATCTTGTAATGGTGTCTTTGTTGTTTTGTTTACGTACGTCTATGTTTACTTTGTTTGTCATGTAATCTTGTAATGGTGTCTTTGTTGTTTTGTTTACGTACGTCTATGTTTACTTTGTTTGTCATGTAATCTTGTAATGGTGTCTTTGTTGTTTTGTTTACGTACGTCTATGTTTACTTTGTTTGTCATGTAATCTTGTAATGGTGTCTTTGTTGTTTTGTTTACGTACGTCTATGTTTACTTTGTTTGTCATGTAATCTTGTAATGGTGTCTTTGTTGTTTTGTTTACGTACGTCTATGTTTACTTTGTTTGTCATGTAATCTTGTAATAGTGTCTTTGTTGTTTTGTTTCGGGATTGTTTTGTTTTTGTTTATTTGTTGTTGATTTTATTTTTGTTAGGATTTTTTGGGTTGTTTCTTTGTTGTTGGTTTCTTGGTTTTGTTTTTGGGTTGTTGTTGTTTGTTGTTGTTGTTTTTTGTTTGTTTGTTTGTTTGTTTGTTTTTTTGTTTTTTGGTGTTTTTGTTTTTGTTGTTTGTTTGTTTGTTTTTTTTTGGGGGGAAGGGGGGTGGGGGGGGGCGTGGGAGGTGGGGGGGGGGGGAGTGTGTAGGTGTCAGTCTGTAACCTATTTGTAAATTCACGTGTTTAGATCTGGTTTTCTGTTAACTCATTTAAACAGATATGGATCGTCCACGATAGTTTTAGGGTGATGCGACAATAGCTTGGCTCGATTCTGGCACCACCCTTGAACTATCATGATCGATCTGTCTCCTGGATTGTAATGCAGTCTTCAGAGGACATCTCTAAAATTGGGGAACGGCATTAGGAAATATTTGGGAAATTCGGTCTTGGAGTTAAATGGGTTAATTAAGCTGACTATATATATATGAACGTATATAGGTGCTTTTGCATTCTCCACGTTCTCCATTCGCGATTATGACTTGTTGCGTTTTTCTGATCTGTCATACAATTTTATTTTTAATATTTAGTTAACGATTAGCTGTTTAGCCACCGAACAAATCAGCGACTACGACTGTCCCGCCTTTTCTCGTGTTCACCCGTCTCCTGTAGTTGGCGTTCAAAATCGTAACAATTTCACAACCGACGATATTTAAACATACTCTATTCAGACAAATTATAATGACACTCTCAAAATAAAATCAATCAATCAATCAATCAAGTCACAAACAATATATTGAGCAGGAAAAAAAAAACAACTGTCTACGTTTCGTAGGCCAGAAAACTGGGTTTTGTTAGTAAATGTTTACCAGACGATTCTAAAGCTGTAGCCATTTACCATGGCTCAAGAACATGAAAGGATGAAGCGGTCTTACGTGGATGTACAAGTCACCTATTCCGTCGATGTAGACAGGCACCGCACGAACTCCGAAAAATATCCTTTAAACCTTTAAACCTACAGACTTACCGGTTACAAGCTGAAGACACCCGCAATAACTCTTAACCCCCCTGGTGCATGCAGCCACCGGTACTATTTACAGAACCGGTGGCTGCATGCGCAAGGGAAGGGATAACCCCCGGCATTTCACTGCCAAAATTGTGTCTTTAAAAATAGGGCAAATTCAACGCGGACTAATCCCACCAATCCGAGGACAATGAATGTGAATAGGGTCAGCAACCCATCTGCAAGAGGCAAAGAACCTCATGAACCCCCGCATCTGCGGGGGTTCATGAGGTTCTTTGCCTCTTGCAATAGGGATGCGCATTTTTCTGACAGTAAAGGGGTGACTGCCTTGATGCCAAGAACCTCGGCGCCATCCTCGATTCCTCTCTGTTCATGACCAGCTTCGTCTCCGCCACGGCCCAGGCATGCTATTTCCACCTCCGCCGCATCAGTCAGATCAGAAAATACCTCACTACCGAAGCTGCCACCAAACTTACTGTCTCTCTCATCTTATCTCGCATCGACCACTGCAACTCTCTCCTTTCCGGCCTCCCTCACTCCACCACTTTCACCCTCCAGCGCGCCCAGAACAATGCTGCCCGCCTCGTCCTCAGAAAGAAAAAATCCGACCACATCACACCCCTGCTCAAACTCCTTCACTGGCTCCCCATCCCCCAACGCATCCAAAACAAAATTCTGTCTCTCTGCTACAAATCCCTGAACAACTGCGCTCCTGCCTATCTCTCCACCTTACTTCACCCCTACACACCTTCCCGCTCCCTCCGCTCTGCCTCCGACCCTCTCCGCCTCCACATCCCTCGCACCAAACTCAACACTTTCGGCCCCCGCTCCTTCTCCGTCTACGGTCCATCCACCTTGAACACTCTCCCACTCTCTCTCCGTCAGAAACACTCTCTCTCCTCCTTCCAGTCCGCCCTCAAAACTCACCTCTTTCAACAGTTTTAGCATTATATCACCAAACTCCCCACCCCAAGCTGACCGTCGTAATGTATTTCCACTATTTGTGGTACGTGAGTCATTGTCTATAGCGTGCGCATGCGTGCGCGAGTTGTGAGTGCGCGCTTAGAGTTATAATTATTATAAGATAAGCGCATTACAAATACCGTTATTATTATTTATTATTATTATTGTTGTTGTTATTATTATTATTATTATTATTATTATTATTATTATTATTATTATTATTATTATTATTATTATTATTATTATTATTATTATTATTATGCACAGGGGTACTGAATAGTCCTTTGGAAACAAAGAAAACTTCCAATCGCTAACAATTCCCTTCGAACCATTTGAGGCGAGATGGATCGCCATTTCTGATTTTCCGAAGACAGCATCATTCCCAAACAGCTGTACGTCTCCTATTGATTTTGCGTTTTCAAACGGTACTGCCGTATCAAATGTATGATTAGATTTTCAGTCAAAGTAACGCTATTCTGTTCGATTCAGTGCAACATGTTACAATTTCATCTAGTTCGATCCCAGGGCCTTTTTACGAGTTATTTCCCTGATGGCTGCCCCGATGTTCAACAGGTGAACACAAATGTAACTTCCAGATACTAGTGAGGTTACATTTACGCCGAACGATTCTCAACAACGAACGGGCTCATGAGGATCTGTGCCTCGTGGAGATGTTCGGAGTGTTGACTATGCTTCTCGAACGAACTGGTTATCCACCGTGACTTCGCATTCGTTCTCTGTTGGTAGTCGTTTGAAAAACGTAGCCTCGCCTCTGTCAGGGGACATCACCGGTAAGCCGGTTTTCTGTGTTTTAATTATCTCCAGTTGCAGATTTTTTTTTTTTTTTTTTTTTTGGGGGGGGGAGGGGGGATGGGGGCGTTGTTGTTTGTTTGTTTTGTTTGCTAAGTGAGTTAAACCCGTTTCGAATACATAGCAAGGCCATTCCGGCAGTAAATTTCTGGGTTAACACAAAAGAATTTCTTTAGGAAGCAACAAGCTCTAGTAACTTTGCAGGGTTTGCACAATCGCTTCAGCGTGAAACTCCTGTATTTGTATTGTGTTATCTCACAGAACATGTTTTGCTACGTCAATCGGATTTTCAGTTCATCAGCAGATCGACTGCCCCCGCAGTCTGAGCAACATATGAATCCAGCTGTCAGCAAAAAAGGGCAGATTCTTATGACCCCCTTCATTTGCAGGAACCCATGAGAATCTATGCCTGTTGCTGGTGGACGGGACGGGCTTGAGGGACTACAACTACACTGGAAAGGCTTGTTGGCACGCGTGTTTCAAGCTGGCACCGCCTCTAAGCCAATGCGCAAATGGTCATCTGGCCGAAGTCGGCCCGATGACCTTTTGCGCATTGGAAGCTCCTTTCTCTTTTAGGGCCAAGTTTTTCACGTCTGATAATAAACCGTTTGTTTTACGGACAACGGTCTTGCGACTACTGGCGAGATCGGTCTACGATGTAACATGTAAGGATGTGTCACTACCGCTTATCCAGAGGGCAAACCAACGAAGAAATAAACACGCTTAGAAAAGACAGCTACATCACAATATTGTGCTGTAACTGTCTTTTCTAAGCGTGTCTCTTTCTTCTTTGAGTTATTTTCAGCATTTTACACTCTACTTTACACCCTTCTTTATTGTCTAGATACCGCTTACCCGTTGCATTTGACGGAGGAACTTTATGAATTCTGTGCAGTAATCTTGTGAGATGGATTAATCAGGGCAGTTCACGGATAGGCCTGATTAGCGTGGGGGCCTTCGTAGGCGCTAATCTGGCACTACTCTACACCAGAAAGTTCAGCTTGTGAATGTAATCCTAACATTGCATTGTCCGATACAACAGAGAAAGAAACGCCCTTAGAGTTGCATCTATTGCATACACAAATATGATAAGTAGCCCGTTGTATTCCAATCCGTATCTATTTTGAAAAATAAAACAATGCTGTACATTACCTTTCTAATGGTGTTTCTTACTTTGGTCAGTATTTTTTTGCGTTTTACATGCTTGGAGGTCACCTTTTTATTGTTTTTTTTGTTTTGTCTGGATTTTGGAGATTTGTCTGGGCCGAAAGTCAAGATTTTTGCTAAACCATGACACTGCCGCCGCTCATTTTGAGGAATTGTGCGGACCGGAAGTCAAGATTTTTACAAGACGACGACTCTGCCGCTCATTTCGCGCGATTTGAGATTTGTACGCTTTGCTTATCATTATCAAGTTCAGTGCCAGCTGGCGCATTTGGTGTTTCTGCATTCTTTGTTAATTCAACACCGAAAATTGCCTGATTTTCTACTCTCTCTTTTTTGTAAATAAGTGTTACGATTGTGGTTGCCGTGTTGTTCTGTGAGAGCATGCATGTGTTAATCGTAGGAAACGATCCGATATTTATTTGAGCTATCTTGGTTACGAATCACGTACCTTTTCAGTAAGATTCTCTATCGTTCGCGCGTAGAGCGGAATTTCGCTTTGTTATGATACGCTAAGATTAGTCCGGAGGTTTCAACTCTAGCGAAGCCGCATGGAGAAGAGCGGTCTATTTTTGTTATGCGTAGATTCGCTGAGAATAAACCAGAACGTTCGAGCAGGGTCGCGCTGTCGAGTGACCTTACGTGTGACGTCGAAGAGTAAGCAGCGTTTTACACAGTAGTAAAGCCGCTCTATTTTTAGTCATAGTTCTTTCCTGTGCGCGTGAAGTTGGCAGCCGTTTTTTGCGTGTTATGAAAGGTCGTGAAAGGTCTGCCATACTCTTATGTGACGTCATTACACACTGGGATTTGGGGCTGAAATGAGCAGTCGAATTTTTGTAGACTATTATAGTTTATTCTAGAAAGCTCTTTTTTTATTAATATTTATGACTTTCAGTTACGTGTTCCGTTCTGATTGGTTGCGTTGTGTGATTTCGTTAGATTATTATGGAAAGTCGTTTTACTATAAAAGTTGGTGCTAGGAAGCACGTGTGTACAATGTCGCACATTGTCAGTGATGGAGTTATGCAGTGCATAGTGTTTGCATTGTATGATAGCCACAGTGTGTCAAAAGCGTGGATACATTGCAGAGGAGACATTGTATCAGTGTTGGTGCATTTGTGAACGCATTGAGTGGAAATCGCATCGCTGCAATAAAATATTGTTGGAACTGTTACTCCAGTATTGTCTACAACCTTAAGCCACGTGTGACGGGTTACGTGCCTGCCGTCTGGTGTGATATCATACTACGACCACGACTCAACACGTAACAATAAAGCACGATACATTATCACAAAGGTGCAGCGTCATTAGCATGCCTTAAGTTTGTTTAGCATATTAAACCGGCTGGCAACAGAATTCAATATTCTGTATAGTTTCTTCTCTTTTTTTTTTCTTTTTTTTTTTTCACAAGCAGCGCCGGCACGTCCTGAGAAAGTCTTGTTGCTGTCGAGACGTTAAGCAATGCACAATCAACCAATTAACAACCGAAATGTCCGGCTTTCAGGAACATGGATTCAAAGTGGTGTCAGCAAGAGGTATAGATCCTCATGAACCTCCGCAATTGCAGGGGCTCATGAAGATCTATAACCTCTTGCTGTTGGGTTGTGTTCTGATTTGGTCGGTACTGAAAGGTCACTTTCACTTCTGTCCTAGTTTTTTTTGTGTTTTTTTTTCCCCGGGTCGACATATATTGAGACCATATTTAGAACAGGTCAATCCAGAAAGTTTGACTATAATAATATATTCTTTACTTATAACAAAGGCGTCGCCCAAAGCTAAAAAAAAAATGCAGTCAAGCAGATTAGCTCCAAGGGACGTAAAATTTTTCATTCAATTCTGAGTATATATATATATATATATATATATATATATATATATATATATATATATATATATATATATATATATATATATATATATATATATATATATATATATATAATATATATATATATATATATATATATATATATATATATATATATATATATATATATATATATATATATATATATATATATATATATATACCCCTTGCAGCTAGACGTCACCGAGTTTGAGAATGTTTGCTGTGCCTTGGTTGCAACTGTCGTTTACTGCAGACAAACATGTACTGCGAAGGTTTGGTTGCCTAAGTAAAGAAACGGATTTCCACGCAAAGTGCAAAGTTTAACACTTTGACTGATACGATACCGCTCACGACAAAGACGAGTGATCAGACGTCTTTTCCGCTGAATGGTATCTTGAGTAGGAATCAAGGGGGTTAGGGCACTTCCCTTGATGTATTGTATTACAAGTATCGCGCTGTCCGTAACGTTATTTTGTTTGCGGACTAGTTTTGGACATCTGCGAGCCCATGCCAACAGCCGGACGGTTTGACTCATTTTGCCCGCGACACACTACAGCTAGACTATGGCTCGACCATGATAGTTCAAGGTTGGTGGCAGAATAGCTTGGTGCCTATAGGTCGATATGTCTCCTGAATTGTAATGCAGTACTCGGAGGATAACTCCCAAAAGTTGGTGTTTCGTACCTCGGGCACAATGAGTTAAATCTAATTTGTTATATATTTTTTGTGTTTGTCTGGGGAGAAAACATAATCGTGTTGATAGACATTACTGAGTTTCAAATGTATGCCTCTTGGTTGTGTGTTTGTTTGTGTGTGTGTGTGTGTGTGTGTGTGTGTGTGTGTGTGTGTGTGTGTGTGTGTGTGTGTGTGTGTGTATGTGTGTATGTGTGTGTGTGTGTGTGTGTTTCTTTTTAAAGTTTTGTTTCTCCAGGAAGATTGTTTCGTGATTGAGTCTAATAAAAACTGACTTGCTTTAAGAGGTTCTTGTTCAAAGCCGTTATCCTTCCTTTATTAAAGTCGACCGGTATTCAACAGCTTTTTCTTACAGTGCCAAGCAGGCTTTTAACTCCTTGGCTGATATCGACGATAACGCGTAACAACGCGTCTTTTCCGCGAGCGGTATCATCAGTAGCAATCAGGGGGTTAATGAAAGCGACTTATTTCGCTCAGGGCTGTTTTTACTGTTCCATTTGTCTCAGTGATGGTGTGAATACGAAAAGAGGCAATTTGATACGGAAGTAAAAAAAAAAAAAAACCATGACCGTTTCTACTGATACTATTTCAGACCAGCAAATCCGAGAGAAACATGACGAAGAATACCAACCAGCCTCCTTAACGCATTTCAGACGTGCCACTTCCTGCCGCGCACCCGGACGCGACACGTCTCGATTGAGTAAACCTAAGACGGAATTTTTTTCTTCTTCAAATTTTGGAGGTGTCACCTAACAACTGTCTAACAGTTGCAGGAGGTGGATCGACGTTGATAATTCAAGGGTAGTGCCAGATTAGCTTGGCGCCGTTAGGCTCCAAGCTAATCTGGCACTACCCTTAAATTATCATCGTCGATCCATCTCTTGCTGTAGTTAGTGCGTCGGGGCTTAATGGGTTAAACCATGGCGTTCTCTTGGGTACACCCCGTTCTAAATTCTGAATTCCCGTCAGGGAACGTGTTCTCTCTCTCTCTCTCTCTCTCTCTCTCTCTCTCTCTCTCTCTCTCTCTCTCTCTCTCTCTCTCTCTCTCTCTCTCTCTCTCTCCTCTCTCTCTCTCTCTCTCTCTCTCTATGTAGCTTTGTAAAAGAGTAGGGCAGGGGGGGGGGGGGGCAAGGTGGGGGGCGGGAGGTGGGGGGGGGGGGCGAGGTTTGGGGGGGGGGGGGAGAGGGTGGTTCACGAACAGGTTCTCCTGTCCCTTGTGTTTACCATTTTATTCCTTCGTCGGAAGTGCGTGACGCGTCTTGAAGATTAAATGATTCATAATGTATGATCTTCTCAACGGATAATTCTTGTCTGGTATTTTGAGTTGTATGCGGTCCTGTCGGGCTGACATCACTGCTGCTCTAATAAAGCAAAGGCCAATAATTCCATTTGTACCGCAAGATTTTCATTGTATTAGCGCTTAAATGTCGTTTTTCTCTAAATGTACTTACTGTTGTTTGTTTGTTTGTTTGTTTGTTTGTTTGTTTGTTTGTTTGTTTGTTTGTTTGTTTGTTCGTGTTTTTGTTTTATTTTGCCCGTTTGCAATTTCGTCTACTAAAGAAATAAAAAAGACTTTAAAAGTGTAAGTTGAAGGTTAGCAGCAAGTGTGGTTCTGATGTGGGTTTTGTGTGTGGTAATTTATTCAGTCTTGTCTAGTATTTCCTACCACTAGTGCCAAGAGCTCCCAGTACGCAAGAAACACACTACGAACTACAATTGTGCCTTCATTTTTATTTTAAAATGTAATCCTCGTCTGAAACGTATTAGCAGACACTAATGGTGCCCAAAACACAGCTCAGATTATCAAAACTGACTGACATTTCAAACACACAAAAAGCTACTATCTGACTTTAACACGTTCTGCAATCTTATTTAATTCAAAACCAAACAAAAGCCTAGGTGTCTCAGGACCATGGATTTAACGCGGTGTCAACAAGAGGCATAGATCCTCATGAGCCCCCGCGACTGCGGGGGCTCATGAGGATCTATACCTCTTGAAGTTAGGGGGTGTTCACAATGTTCTGGACAAGAAGTACTGAATGATATTGTTAACTGGCCTACTCAACTGTGCCAGTGCGACGAGGGCTCCAAGGATCGCTTTTTTTTTATTTTGTGTTGTTGTTTTTTTCGCGGGCAACGGGCAGTCAAGTTGCAAAACTTTTCCACAGATATCAAGAAAAGTAGGAGTACAAAAAAAAGAAATAATATGGTAATGGCAAGTGAATATTCCCTCGTTGTCGAAAAAGTAGACGAAAAAGTTCCGCCTGAATAATAAACAAAACACCACTCAGACAAATTAGGGTTCTTTGGGTCGCAGAAATTGGAAATTAAGTCCCTTTCAATTTGCCTGAGGTGCGCAGTACAGATCGTGATTTCTCAAAGGCGGCGCTTTAAAGGCCCACTACCGCCGTAATTGTCCAAAGATACACTTCTGTTACAGGTGGTTACGAAACGCTACACAGGTCTAGTTATGGTTCATTTAGACACAGGACAATCCAGTTCAATTCAGCACACGTCGTCTTTATATCAAGTAACCTGACAATGACTCCACTTTGTTCTATAAATATAATGCTTTCAGTACGAGAAACAAGCTAAAAATAGATTGACACGCTAACCGCAGCGCAGAATATATTAATGCGATTAAGCGTGCGCTTTTGCTGTGTGTCCAAACCGCTCTTAAAGTTCAATAGGTGTGTCAACAATGCATAACAAACACAAATAATTATTGTGCTGAAAGGTGTCTTCAGATTTATGAGTAATATTACTTTAATTTGTTTATCTTAACCCCTTCGCTGACAGCGATTAAGCGTGCGGCTTTTGCTGCGTGTCCAAACCGCTCTTAAAGTTCATTAGGTGTGTCGACAATGCAATACAAACACAAATTGTGCTGAAAGGTGTCTTCAGATTTATGCGTAATATTACTTTAATTTGATTATCTTAACCCCTTCGCTGTCAGTGATCATGAATTTCGTGTCCGAAACGACGACACACAGAGCTGACATTCGCGTAAAAGAACACAAATTAATTAAATTTGAGGGGGGAAAAAATAGACAGGAAGAACATTGTACAAACAAGAGACATAAATCCTCATCAGTCTCCGCAAATGCGGGGGCTCATGAGGGTTTATGTCTCTTGCAGATGGGTAGCGTTCGCCTTGCCCTGACAGTGAACGGTTAAAAGTATTCATCTCACCTGAAGATTGAGAGGGGTGGGGGAGGGGGGGGGGGAGGGGTGAATAATGGAAAAATAAAAGAAAGATTAGGAACGTTATTGATTTAACTCATTCTACCCCAGACACACCACAGCAAAATAAGGATCGACCATGACAGTTCAAGGGTGATGCCAGAATAGCTTTTGGCGCCCATGGGCGCCAAGCTATTCTGGTATCACCCTTGAACTATCATGGTTGATCTGTGTCCTGCACTGCAATGCAGTTTTCAGAGGACAACGGCAAACATTTGGGGATTTCGGTGTTGGGGTAGAATGAGTTAAATCTAGGGAATGTTGAAATAGCTCATGGGTAGTCCTGTTTAACTTGATGCTTGAGGAGAATGTACAGATACAGTCCACCTCTGTCTATAACAATGTTGGATATAACACAAGTCGGATATAGCAACATTTTTCCAGAAATTCCCACAGCACTTTTTCTAAAATTACTTCACTTATAACTAACTTCGGGTTAACAGCAAGACAAATTTGGGCCTGCAGCGATATCCGAAGTCAACTGTACATGACTGTATATTTTCTGTGTCGAATTTTGTCGGATTTTAAAATGTATGTTGAAAAACATTTTGCATCGCATGTACACAAACAGTACGGGAGTTTGTGAAAACATTAATCTGATCAGACTCTATGTAGAACGTCTGTTATATCAAGGAGTTTGCGGAGTGCAGGGGGGGGGGGGGGAGGCGGGAGAAAGTCTGGGGGGAGGGGGGCTGTAGTCGATGGATGTGAAACCCTTTAAATTTTATAGACTTTTACTGTCAGTAGCCACAATGTTTTTCTCCAACTTCAGTGTAAACGTCAACTCTTTAGAATCTCATATTTCATAAAAACGAGGATATCACATACGGGGGGGAGGGAGGGGGGTGGGCGGGGGGCGGGGTAGTATGGTGCGCGCTGGTTGTGGTGGGGTGTGATGGTGTGTGTGTGTGTGTGTGTGTGTGTGTGTGTGTGTGTGGTGTGTGTGTGTGTGTGTGTGTGTGTGTGTGTGTGTGTGTGTGTGTGTGTGTGTGTGTGTGTGTGTGTGTGTGTGTGTGTGTCTTTTTATGTTTGACAGTCTCAGCCGTTTATAATTTCATTAAAGTGCACGTATTTGTTCGCTCCAGACCAGATCTTGATTTGACCCTTGTGTGGGATAAATACAGTTTTCATTTAATTGACTTCGCGAGCCCCCTTCACATGCCAAAGCTCATGAGACTCTGTGCCTCTTCCAGCCGGTTGCCGTTCATTTCAATTTCTCGACAGGGCCGGAATTGAATGTAAATCACGAGTCCTAGATGGGTCAGAGGCGTAAACCTACTCAGCAAAGGTCCTCGGGCTGGCGTCGGCCGCAATTGCGACCGACGTCAGCCCGAGTACCTTTGCTGACTAAGACCGCAGTTGGCCGCCTCTGCCGACGGTGCTGCCGCTGTCCACGTCGTGTCGATGGTCTTTTGCTTACTGTGCGACAGAATTTCGATGAGGACTGGCTGTGTTTTTGAATTAAGGCCACTACTGCGGGCAGGGTGTTCCACGTTAGCCGCGTTTTATTCTGAGAAATTTGAATTTAAATCGAAACGTCTTCAGGTCACGTGATTATTATGCAAAATCCGACATGACTTTTAAAAGATTTCGTGACCTGTCATGCCAATGCGAACGTATGTGTTCTGGAATCAGGAAAAAAATGGATGCCATGGAGACAGAGGAGTGGAGGGAGAGGGGGTGGGCGAGAGAGAGAGAGAGAGAGAGAGAGAGAGAGAGAGAGAGAGAGAGAGAGAGAGAGAGAGAGAGAGAGAGAGAGAGAGAGAGAGATTAACTCATTGTGCTAGAGGTACGAAATACCCACATTTTAGAGTTATCCTTTGAGGACTGCATTACAATCAGGACTTAGATCGAGCATGATATTTTCAAGGGTGGCGCCAGAATAGCTTGACGCCTATAGACGCCAAACTATTTTGGCACCACCCTTGAACTATCACGATCGAGCCATAGCTTGCTGTGGTGTGTAGGGGCTGAAGGAGTTAATACGGAAACGTGTATGAAGGGCAGCAAACACTGTAAGCGCATGCTTGCACTACAATGGAGAACCATTGGTTTGCTTCATGGCTGTATCTGGATTGGATTGTGGTTACTGCACCGTACTCTGCATTTCACCGGAACCCACTTTAAGTATATAACAGCCTTCTTGCCACTGCGGTCGCAAACTTTATTCCTGAAATCTGTATTGACAGACGTTGTCTGGAAGTCAGAAGTGAATCAAAATCGCTCGTGTTTCGACGTCAACTTTGGATTTAACCCTTTGCGAGTCGGTAACGGTTTTGGTCGCGTCCGAATCATCGCGATCAAAACCGCTACCGACACGCAAAGGGTTAACCGACCGGGGGGGGGGGGGGGAAAAACGCGATACCGCACGCTTTGTCCAGCCGCTGTTTTATCCACTATTTGAGTCTATAGACTCACCGTTTTGGACGCGACTCTGATTTAAGGAAACCTTTATTCAACGCCAAAGAGTGCTGGCCGTCCAAGAAAGTGTTGTCAGCAAGGGACATTATAAGTTGTAGGACCCTTGTAGGCCTCAGGGAGATCAAAGGAATCATTGTACCCCGAAGGCCGAAGGCCTGAGGGGTACAATGGTTCCTGTGACCTCCCGAAGACCTACAAGGGTCCGTGCAGCAAGCCCCTTCTACCAATAACGTATTTGTTTTCATTCCTCCACAATTTTCGTAAAAG
Source organism: Semisulcospira habei (assembly GCA_036245525.1). Classification (NCBI taxonomy): domain Eukaryota; kingdom Metazoa; phylum Mollusca; class Gastropoda; family Semisulcospiridae; genus Semisulcospira; species Semisulcospira habei. Next base: position 11,444,882 of record BTPG01000001.1, read on the forward strand.
AAATCAAGAAGAAATCTTCCGACCTGGATCACGCCAGACATGACTGACGTCAAAGGAATACACATTCATACATAATAGACTGATGACGTAATTTAAAATATTTCATGACGTTGCCGTCTCCAGTACTGAGTGTGCTTGTTGCTTCGAGCAACAGTGTGCAACTTTTTACTATAGAACGTTTTGGTGATCTTTTATAGAACAAAACTCGCATCCAAGATGCGTCACAAAGAGGGCTACAAGAAGTCCGCCATCTGTCGCTACAGGGGTTTTTTATATCACGGTCAAATGGTACGGCTTGCGCTAAAGGGACTGGTCGTGTGACGTAGGGATGAAAACAAGGATGGTTTTGAGCCCCCACAGTTGCGGGGGCTCATAGCCATCTATGTCTCTCGCAAACAAATCGTGTTCACTTTTCTCAGTAATGACGGGGTTGAATTATAGATTATGTTTCTTAACGCTTTTAGCCCCGAATCCCTACAGCAGGAAATGGCTTGACCATGATAATTCAAGGGTAGTACCAGATTAGCTTGGCGCCTTCCGGCTCCAAGCTAATTTGGCACTACCCTTGAATTATCATAGTCAAGCCAATCTCCTGCAACTGGCACACAGACGTTAGGCAACACCTCCAAAATTTGAAAAATGGGACCTTGGGGCTAAAAAGGGTTAATGTACAACACTAGGCCGGTTTCTTCAACTATGTCCCCGTTTCACGGACGTCACTGAAAAATTGATGTATGCAACTGTGCTTGAAAAAAAGTGACTATATGGGTCTTTTCCCTGTGTTGACGAGGAGCACATTTGGCTTGTTCCCGGATGAAATTTGACAGTCGGATCAGTACTTACCTTCAAATTCCTCTCTCTTTCAGCGTTGAATTGCACGATTCACTTGCAGGCTCTCCTGCTCTCCTGCAACTGGTACACAGTCGTTAGGCAACACTTCAACAATTTGAGAAATGGGACCTTGGGTCTAATTGTATTAACCCTGATTCTTTTACCTCTTTCTTTTATGAGCTGTGAGCTGTAACAGGAATATCTCTTTTGAGATAATACATTCCTTGAATCTTGAGTCTTGAATCTCGAATTGCACACATTATTTTCAATAGCCGGTACCTGCCTGTCATATTCCAAAAGGCTTTGGTTTGAGCTGGTTTTCGCCTCAGGCAAAAATCTCGCTGCAATGCAGAGAAGCAATTGGTTGACAGTTGCTGACTCGGAAAAGTTTCCTGCAACCTGCTGCTGTGACCCCTCACGGGTCCGAGATTTATAGAAACCGGATTCCTAGCTCAATGGTCCTTTTGTCTGTTTGGTTGTCTGTGAACGTCTGTGAACCAATCCATACGCCCTTGCAACGTAAGAGAACTTACACGGTGACCTGTCCCTTCAGGTAAAGGTCGAGGCAATGGGTTTCTTCGTCTGCGATATGCGGAGGCTCATTCTCAGTTCTTAAACTCTTGCAGATCCGATGTGTGTTCACGTCGTCCCGACAGAGATGTGGTTAATCATAGATATGAGCTAGAAAAGAAAAAGTACACACGTGAACGCTCTAATTTGTACTGGATTATATTTCAACTGTATTAACCCTCTGTCTGTCGGTAGATTTCGTCGCGGAGATGTTTCCTGCAGGAAGGACCTCGCCACAGACTGCTACCGACAGCCAACGAGTTGAATAATTACTCATCATAAACGTGTTTGGTTTCACGTTTGCTTTTGCGATTGGTTGGATATCAATTCAATGACGAAATAGTTTAACCCGTCCCATTGCCGAGAATATAACTTAAGCACCACCCATCTGCAAGAGGTATAGATCTCTTTGAATGCGGCATTCTCCTGGGGTTTTTTTTTTTTTTCGGTCTTGAATTAACGACGATTGCAGAAACACAATCTGCGTCAACTGGCACTGAACGGGTTAAACCCCACTGAATAGTTACCTGGGTGAATTTAATCCTTTCATTGCAGAAAAAAGGGAACACCACCCAACAACAAGAGGTGGGTGTTCGTTAGACTTGCCATTTAGTTTTATTTTTATACAATGATGTTGTGTGTGTGTGTGTGTGTGTGTGTGTGTGTGTGTGTGTGTGTGTGTGTGTGTGTGTGTGTGTGTGTGTGTGTGTGTGTGTGTGTGTGTGTGTGTGTGTGTGTAGACAGAATCTGTGGCTCTAGCAGTGAATCGATTTAGTACGCTTGCACTAAAACGCTGTAACAACTTTTCGTCAAGTGAATCTGCGCAGGCTAATAATATAAGCCGGATGAGAATATTTGCAGGCTTTTTTAATTATTCAATACTGAAACAAAAACAGTGGTCTCTTGTCTTCATTAAAAGTTTAGAGAAAGATTTTTTCCTCTTGGGCATTGGCACTGGCTGAACGAACGTCTGAAAACGGGGAAAAAAACTGTTTGCACTAAATTACAAATCCCTATGACAACTTCGCGAAAAAGAGCGAAGTCAACCCCTACTCCCCCCTCCGCCTTTCACCCCCTTTTTCCCGCCAAGCACACACACACACACACACACACACACACACACACACACATACACACACACACACACACACACACACACACACACACACACACACACACACACACACACACACCTCCGCCACCCAAACCGAATAAAAATAATTATTCTCCTCATGCTTCTGTTTCTCTTGCTTCTGAATGTGACTTTTTTTGTATGGCTTCGCTCAGGGCTAAATTAAATCAGTCCACACTGATTAACTGCCTTCGGCTCAGAAAATAGGACATTTTGCCGTTTCTAGCCATACGTGTACAAAAATGTCAGAGCGTGAATTCACGTGTCGGTGCAAGAAAGATGCATTAAAGTCTTGTTTGTTACTTATCAGTTGCAGGATATGGATCGAACATGATAATTCAAGTGGAGTGTCAGTTTAGCTTGGCTAATCTGGCACTACACTTGAATTATCATGGTTGATCCATCTTCTGCTGTAGTGCGTCGGGTCTGAATGGGTAAAACCCTTACCTCATCTTAGGTACACAGTGTTTAAAAAAATCTGAATCCCTGTGAGATACTCTCTCTCTCTCTCTCTCCTCTCATCTCTCTCTCTCTCTCTCTCCTCTCATCTCTCTCTCTCTCTCTCTCTCTCTCTCTCTCTCTCTCTCTCTCTCTCTCTCTCTCTCTCTCTCTCTCTCTCTCTCTCTCTCTCTCTCTCTCTCTCTCTCTCTCTCTCTCTCTCTCTCTCTCAGCAGGTAATCGTAACCGCCAACATTATCCATCAATTCTTCGATCGCTCTTAGTCAATTTCCGATGGTATTTCTGTTTCAGGAAGAGTTGCTCCCTTTGCAATGCCAACTCGTTGCGAGTGTCTTCCTTTCGTTCTGCCAATTTGCACCCAAAATCCGCGAAACCCTGTACTGTGTACCCAATCACCGCGTTTTTCCATCTGAAAGATGCATGGATTCTCATGAGCCCTTGCATTTGCAAGGGCTCATGCGAATCGATGCATCTTGCAGACGTACGGCTTCATGACAGTCTGTGAAGACGCATGAGAATCTGCTCATTTTGCTCATATGAATAGTTACAGCTATAATCGTTCCTTTCGGCAGAAGATGTCATTCAGGTTTTAATTTGTGTACCCTGTACCAGAAACCTAAATACCGAATTCTGTGACGAATGATGCATCAAACTGTCAACACACAAGACCACCCAAAGTTTTGAAACGTTTTTGATTTTTTTTCAATAATCATGGTCTGTGACTTTAAAACTAACTCACAATAAATGTCTCTTTTTTGTTTTAGTAACTATGATCAGTGACGCAAAACCATTTGCAGCATCTGTTTTTTTGTTTGTTTTTTTTTTGTTTTTTTTCTTCAAAATAACCATGATAATTAACTTTGAAAAAAAAGGGCTATCATTTTTTTTCTTAATTCTACCTTTTGATGGTCATTTAAAAAAGATGTTGCTAACTCATACATCACCAGACTGTGACGTAGGAATATGGAGGGTCCCCCTTTAAGGGCAAGTAATCTTTTCAAAATCATCTCTTGTCCAATTTAACCCCTTTACTGGCGAGAAAAAATGAACACGTTTCAACTGCAAGAAACGTACATACTCATGAGCTGCCGCTGTTGCGGCACCCCTGTTGCGGCACCCCTGTTGCGGCACCCCTGTTGCGGCAGCTCATCAGGATCTACGCCTCTTGCTAACTCCACTTTGAATCCATGTTCGTGTGACGGCTAGGGATCTTTGGCGCTGCATTAACTGGACTGCGTCATTTGGCAGTAAGAGGCTAGGGGTTATAACGGGGGTCGTGTTTAATGTCAACGAGCCATAGTTAGAGTGAATTACAGAGAATCAATAAATCAATGAAACTTTATTATGTAGAGAGAGAGAGAGAGAGAGAGAGAGAGAGAGAGAGAGAGAGAGAGAGAGAGAGAGAGAGAGAGAGAGAGAAGGACAATGACAATGACAATGACAATGAATCTTTATTTTCCAACGATAAAAAGATTTAGGTCTAAAGACCTTTCTTCCATCTTGTCCTTGCTAAACTATTTACACAAACACTCACGGGGCCGCACGCACTGACACACCATAAGCGCCCAACAAGGCGAGTCATACAGGCGCCAAGCTAATCTGGCACTACCCTTAAATTATCATGGTCGATCTATCTCCTGCTTTAGTGCGTCAGGGTTGAATGGGTTAACAAAGTTTTTTAGAATCACCGTCTAAGTCCGCTGGCAGTAGGGGGAGGGGTGGTGGGGGTGGGGGGTGGGGGTGGGGCGTGGGGGGAGGGGGTAGGGGATAGGGGGTAGGGTGGGTGGGGGTTGGTGGCGGTAGGTATTCATATATCCACTTGTTTCATAGACGTGAGGCCGGTGAATATGATATTCTCTTCTGAAGTGCAGAAAGAAATGTTTAGGGCTTAACGTCTTTTGTCCACCACGAACGTGATTTCAAAGACGGGGCACGGAAACAGTGTCTGAACAAATTTTGAGCCCAGCTTTATTCGAACCCGGGACCTTTCGGACGAGAGTCGAACGCTCTACCACCGAGCCACGCAGCTCCCCCTGAAGTGTCGAAGAAGAAGTCAGAAGCCTCTAGGATTTCTGACCGGAAGTGTAGACCAATCTGATCTCTCTTGCAGAAGATCGATGTCACTGCACAGGAAGTCTAGGGACTTACAATAAGTCTCGGTCTCGGTGATCCCTTTCACTCTCACCCGCAACAGACTTGCATTTCCATGATTCATTGCAACCCCTTTCTCTCTGCAAAGAGGAATGTAGTTTCAACAGTCCACTCATCCCTTTAAAGATGTTTGCGAGAGGCATACATTCTCATGAGCCACTGCAGTTTGCAGGGGCTTATGAGGATCTATGCCTCTTGCTGTAGGTGTAGATTCCATTTAGATACAGCTCAGCTCAGTTTCCGGTGTCTGTGATCTTTTGCAAGCGACAAATTGATGGTTTTCGTGCCTTGTGGTCAATTGTACGACTTTGGGACAATTTGTGAAGGACACCTGTTGTTCTGCGTTTCTGGACAAGTACAGTCATCTGCGTTTTCTCTTTCCCTCTCTCTAGGACGATAAAATGTCGTTATCGTTATCGTTATCGTGATCATTCTCTCTCTCTCTCTCTCTCTCTCTCTCTCTCTCTCTCTCTCTCTCTCTCTCTCTCTCTCTCTCTCTCTCTCTCTCTCTCTCTCTCTCTGAGAAATAAAGTATCATTCATTCATTCATTCATTCATTCATTAATTCATTCTCTCTCTCTCTCTCTCTCTCTCTCTCTCTCTCTCTCTCTCTCTCTCTCTCTCTCTCTCTCTCTCTGAGAAATAAAGTATCATTCATTCATTCATTCATTCATTCATTCATTCATTCATCTCATTCATCTCTCTCTCTCTCTCTCTCTCTCTCTCTCTCTCTCTCTCTCTCTCTCTCTCTCTCTCTCTCTCTCTCTCTCTCTCTCTGAGAAATAAAGTATCATTCATTCATTCATTCATTCATTCATTCATTCTCTCTCTCTCTCTCTCTCTCTCTCCCTCTCTCTCTCTCTCTCTCTCTCTCTCTCTCTCTTTCTCTCTCTCTCTCTCTCTCTCTCTCTCTCTCTCTCTCTCTCTCTCTCTCTCTCTCTCTCTCTCTCTCTGAGAAATAAAGTATCATTCATTCATTCATTCATTCATTCATTCATTCTCTCTCTCTCTCTCTCTCTCTCTCTCTCTCTCTCTCTCTCTCTCTCTCTCTCTCTCTCTCTCTCTCTCTCTCTCATCTCTCTCTCTCTCTCTCTCTCTCTGAGAAAAAAAGTATCATTCTTTCATTCATTCATTCATTCATTCATTCATTCATTCATTCTCTCTCTCTCTCTCTCTCTCTCTCTCTCTCTCTCTCTCTCTCTCTCTCTCTCTCTCTCTCTCTCTCTCTCTCTCTCTCTCTCTCTCTCTCTCCATAGGCGCCATGCTATTCTAGCACCATCCTTGAACTATGACTCTCGATCTGTCTATAGAAATGTAATAGTCTTCAGACGGCAACTTCAAAATTTGGGGATTTCGGTCCTGGGGCAGAATACGTTAAGATAGACCTACAGAATATAAAATAACACTCTGCTTCCTACATCTCTATTTATTGCTTTTGCAAAGGCATAAACAAGACATAAACCCAGATATCCCTGAAAATGAACCATTTCAACAACGCAATTCACAAAAATCTCACACTTGGAACAGGTAAGTGATACATTTGATACGTATTTAGAACAGATTAAATATTAAGCTTAACAAACTTCTGCAGAAAAGGTCAAAGGCGTGTGAAACAATCTTTAAAAAACTTGTATGTGCGTTTAAAGCGTTTGATTGATATCAATGACGTACTTAGGCCTGGATAAAATGACGTCAGTGTGAAGATCGAACCGACGAACTTTAGAAAAAGTAACAAGAAAAAGATACTAGCCTACTTGCAAATTATCTTTAACTCATGCAGCCCGACGCACCTATTTCCCAAATTTGGGAGGCTTTATCTAACGACTATGCACCTGTTGCATGAGATGGATCGACCATGATAATTCCAGTGTAGTGCCAGATTAGCTTGGCGCCGACAGGCGCCAAGCTAATCTGGCACTACTTTTGAATTATCATGGCCGAGCCATCTTCTGCTGTAGTGCGTCAGGGCTGAATGGGTTAACTGTCCAAACGTCGGCATGACCTCTTACTGTACATGTTTGGTCCGGTGATAACAAAATAAAAATATGTTTAAAAAAAACAACAAGAAATTTAAAATATTGCCTCGTAGAAAAATGTCTAGGCACATAAAACGCTTTTGACAACTTTTTGCTGACACGTGAAGTAATCTCTAAAACAAGTTTCAGGCTTGTGTGTTTTTCTGTTATTTTGGACTTACGGATTACGGTTATACACAAATGGTATCCGGGTTAAAACTAGATTTGGTAGGAGCTTGGAGAAGAAGAAACAAACTGCTCCGTCACACACAACGATTAGTTACAGTCTCACACCTGCCGCCGCCATTTCTTGGGCAAATTGGTAGCCACACTTTTCCTCCCGAGGATTGAACCCGAAATCTCTTGTTCTAGGTCAGTAGTGCGCGCCATCTACCAGCAGGAAGCGTAGGTTTTCATTAGGCTCTTCCCACAACAGTCCTCGTCCGCACACTCCAATTAAATTAATTGTGTCAATCTAAATAATTTCTTTTTAATAGGCCAACAGAGAGCTCCGTCTGCAAGCAGAAAGCATTATTTTTCATGAGCCCACCGATTTAAATTTGTTAATCCCATTACTGCTGTAGGACGCAGCTTGCGTTTTAGAAAGCATTGTCCATTCAGCACCAATAATTGTCAGCCGTTAAATTAACATGAACACAAAGTGCTCCCAGCAAGAGGCATAGATCCTCATGAGCCCTCGCGACTGCGGGGGCTCATGAGGGTCTATGCCTCTTGCAGTTGGGCGGTGTTCCGTTTATTGACAGCGAAAGGGTTTATTTTCTAGAGAACTCAACGTACTTAAAAAAAAAAAAAATATTTAAGACGAATTAAAATCAGTAGTGAACGTCATTTACTAGCGGGAAGCACGCCTATTTTCATTAACATCGAGTTAAATTTGCTATCTCTCTAAAAAAAAAGTGGGACAGTAGGCATAGGTGAATTAACCTAAATCGTCTTCAAGATTCAGCCCTCACGTGCTATGTACACCAAGATACTGGTCGAGTATGATAGTCGAAGAGTGGTGCCAGAATTGAAACGAAAAATTCAAGAATGAAAGAGGCGCGCTTTAAAAGGAAACTTACAATACAAATTATTAAATTTTCATGGAACATTCAATTAATTGGTGTAATTGTTCTTTCTTTGTGTGGAATTTCCTGCATTTTATATGGTCTGGATTTGGTGCAAAAATTTGATTCGACTATAGGTAGTTTCAGAAGGGTGCCAGTATAGAAAAAAAAAATCTCAACAAAGATTGAGACGGGCTTAAAAAAGGACAAATACAACAAAGTAAATAAAAAAAATTTAAATAATTGTTCTAATTGACCTGTCTAAGCTCGTTTCGTTTATTGTTGGGACCTAATTTGCATTTTACATGGTCCGGATTAGGTGCCGGCATATCTTCGCACCTGAGGCGCCATGCTGTTCTGGCACCACGCTTGAACTTGAAGTAACATGCTCGATCTACCCCCTGTAGTGGTCACCAAACCGACAACTTTAACCCATACAGTGCCGAGAAAACATGAAGACTTGAGAAAACTTGATGACCACCAAACTGCAAGAGGTATAGATCCTCATGAGCCCCCGCATTTGCGGGGGCTCATGAGGATCTATGCCTCTTGCTGACACCACTTCGAATCCAAGTTGCTGGGGACATTTAGGGGTTTGGATGTTTTATTGCGTCTTGAATGAACAGACATTGCAGAAACACACTCTGCTTGAGCTGAGCCGAGTTATACAATGTTGGTGTGAGGATTCGAATGAGTGAATGACTAGTTGCGTTTCTCAGTGATGGTCGTACTTCCGTGATCTTGACAGCAAGAAATAAATAGTCCCATGAACCCTTGCGAGTGCACGGCGGGCCGATGAATAAAGATCCCATTCAACCCACGCAAGTGCATGCCGGATTATGAATACATGCATATGCATTTTTTTGAGAACCCGTGCGAGTTCTTGCAGAATAATGAATGCAAGGGCGGATCAGTTACCTCGGAGAGGGGAGGGGGCGGGGTGGTTCCAACTTTTTATTTGGGACCTTCAACCTGATACAAAAGGCCTCCCCAACGCACGGGGGGGAGGGGGGACGGGGGAACGGGGGCAGAGGGGGGGGGGGCAAGGGGGGACAAGGGGGGGACCTGGGGAGAGGGGGTGAGGAGGGTGAGGTGGAGAGAGGGCGCGTGCGCGTTATGACTCTCACCGTTCGCCCAAATATCAAATAACGGGGGTGGGGGGGGGGGGAGCAGCAATGGATGGGGTGCGTGTGTGAAAACTCGCCAAACGTTTTAACATGGGGGAGGGTGGGTGGGGTGGGGGTCCAAACACCCCAAAAAGGGACTTTGTTATAGCATTTTAAAAAAATTGGGGTGGTGGGGGTCCGGGACCCCTGGAACCCCCTCCCCTCCCCCACCCCCACCCAGATCCGCCCCTGGAATGCATATAAACTCACGAATAAAAATCCCTATGGCTGCAGGGCTAATGAGGCTCTATGCCTTCTGCGGCCGGATCGGCCGCAAGAGGTATAGATTCTCATTAGCTCTGCAGTCGTATGAGATCATGAAAATATACACCACCTCTTGCCGGCAAGGAATGGGCACATATACATCCTGAAGGACTCTCACGTTTAGGTTTATCTCAACGGCTTATTGCAGTGCGAAACACGTTCTCTTCTTAGAAACAACAAAGAAGCAAGGTTTGAGAGATGCAAAATTAACACACACACAAAAATTATGATTCACTTAATATCGTCCGTAATCGAAACCGTAGAAATTTGTTCAGAGTTGGCCTGAGGAATAGTAATTGATAATCAACTAAAAAGCAGATATTTCAATTACGAACGTAGATTACGTTTGAAATGAAAATCTTTAAACTTGGGAACAAAAAAGCATGGTTAGAAAGCAAGTCATAAGGACGAATTCAGGTCCAGCTTGAACAAAAAAAAAAAAAAAAAGTCAAATTGCTGTAGTCGAAATATTACAGATGACGTAAGCAGAGCTTTACTGCGCCATTTGGCATTAAACTAGATAGTTCTTTCTCAACTGAAAACGTCATCTAAACGTTGTCGTGCAACATTCTCAGCAATCACTTCGGTTTAATTCCCCAGTGAACATGAACAATTGTGGCGCTCAAACGCTGCTATTGGAGCGAAGACTCCGAAAATGAGACAAATCACAGCCAATTTCAGGCGAATCAATCCAATGCAGCAAATCTCTTGTTATGCTGGAGATTTGCAAGCTGCATTTGATTACGTTTAAATGAGCTCGTTTTTGAAGCTTTCAACCAGGTAGATCCCACATTCAGTTGGCTTCATCTGCAAGAGGCATAGAAACTCATGAGCCCCTTCAGCCTGCGGCTGCAGGGGCTCATAGGTTTCTATGCCTATTGGAGATGAAGCAAGTTGACAGTGGGCCATGTCTGATCTCTCAGCTCTGCCGCTACTTTTGAGAAAGGGGCGATTTTCGTTATATAACAATGAAAGTCTCGCTTTTCTCCAAGAATGGACCTTTTGGCTTTTCCAGTACAACGGCACAACTGCAGATGCATGGGCTGATAAGAATCTATCGCTGATGCTGACACAGATTTGCTCCAATGACTTCCTCAGATACAGGAATTCATGGTTATTCGGCCTACGAGTAAAACTGAGGGGGGGGGGGGGGGGGGGAGGAGAGAGAGAGGGAGAGAGAGAGAGAGAGAGAGAGAGAGAGAGAGAGAGAGAGAGAGAGAGAGAGAGAGAGAGAGAGAGAAAATATATATATAATTTAAAAAAAACTTAAAACGGCCACACAATTGGCAGATTACAGCCATAGATTTGTATGTGTCTCTGTAGTCATATGGTGTCATACGAAGCCATTCTTCTTGTGTCTCTGTGTATGTGCGCCAATTGCATCTCAGGTCGGAAGATCAAGCGGTCATTCGGCCGTCGAGTAAAGAGAGAATTTTCCGCTTTAACCCTTTGGATGTCGGAAGCGGCTTTAGTCGCGATGATTCCTACAGGAACCATGGCGACTAAAACCACTATCGACACCCAAACGGAGAAAACCACTTAGCGCAGACGTATTGCAGAAAGTGATGGCTCGACTATGCTAATTCATGAGTAGTGACAGATTAGCTTGGCGCCTATATAAGGCGCCAAGCTAATCTGGCACTACCCTTGAATTAGCCTGGGCGATTCGTCTCCGACAACATGTACGTAATCGTTAAGTGGCACCCTCTAAATTTGGGAAATATGGTCGTGGGGTTAAATGGGTCAAAACTATTATCTGAAACAGCAGTCCAATCACAGAGTCCTAACGCTTCCATAGAAACAAGTGTCAGGCGAGGTTGCATATTAGTATGCTGTTTTTGAGATTTCAATGTTCGTGGGAAATACCATTTAACCACTTCTCTGCCAGATGCTGCAGACTGTGTTTCTGAAATCTTTGTTAACCCATTCACTGCCGAGGAAACCTAAACACAACCCAAATTCAAGAGGCATACATCCTCATGAGCCCCCGCCATTGCGGGGACTCATGAAGACCTATGCCTCTTGCCGACACCACATCGACTCCGTGTTCCTTGGACGGCTGAGGCTGATTTTGTTTTTACTAAATTAACACAAATATCACAACATTAGCTGCACAGTCTGGCACCAGATTCAACCGACCCCTTGTTACGGCATGACGGTCCGCTGGCAGCGAAGGTGTTCACTGAACTCCAAAGGGTAACAGCCTATGCCTTTTAACTATGAGTGGTCGTCCTTATCTATGAGTGGTCGTCTGTGCCTATTATCTATGGGTGGTCGTGCTGACGTTCTGACTGTTCAGGTTGAATATACTGAGAGACCACAACGCGAAAATAAGATGTAACAAAAGTGCACGTGTTGAGAGATATTCAATAAACACAACAGAAAACTGACACTAGATGTTATATACATGGCCTCGGGCACGTCGATCAATCTCGCTACAGAGTACATTCACATCTATCTTAATTACATCTGGCTGCAGTCATGTAGGCCGACCCAGGAGACAAAAAGCAATCGTCTTACCAGCTAGATAACTACAAGCTTTTACTTCATTTACAAATGCATTATAGTGCAGATCAACTTAAGGGATTTAGATTTAACACTGGAGAGGTAAGAAAAATGCTGCGAGAGAGAGAGAGAGAGAGAGAGAGAGAGAGAGAGAGAGAGAGAGAGAGAGAGAGAGAGAGAGAGAGAGAGAGAGAGAGAGAGAGAGAGAGAGAGAGAAAATGAATGAATGAATGAATGATACTTTATTTCTCAAGGATGGAAACAATAGGCGCACAGGCCTCTTTTCATGTTTGTCCTTGCTAAACTACAACATTAAAAGCAACATTAAAACAATATGTTAACAGCACGAAACAAGCGGTTACACCCACAGGTCACTTGTGTTACTTTCCGATACAAGTTTTAAAGTCGCTGAAGATTACACACTCACACAGCAAAATGACAGGGTCTTGGGGGAGTGGGGGGGGGGGGGGGTGCGATGTAAAGTGTGTTTATAGAAAGCTACTGCACACTTATGATACAGCTACTCATGTGTAGGAATTTAGTGAGCAGGCCAAACACCACGATAAAGAGAGATATTATGTAAAAGCTAACAAGTGCAAAACGGAGGACCACAGGAAATCATTGACATAACTCTTTTGGACATATTATCTACGTTTCTTTCAAGTTTGCTCAGAGATGTATTCAAAAGCTTTCGTCCTAAACAATGAGAGAGAGAGAGAGAGAGAGAGAGAGAGAGAGAGAGAGAGAGAGAGAGAGAGAGAGAGAGAGAGAGAGAGACAGACAGACAGACAGACAGACAGACAGACAGACAGACAGACAGAGACGGAGACACAGAGAGAGAGAGAGAGAGAGAATTCCGGCATGACTTTTGAAAGGTGTCGTGACCTATCATGCCGATGCAAACGTATGTGCTGTTGAATCAGGAAGAAGATGGATTGAGACCGAGTAGGAGAGAGAGAGAGAGATGATGATGATGAAACTTTATTTATCAACGGTAAAAAGTTTTGACAGAAACAAATCGTCATTTTACAAACTTGCCGTTGCTAACATCTACAAGATAAAATAGATTAAAAGATAATAATAATAATAAAGAATTATATTTACACATAATATGTAATATTATTATTTCATGCAACAATAAAAAAAATTTTAAAAATGACACAAAATAATAATAATAACACTTAACATTCATCTTATACCATACACACACACACACACACACACACACACACACACACACACACACACACACACACACACACCAACAATATAAATAAATGCATAATTATAAGAGAGAGAGAGAGAGAGAGAGAGAGAGAGAGAGAGAGAGAGAGAGAGAGAGAGAGAGAGAGAGAATAAATAAAATAAAATAAAATAAAACCAGTCGCGCGGGCTCATGAGGATCGACGCTTCTTGCAAATCTTGTTCATATCCGTGTGAATCATGCGGTCGATGCTATTTAGATAGTGAACTGCGATAGGTTGCATTATTTTTTTAAAAATCATTCCAACCTCAGCGACACTTTTAGACTCTTTATTGATCGACTTACGTCATATCCGCGCGTTAGACTGTGTCTTTGGATCTTACGGCATGAAGCAGTAAGGTCCATAATCACAGACCAGAACACACAGCCTTGATGTCTGTCTGTCTCTCTTCCTCGATTGCCTTAACCCTTTGACTGTCGGTAGCGCTTTTCGTCGAGGTGAGTCCTGCAGAATCACCTCGACGAAATTCGCAACCGACAGCCAAAGGTTTAATTCACTTCGTCACTTAAATGGTACAAGTAATGTCCAATGTCTCTCAGTTACACGCAAGAATAATGATATTAGGACCCAGTCAAATTTCTTTTTATCCTTTTCATTAGACTTTTTTTAGATTAAGCAGGCCAAAGACGAGACGTCAATTACAGAGGCGTAGCGTGCAACCAGAGGCTAGTCTGAAGTTCTAGACTGCCCAGCATTTTTTAAGATTGGGTGATTTGTGTGACAGATCAACCCCACACGACCATTGTCACGCCAGTGTAAGGAGGTTGAGGTATGTATATTAATAATTGAAGGGCATCCCTAGGAGTCTATGCGACGTTTGATGTGTGTGTGTGTGTGTGTGTGTGTGTGTGTGTGTGTGTGTGTGTGTGTGTGTGTGTGTGTGTGTGTGTGTGTGTGTGTGTTTGAGGGAGGGCCAGAGAGAGAGAGAGAGAGAGCGCGCGCTTGAGAGAACGAGTGAACGAGTCCTAACTCGAAAATTGACTTCTCCATTGCATGGAAGAAAAGCGAACCAAATCCAACTAAGAGACATAGATATTCATGAGACTTGATGATCTCTGCCTTTTGTTGACACCACTTTGCAACCATGTTCATTGGATGGCTAGGGATGCGTCTGCGGGAGCTCATTTTTATCTATCTCTCTTGTAGAGGGGCTATGCTCAGCGTACTGGACAGGGCTCAGTGAGAACATCAAGATTGCAGCCTTTACATGTAACATCAGAGGGATGTACGACGGCATTAAGAAGGCATTAAGACGAACCCAAAACAAGACGCCCCCCCCCCCCCCCCCCCCCCGCACGCCCCCATCAAATCCTCCACCGGGGAAGTTATTACGGACAAAGGCCAGCAGCTGGAGAGATGGCTGGAACACTATTCTGACCTATAATCTAGACAGAACGTCGTGACCCCATCAGCTCTTGACGCCATCGAGTGCCTGCCTGTAATAGACGAGCTAGATGGAGTGCCAACAATAGAGGAGCTCAGCAAAGCCATTGACAGCTTGTTTCTTGGCAAAGCCCCAGGCAACGATCGGATCCCTCCGGATTTTATTAAGAACTTCCAGGCCACCCTCCTTCTCCCCCTGCATAAGATCCTACTCCACTGCTGGCAGGAAGGAGATGTACCACAAGACATTTGGGATGCCACCCTTTACAAGACCACGGGCGAGAGAAGCGACTGTAAGAACTACAGAGGCAACTCCCTTCTCAGCATTGTCGGCAAAGTCTTTGTCCGGGTCAATTTGATCCGTTTGCAGAAGCTGGCAGAACGTGTTTATCCCGAGTCACAGTGTGGCTTCCAAGCTGAGCGGTCAACGGTAGACATGGTCCTCTCCCTCCGTCAACCCCAGGAGAAGTGCAGGGAACAACACATGCCTCTGTATGTCGCTTTTATTGACCTTACCAAAACCTTCGACCTTCAAGACGGTTCAAGATTCTCTCAAAGATTGGATGTCCACCCAAACTGCAGAGTATGATAGAATCCTTCCACACCAACATGAAGAGGACAGTGCAGTTCAACGGCAGCACATCCGAACCCTTTGACGTATGCAGCGGAGTCAAACAAGGCTGCGTCCTGGCCCCTACACTCTGTGTGATCCTCTTCGCTGTCCTGCTCAAGGATACCTTTCGTAATGCAACAGAAGGAATCTACCTGCGAGCCAGATCAGATGGCAGACTTTTCAAACTTGCCCGCCTCAAAGCCAAGACAAGGATACGCGAAGCCTTGATCAGAAACATGCTGTTCGCTGACGATGCGGCAGTTTCGACCCATATCCAGCAGCAACTGCAGTCACTGATGGACCGATTCTCCCAGGCTTGCAAGGCATTCGGACTGACTATCAGTCTAAAGAAGACGAACGTCCTGGGACAGTATACAGAGCCATTCATCACCATTGACAACTTCGAGCTCGACGTCGCCCACCAGTTCACGTACCATGGGTCCACCCTCACCGATAACATCTCTCTGGACATCAAGATCGACAAGAGGATCGGGAAGGCTGCTGTAACTCTTGCACGCCTCACAACTCAAGTGTGGACAAATCCCAAGCTGACTGTGAAAACAAAGATGGATGTGTACAACGCCTGCTTCATCAGCACACTGCTATACGGCCGTGAGACATGGACCACTTTAAATTATGCTAGACATGTGAGAAGACTCAACACCTTCCACCTGAGAAGCATCCGCCGTATCCTGGGCATATCTTGGCAAGGTAGAGTGACCAACACCGAAGTCCTGTCACGCGCTGGCCATTCCAGCATGTACACCCTGCTCACACAACGCAGACTGCGCTGGCTCGGCCACGTTCACCGCATGGAAGATGGCCGCATCCCAAAAGACATCCTCTACAGAGACCTGGCAGCTGGGAGAAGAAACACTGGTCGCCCCAAGCTACGATTTGTAGATGTCTGCAAGAAGGACATGAGAGCACTGGACATTGACACTGGGTCCTGGGAACACCTTGCGGATGACCGTGCAAAGTGGAGAAGTATCCTCCACCAACACCTCAAGTCATGGGAAGAGAATATGTTGACAGCAGCAGTAGACAAGCGGGCACGCAGAAAGGAGTGCAACAACTCCATCAGACCAGCGACCACGTACATTTCCGACCTTTGCAGCAGGGACTGCCATTCCCGCATTCTCCCCTACAGTCACAAAAGATGCTGCTTCAAATCCAGCTGAGCAGGCAACCAGATCAAAACAACTAGGATGCATTATCTATGGTCGACTCAGACTGACAGAGGTCCATTACATGCTTGGCGTGCACGTTTCATCAGTGAACCGGATATTATAATTCTGTTCAAACAGATCTTCATTAGAAATAAAAGAAAAAGTAATCCAAGTTCTGTCTGTCTGCCGGAATGTCAGGTGTATCAGAATGTCACAAACTCAAGGGCATTAGCATCTAATACACGGCCTAAAGGATGTCTTCGGCCCACTGAGCAAAGGTGCACGGGTCCACTACGGCCGTCGTGGGCCCGAAGACGTTTTGTTACTAGGGTGATGCTCTAATATCAAACAATAATGGGGCCAAAGTTCTGCGTCTACTTTGTCAAGGCCACAGAGCTTACGTCACACGTCGAAATCTGTTTTTTTTAAGAGGCGCTGCATACGGAAATGCAGCAAATGAGATGTCATTTGAAATGTATCCGCATATGACACTTTTTTTTCTGTACACAAGATCATCAAAGTGATAAATTCATTAGGTCATGGTGTCAGGAGGTCATAAAAATATGATAGAAAACAAGATGGGATGAACCATAACCCACAAAGTCCCTTCTATATGAGAGCTGTCTTCGCTGTCAAGGGTCTCTACCTATTGTCTTTGACTTGATTCTGATGTTGAAATATCTCCTTCTGAAAAAAAAACTCGCAGATGTGCCAATGCGTCATAGTAACTCTAGAAGGGGCACGCGCAGTGCACACGCGTCAATGGTCTGTCAAACGTCATTTGTAATGACGTATTTGTTTGGTTTTACGTAATTTTATATTTAAAGTGATATGAGTTTTGATTTTGCTTCAAGACTTGGGAAAATGGTGGCAAAACTAGAATTTCACGGTACAATTTCAGTCTTGCTATAATTTGTGTGAAACCAGGTTGACTCTGCCTAGCTGCATGCTATACTAAGTACACCTGCATGCTCTTCTCAAAGCGCGTCAATGTGTGTGTGTGCGTGTGCGCGTGCGTGCATGGGCGCGCGCTGCAAACATCCTCAAGAGGCATAGATGTTCATGTACCATCCAGGCAATTGAGAATCTATGCCACTTGGAGATGCGCGCATATGTGTCATTGGTTTGTCAAACGTCATTTGTCATGACGTACTTTTTTGTTTTTACGTAATTTTATATTTCGCTTCAAGACTTGGGAAAATGGTGACAAAACTAGAATTTCACTGCGCGTCGATGCGTGTGTATGTGTGTGCGTGTGCGTGTGCGTGAGTGCATGCGCGCGCTCCAAACATCCTCAAATGGCATAGCTGTTCATGCGCCCTTCGGGCACATGAGGATCTATGCCTCATAGAGATGCGCGCGTATGTGTGAGAAAGAGCGAGCGAGCGAGAGAGAGAATTACGTCATATTTAGAGTATTAGTGTCTGCGTGGTGACTGAGTTGCTTCTTTTACGTCACCGGCACTGTCTGACTTTCTCTAGAAGTGAAGTTTTTTTTGTGTGTTTTAATTCTTTTCTGAAAAGAATTAATTTTTACTAAAGAAGTTGAAAGGATACAAAGCTGGCTAACGAACTCATCCAATGTCTTTCTCCAAACTAGCTACATGCAAAAGTTCAAGTAAATATGACACAAATTACGGACTCTAATGTGGGTCAATTGACTTCCTATAAACGGTTGTTTATGTCTTCAATGAGTTACAATATGCTCGGAGGCTCTCTTAGCCTCCCACTTAAGAAAGCATTTCGCCAAGTTTCAAGCTTGTGTGTACAGAAATATCGAAGATTCTCTTGTTTACATACACACACATACATACATACTCACATACAATCGCACATACGGCGCTTCGCGCTAAATGTACGTTCAGCAGCGAGGTTAGAGTAACTAGACATGACGTAATTTTTATCTTGTTAATTCAATTGTTAGAGGTTTAGCCTGCCCGCCTTTGACATCATGGACATGCTATTAAATTCGCCCCACCGCGACCCGTCCTAAAAGGTCCCTTTTATAAATAGAAGGGACTTTAAAATGTACAAAATGAAATAGTCCACGGTTCTCTCCTAGGCCAAACGCATACAAACTCTTTATTACGGTGGCACTGCGTGAACTGTTATGAAATTTTGTCTCCCACAAGACTTACACCGTTTATAGACGCATTCCAATATTCCGAACTCATGATCGGTGAATACGACTAAAAAGTACTTGTTTGTTTGTTTGTTTGTTTGGTTGGTTGGTACTCTGAAGGATGATGCATGCGGAAAATTCACGTTTAAATAAGCTTTTCCGTGTGATATTTCCGCATATATATGTACCAGAGTGTGATATTTTCAAATTCAAATTCTGGTATTCGCGCGTATTAATTTTCTACGTGTATTTTGTATTCAACTTTCAGAACTTTACACTTCCACGTGTATTCCATGATTCAGGGTGTAATATTTTTACATATTCTGTGTTTCATTGTGTGATATTCCTCTGTAATCTGTTGGTTGTTTTTTTTCATAATGCCTTGATATTTCTCAATATCCCCAGTTTTCAGAGTGCCATATTCTCTGTATCTTCTGTTGCAGAGTGTGATATTTCACGTGGAAAAACACCCACAGCACCGGTGGTTCACGCAGTGTGTGACCTTCTACTTTTTCCCCTCTCCCATGCACGAACTGGCGTATAACCTCTTCAACGTCATCGCGCTGTACGGCATACCCCTGCTTATCATCACAGCCTCCTACAGCCTCATACTGTGTGAAATCTCCAAGAAAACACGGCAGAGTAAAAGTAAGTATTCTGGTGTGCCATTTGGAATATATGAAGTATGCGCAAGCCCATTTCAGCCCAAGGCTGCGTTTCTCAAATTGGAAATGTCACCTAACGACTATGGACGAGTTGCTGGAGACGCATCGACCATGATAATTCAAGGGCAGTGCCAGATTAGCTGGGCGCCTTATGGCACCCAGCTAATCTGGCACTACCCTTGAATTATCATAGTCGATCCATTTCCTGCTGTAGTGTGTCGGGGCTGAATGGGCTAGCACAGGTGCCAGGAAATCGGCTCCTAGCGTAAGGTCCTAAGGATACAAGACTGTGCGAATTATGTCCCCAAAAGGCTCCGAGCATTAGGTCTCCTGAAACCGGCTGCACGAGTTATGTCCCCTAACATCTCCAAGCGTAATGTCCCAGAAAATCGTCTGCACAAATGATGTCCCCTGACGGCTCTGAGCGTTAGTTCCCAGGAAAACGACTGTGCGAGGTATATCCCCTGACGGCTGCGAGCGTTAGTTCGCAGGAAGCCGGCTGCACGAGTTATGTCCCCCTACGGCTCCGAGCTTAGGGCCACCGGAAACCGACTCTACGGGTTTTGTTAACTGCCGGCTCAGAGCGTTATGTCTGAGGAAACCGTTTGCACGAGTTATGTCACCTAACATCTCTCTGCAACAAGAGAAACTCTCGCACCTGAACGCCATTCAATCTGCTATCAGTGCAATCCTTAGACACTAGCTAAGTCAAACTCAAAGTGACATCATTGAATGTAGCTGAATCTGTAAGTTATGGCCCATTATGTGTAACGCATCGTTGTGGCGTTCACCATGCTGTTTATGTTTTGGATCATGCATATCTGATACCATGAAAAACAGACTAGGTATGGTCAGAATGCCTCCAAAATTGGCATATACATCAAGTAATATATCTGATTCTCATAAATGTTGCATTTGAGGCACAGGCACATGAAAGTGGTTTTTTCTTTTTTTTTTTCCATTACCCCCCCCCCCCCTTTAACTTTTTCTGTTTTTCCAAGATTACATACACATGCAATACAGTCAAACTGACTCCCGGTGGGCTGAACAACCGAAAAAGGTTACCATAACACAAACATTGATGGAAAAATGAGATTTCAGACCCAAGGCTATTTAATTTTGTATCTCAGGGCAGCCCAAAAGGCAACACCCAGGCATACTCACGGACCTTGTCGTCTGGAGGAGGCCTTAACCAGCTGCCATGCCCTATATGCTGCTTGCAATCTTTTTCACAGGCAAAAGAAGTCATAAAACAGCTGTGCAATTTAAACATTAAGTCTACTGAGCTATCCCACCGCCACTGAAAAGACTACACAAAACAGTTAAACCTATGCTTCGCGGGACACACCCCGTACCCAAACAAGTGTCTTAAGTGCGTATTTAGGAGTTAGCAGAGAAACATTATGTACAGTTAATTTTTATATAGAACACACTTGTCAGTCTCAAAGCAACTTAACTCATGTTACAAATGCAGCAAGCATGTGTATGCGAAACCTGTGAACAGTCCTGAAAAAAGCATGTACCAGTGGCCGCAGTTGCTGCACCCATAACAACGCACTGAAATGAGCTTTACGCAGGGTAAAAGTGCGTATGTTTGGCTCAGAATAGACACCAGAGACATCCCTCATAGCAGCTAGAGCAGAATGACACCTCAGATACAGCCTATGCTGTATACAAATGTAGCTGGATCGTGAAAAATAACTTCTGCATGTCACGGCATTCTGTTGGCTGCTGATTTCACTCTGAGGTCAGCTGTCTGATGAAATGAACCTGCTGACACTGTTTCATTGTAGTTTTGATCTTAACCTTTGACCTTACCCCTTCCCCACCACCTCCACCCCCCCCCCACCTCCCATCCCCCCTCTCCCTCCCCACCCCACAACTTTAATAATTTGAGTGAGTACATTTTTTTCATGCATTTAGCAAACTAAACGCCCCAAACCTCACCCCTTTCAAGGTCAAGGTCGAAGGTTGACTCATGATTACCTGTAATACAAAATAAAAATAAATGAACAAACACACTAAACATGGCCCAGTGTGTAGGTAAACGGGGTGTTGCAACGCAAAACATGCAAAAACGCCTATTAAACTGCAAGCAAAGCGATTTTTTTTTGTCAAAATTTCTAATTTTTCATGATTTTCTCAGTTTTATAACAGCAAAAGTCCAAACTCAATGATGTGGTTACATTAAACCAGCTTCTGGACTATGTCGCATATGGAATTATGGTGCCTCTGACAGGTCAAAGCACACAGTGGGCCTCCCCTGGAGTCCCATCTGTTAAAATGTCTTAGCCTTAGTCTGTCCCAGTCATCCCTTAATTTTTCAATCATCGAAACAACACTACGGCCCACTTGCAGCACATTTGCCATGCACAAAATCCTCCCCCCCCCCCCCCTTTCCAAATAAGGACATCACTAGTCTCATTTTCTGGCTATCAACATCATTCTGTACCAACCCTACATCCAAGCGCAGCCAAAACTGGTACACACCTCAAATCACCATCCGTCTGGCAACTCAAACTAGGCCAAAAAGAGTCCGCTGGTTAAGCCAAGGCTGGTATGAATCAAAGCACCAAACATGTCTCTTCTCATCTATCAAGAGATTTTAAGCAAATTCCAGCATACTGCCTCTGTACAAAATGCCAAAGAAGGCAGAAGATTTATTTAAAAAAATAAAATAAAATAATAATCGGAGCCTTCAGGGGACATAACTCGTACAGCTGGTTTCCTTGTGCCGGTGGTGCTATAGTCAAGCTGTGTTTATGGACCTTACGGATCGAAACCGTTGAGTTTAGACTCACATCCTAGCACACACACATATATATAAAATGTAGCAATTGCTAATTCCAACAAACACAAGTTCCTGCCTGGCTCGCTCATATGATAGCCTTAGCAGCCAGCTCCCCTACTAACAAAATGTTTGTACATAGTCTTGTTCATGTTATAAATAGTCGAACACCTACAATTCGTAACTTTGCTCAACATTGAAACATTATAGGCAATGCGTGTTTAACAATAGATGAGTTTTGTGTATAATGTAGATCTACTACATATTTTTCTGTGTGTGCAGGTGAAATGTCCCGCCTGGATGACGAGGGGCGGCCCAAGGCTGGTTTACGGAGATCAGCCATGGGCAACATTGAGAGAGCTCGGATACGAACTCTTAAAATGACACTTGTCATCGGTAGGTCTGTTTCTTCGTCAGCGTTGCTTGCCTGTGATCAGTGTCCTCTTATAACCTACTTCACTGTCGAGGAAATGCATGAACAAAACTCAACTGCAATAGACAAAGAACCTCAAGAGCCCCCGCAGTTGCGGGGGCTCATGAGGTTCTTTGCCTCTTACAGTTAGGTGCTGTTCTAGGTGATGTCATGAGGGTTGTTTCCTGTTGCAAATGTTGGTGTCATGGTGTTGTTGTTTTTTTGGTCCCTTTTTCACTTCTTGCCGGATGTGCCGGCACATATTTGTTCTATGTCTCCTGCCGGATGCGGGGGCTTATGGTGGTCTTTGCCTTGTGCCGGATGTGGGGGCTCATAATGGTATTTGCTTCCTGCCGGATGCTGGAGCCTATGATTGTTCTATGCCTCCTGCCGGATGCGGGGGCTTATGGTGGTCTTTGCCTTGTGCCGGATGTGGGGGCTCATAATGGTATTTGCTTCCTGCCGGATGCGGGAGCCTATGATTGTTCTATGCCTCCTGCCGGATGCGGAGGCTTATGGTGGTCTTTGCCTTGTGCCGGATGTGGGGGCTCATAATGGTATTTGCTTCCTGCCGGATGCGGGAGCCTATGATTGTTCTATGCCTCCTGCCGGATGCGGAGGCTTATGATGTCGTTGCCTTTTGCCGGTTGCGGGGGATCATGATGTTCTACGTCTCCCCGGATGTTCGGCTTCGTGGTACTTTTTGCCGTTTTTTACCTTCTTGCCGGAAGGGATCGCTCATATCGTTATTTTCCCCCTTGCCTGATGGTGTTCTTTAATTCCCTCTTAATTGCTGGAAGCCTGGCTCATGATGTCTTTTTCATATTAGCTCATTCAGCCCGACGGCCGTATTTCCCAAATTTTCGAGGCGTCATCTAATGACTATGTACCAGTGGCAAGAGATGGATCGACCATGATAATTCAAGGCCAGTGCCAGATTTGCTTGGGGCCGACAGGCGCCAAGCTAATCTGGCACTACCCTTGAATTATCATGGTCGACCCATCTCCTGCTGTAGTGCGTCAGGGCTGAATGGGTTAATAGGTGCAGGGACTCATGACGCTAATTCCCAGTAACCAAAGGCACTCGGGCCCACGACGGCCGCAGTGGGCCCGCTCACGGCTGTGCACGGGCCCACTGCGGACGGCGCGGGCCCGAACACGTTTTGCTACTTGGGTTGCGTTCTTGCCTCTTGCCGTATGCGGGGGCTCATAACTTTATTTTCTTCGTTTCGAATGTGTAAGAGTTCGTCATGTTCTTTGCCTCTTACTGGATGTGGGGGCGTATGATTGTTCTTGGCCTCTTACTGGATGTGGGGGCTCATGATTGTTCTTGGCCTCTTACCAGATGTGAGGGTTCATTGCTTTTGCCTCTTACCGGAAACAGAGGAGGGGGGCTCTATATTGTTTTTTTACGTTTACCGGATGCGGGGGCTCATGATTTTCTTTACGTCTTTCTGGATCTGGGGGCTAATGATTGTTCTTTGCTTTTGTTCTTTGGCTCCTGATGCTCATCGCTTTTTTTTTTTTCTTTTTTTTTTTTTTTTTCTTTTTTTTTTTTTTTTTTTGCATCGTGCCGGATGTGCTGGCTAGTAATGTTCCTTGCTTCTGTACAACGTAGATATAGGGGCCCAGGCTGCTTTTTGCCTCTTGCTCACTGTGTTGTACTATGAACACGTAAAACAACTGAAGTCCAGTGATGGTTTTCTCTCGTGTTTATTTCTGTCTAAAGAGCATTGTCTGGGGTTGGGCAAGACCAACCACAGACTACAATTCGGTCGTTCTCTCACTATTTGCTCTCTCTTCTACTTTCGTCCATCTCTCTCACTCTCCTCTCGTTGTGTTCCCTCTCTCGTTGTGTGTCTGGTTGTGTGTCTTGTGTTGTGTCTCCGGTTGTGCAAGTGCAATTTTTAAAAGGACCAGACTTCCAGCTATCGCTGATTTCGTCTGAGGGGGGGGGGTGGGCCAGGGGGGTAGGGGGGTGGGGGGATGTCTCGCTGACTGTCTGTCTCTCCGTCGCGCAGCGGCTGGTGGTATCGCCGGGGCCGGGTGGTTGGTGGTGGAGGAGGCGGGTGGTGTGGCCGGTTAACCGTCGCTTTTAGTACCAGGCTGGGGGGTGCTGATAGGCCAGCCACTCGAAAAAGTCTTGTATGAGTGGTGGCGGTGGTGGTGGTGGCCGGAGGTACCGTCGCTGGTTGTGGAGGGGTCTAGGGAGATGGGGTGGCGGTGGTGGTGGCCAGTGGAGCCTGGGTTTCGGGGTCGGTCGTTGGAATGGGCGTGGTGGGTGTCGGTGTTGGGGTGGCAGTCGGAGGTGTGGTGGTGGCGTGGGTAGTAGTGGCGGGCGTTTCTGGTCTCTGAAGCGTTTGGGTGGTCGTTGTCGTCGGTGTTGTTGTTGGGTGGTGGCTGGTTTGTCGACTGTCGGTGGTAGAGGCTGTTGTGGTGGTGCCGGGTCTGTGCCGGCGTCTTTTGTTTCAGTGGTTCTGCTGGGTGGAGCTTCTGTCACCGTGCCGGCCTCCTGTGTAGTGGGCGGGGTGTTCCCGCACCCTTGGTGTTTGGTAGTGGTGGGCTCGGTGCCGGTTTTCTTGTGCACTGTCTTGGGGGTGTCGACTGTGGCCTGGCTGGCTGTGCTCTTTACTTGTGGCGGCTGAAGGTCCTTTATCGCTCCGGTGTGCACTAGCCACCGGGAGGTGACTAGTGCACGGTGGTACGTGTCCCCTTGGATCGACGATATCGCCGGTATTGCGTCCTGGAGGAGGAGCACCAGGTCGTCGAAGCTCATTTCTCGTAGCCGGGTCCCTTCCTCCTCAGCTGATGCCGGCCGCTCCCGAGTGAGTGACTCGGGGATTGCGACCGGCTGTGGGGAGTGCAGGGCCGAGTCCGCCTCCGACGCCGGCTCCGACGGATTTTCTGTCTCCTCCTCCCATGACTCTGGTGTTGCTTGGGCTTCTTCTCCGTCTTCTTCTTCTTCTTGCCGGCTGTTTGTTTGGTTGGTGGGTGCTAGGACGCTCCATATCGGTGCCTGGGGGCTGGCTGGGGCTGTCTCTTCTTCTTCGATTTGTTGCGGGCTGGGTGGGGCCACATGTCTTTGGAAGAGCAGCCTTATATGCTGCGGTGATGGAAAACCACCTCTGGACATGTCGTCAAATACGGCCGGCGGGTATGCTGGCCGTGTTGGCTGCACCGTTGGCTGTGGGGGCGGGGATTCCCACGCTCGTTGCTCTTGCGGCCGTATCGGTGGGGACAGAGGGGGCCGGTAGCTCCTTGTCTCTTTCTTGACCGCAGGCTGTGGTCGAGGCGCTTGGGGGAGGTTGGAGGTATAATCCTCCACCTGTTGACGATTGGTCTGCCTTCTGCTCTTCCGTGAGGCCAACTGTTCTTTTCTGGTTTGGGGCAGAGCTTATGTTCGGCTGACTGATTTCCTGTCTTTGTCTTTTGTCTCTTTTCTTTCGTCTCACCGTCGTCTTGCTTGGGCGGCTGTCGTGGCTTTGGGGGAGAGCTTGGTCACGGCTGACTGTTTTCTTGACTTGGTTCAACTTGAGCCTTGCTTGAGCGAAGCGCGGGTGGACCGTCCGCCTCGTTCAGCTGCTGTGCTGTGAATGTCTCCGGTTGTCTGTCCCCCAGTATGTATATACCCTTGCCCTTATCAATCATCTTCCCACTTAGGACCCGCCCCTCGTTTAGGGCCGGTGCCGTTACGTGAATTAGAGCGTCTCCACGTGCCGATGGTCCCGTTAATTAGATGCCATCCACTTCCCATATAGTAACAGTTCCGGAGGCCGGCCCGTTATCTAGATTAGGGCTGCCCGTTGAGTCCGGTAGTTACATACAGACGCTGACCATATGTTATGTGACCGGAAACTACATCCAGATGCCGGACGTGGAGGCACGCGTCAGTAGTGCAACAACTGTTCTTACATTGATGAGGTTCATTTTCTTGCTGGGTGTGCCGAGGTTTCAAGCATTATTTGGTGGTCCGCTTGCAAGGACAAATTTGAATGCTTTGCCTGTGAAGTCGTTTGTGTGATTGCTTGCTAGTTAACACCATCGAGACGTGCTGCATTCGGGTACGCGGCTTAAGGCCGCGCATCCGGATGCCTCACGTCTCGAATGAGAGAATTAATCAAGCCTATAACGGTGCTGGGGTCAAGGCTCAGTGCCTATTTTATTTGATGGCCACGTCAGCTATAAAAGCACATTAACATTAAGACGTCTTGGGGTTCGAAAAGTGTCACTCAAGTGTCATGCAGGAGATAAATTTCGAAGCCATGATCTGGAACTTTGCAGGAAAATAGAAACAAATTATCGATTTCCTGAGTGCAAAACGTGACGCTGGACAACTGAAAGGTTTTAACCGCCTCACGGACTATGGCTGGCAATGGTGCCCTAAAATCTCTAACAGATTCGCAGCTGTCTGTTTGAGACTCATACGAAAAGAGGTCAGCAAGAGGCATAGATCGTCATGAGTCCCCCGCAGTCTGCGGGGGGCTCATGACGATCTATGCCACTTGCAGTTGGTCGTTGTTTGGCGTCGGGCTCATAAAAGACCTATCTCTTTCATTTTGGTGCTGTTTGATGTGGGGGCACGGAACAAACTATATGCTTCTTGCAGCTGGTAGCTGTCTGACGTGGTGTCCATGAAGATCTATGCCTCTTGCATCTGGGTACTGTTTGACACGGCGGTACATAGACCACCTCCCAGAGGGCCAGTGTGGCTTCAGAGCCAACAGGAGTACCACCGACATGGTCTTTGTGCTGAGACAGCTTCAGGAGAAGTGCCGCGAGCAGAACAAAGGGCTGTACGTAACGTTTGTCGACCTAACAAAAGCGTTTGACACTGTTGAGCAGGCAAGGTATGTGGCAGATCCTGGAGCGACTAGGTTGTCCCCCAAAGTTCCTCAACATGATCGTCCAGCTCCACGAGGACCAGCAAGGCCAGGTCAGACTAAACAGTGACCTCTCAGAACCATTCCCCATTCGCAACGGCGTGAAGCAAGGCTGTGTGCTGGCACCGACCCTCTTCACCATCTTCTTCAGCATGATGTTGAAGCAGGCCACAGTGGACCTCGACGATGACGACGCAGTGTACATCAGGTATCGTCTCGATGGCAGCCTGTTCAACCTCAGACGACTGCAGGCCCACACGAAAACCCTAGACCAACTGATTCGTGAGCTGCTCTTCGCTGATGACGCTGCCCTCGTTGCACACACAGAGAGAGCCTTGCAGCGCATTACGTCCTGCTTCGCAGATGCTGCCCAGCTCTTTGGACTTGAGGTCAGTCTGAAAAAGACAGAGGTCCTTCATCAGCCGGCACCCAAGGAAGAGCATCGCCCTCCCCACATCACCATCGGCGAGTCCGAACTGAAGTCTGTACACCAGTTTACCTACCTTGGCTGCATCATCACGTCAGACGCCAATCTGGACAAGGAGCTGGACAACAGGCTGGCAAAAGCGAACAGTGCTTTCGGGCGACTATTCAAGCGGGTGTGGCACAATCAACAGCTGAAAAAAGGCACCAAGATCAGCGTGTACAGAGCTGTCGTCCTCACCACCCTGCTGTACGGTTCCGAGTCCTGGGCCCTCTACCGCAGCCAACTACGACTCCTCGAACGCTTTCACCAGCGCTGCCTGCGTACCATCCTCAGCATTCACTGGAGTGACTATGTCACCAACGTCGAGGTCCTTGAACAGGCGGAAACTGTGAGCATCGAGGCTTTGCTGCTGCGGACACAACTTCGCTGGGCGGGGCACGTCTCCAGGATGGAGGATCATCGCCTACCCAAGATCACTCTGTTCGGCGAGCTCGCCACTGGACACCGAGACAGAGGGGCACCAAAGAAGAGATACAAAGACGGTCTCAAGAAGTCACTTAGTGCCTGCCAAATCGACCACCGCCAGTGGTCTTCGCTTGCTGCGGACCGTGACACCTGGCGCTCCACCATTCACAAGGCAGCCGTCTCCTTTGAGGACACTCGCAGAGCTAACCTTAAGGACAAGCGGCTCAGAAGAAAAAACAGAGTTGTCGTAACTCAGAACCCTGACCAGACCTTCCCCTGCAGCCACTGCGGTCGAACCTGCCTGTCCCGGATTGGCCTCCGCAGCCACGAAAATGCCTGCAGACGACGTGGGCAAGCCCTATAGAATCTTCGTTCTCGAAGTCAAGCCAAGAGAGACATAGAGATCTATGCTTCCTGGATGTGTGCGTTGTTTTAGTCGGGGCTCTTAAAGATCTATGCTTCCTGCACTTAACTCGTTCAGCGCCGAGAAAATCTTAACACCACCCAACCGCAAGAGGCATAAATCCTCATGAGCCCCCGCAGTTGCGGGGGCTCATGAGGATCTATACCTCTTGCTGACACCACTTTGAATCCATGCCCCTGGGACAGCCAGGGATTTCGATGTTGAATTAACAATGATTGCAGAAACACAATCTGCGTCAGCTGGCACTGAACGGGTTAAGTAGTTGTTATTGTGTCTTTTTCTTTGTGAGGGAGAAGGTGGGAGGGGGGGGGGGGGGCGTGTTCTAGGGCTTTTCCTGTGTTCCGGCAGTGACTGGGTTCAAGCAAAATGTCAAAACGTGTCAATGTCAACGAGGTACAAAGGTACAAAGTTCGTTCGACGGAAGCAGCGCTCTCCAAAGACGTCAAGAAGACAAGGAGACAAGGAGATCACGAATTACCCAATCTCACGCAAAGATCCCGTGCATTTATTATTTAAATGTTCTAATTCAAACTTCCATCCCGTGAGCCAGAAGTAGACTTAGTGAGGTTGGATATTTGACGCCAAGAATAGAATAGTTCCATTATTGAAGCTTTTCTTCTTTTTTTAACATAATAATAATAATAATAATAATAATAATAATAATAATAATAATAATAATAATACCGTTATTATATAGGCGCTTTTTCTCAATTTTTGGGGAAATCGACTCAAAGCGCCGCGCCTGAAACCCAACACACACACTCACGAAACAGACACGGATTTACTCCATTTAAGACAAACACAGTACAAGACAAACGAAGGGCCAGTCAGCTACACACACACACATACGCACGCACACACACACACACACACACACACACACACACACACGCACACACGCACAAACATTTATCTGTCTTCACTGGATTAACAGTTGCTTTATATAGTTTAATATATGTCGTTGGTGTGTGTTGGCGTAAGTTTGTTCTGTTGTTGTTTTGTTGTTGTTTTTGATGATGTTGATGATGGCTTTTCTTTTCTTATCTTTTCTTCTTCTTCTTTTTTTTTTTTTTTTTTTTTTTTTTTTTTCATGCTTTTTCTCTGAAAATACCTAACTTTAAATAATTGTGTAGACATCGTTCAAGGAAAAGAAACACGATTATCAGCTGAACAATAAGAGCAAATAAAAGAAACTAGAGGCCGACTTATCAGCACCTTTTCCCTGCAGAAATTAACCCTTTGGCTGTCGGTAGCGGTTTTTGTCGCGATGATATCTGCAGGAATCATCGCGACAAAAACCGCTGCCGCTGCTGCAGGAATTATAAAATAAAAAAAATAAAGCTACCGACGGCTGAATGGTTAATCCTATCCTTCTCTTGACGTTTGACACATGATCTACAGAGCTGTCATGTCTCAGGCAGTACTGTTAACCCTTTTAAGCCCGAAGCCACTGGTACGGTTTGCATCTGGGTTGAAACTACCCAATGACGCAAACTGCGTTTCTGAAAGTCTTTTTAAAAATAGATTAATAGTTATGTCGGCAACAGACATAGATCCGCATGACTCATGAGGATCTATGTCGCTTGCAGTTGGATCGTATTCACTTTTTCTGGGCAGTCAAGGGGTTAAAAATCCGCAACCGCTGCTTGCGACCATCATTGCAACATTATGCGGCTTCATCGTACATATAACAAGGGGATGACTCTGTGTCCTAACAAAAGCACTGCCCTGATAAAATAATGGTCTTGCAATTGTGCAACTCATTCTACCCCAGACATACCACAGGAAGATAAGGATCGACCATGATAGTTCAAGGGTGATGCCAGAATAGCTTGGCGCCTATGGGCGCCAAGCTATTCTGGCATCACCCTTGAACTATTATGGTCGATCTGTGTCCTGCACTGCAAAACAGTCTTCAGAGGACAACGGCAAAATTTAAGGATTTCGGTGTTGGGGTACAATGAGTTAACGTCACCACCCAGAGAGTTAGAGGCACCAGGGCCGACGTCTAACCGAGGACTCCTCGGTACAAGAGGAGGCGGACCTGCCCTTCAATCTACATACAACGAACTTGGGTCAGTACACAAGTCAGCCAAGAGTGATGTCATGCCGTGTACCTATTGCGTACCGCATGGGTAGCGCTGATGGGTCCGAAGCCTTTTTGCTGAATGGTTAACGGAGAAGGTGGACGTACTTGCAGTGTGTGAAGATTTATGTATCAGGGTTAGAAAACCGCTAACAACAAAAATGTCAGTGACTGCATTTCACTGAAGAGAACTAGCGCGCAGCTGTGAAAGGAAATTTAGACGCAGCATCCCTCTGATGGTCTGCGGATAGAAATTGAAGCGGGGGTGGGGGGGGGGGGGGGGGGGAGGGAAAGCAATGCCTTGATTCGGGGTTAGAAAGCAGGACCAATGTTTGGGGTTGTCCCACATAGCAAAGGTCTA
The DNA here is from genome assembly GCA_036245525.1 of Semisulcospira habei. Classification (NCBI taxonomy): domain Eukaryota; kingdom Metazoa; phylum Mollusca; class Gastropoda; family Semisulcospiridae; genus Semisulcospira; species Semisulcospira habei. The sequence goes on from BTPG01000001.1 coordinate 11,476,101, forward strand.
TGGGCCCACGACGGCTGCAGTGGGCCCGCGCACAGCTGTGCGCGGGCCCACTGCGGCCGTTGTGGGCCCGAATATGTTTTGCCATTGGGGATATCCCTTTAGCCGTTCACTTCCGACATACAGTCCACGTCGTTTATAACAAAGTCGGATAAAACAAAAGTTGGATATAACCACACTTTTTCAGAGGTCGGATACAACAGTTTTTCAGAGGTCGGATACAACAATAGTTTTTCTCGAGGTCGGTTATATTATAACAACAATTTTCCAGAGGTCGGTTATAAAAACACTTTTCAGAGGTCGGTTATAACAACACTTTTTCAGAGGTCGGTTATAACACTTTTTCAGAGGTCGGTTACAACAACACTTTTCAGAGGTCGGTTATAACACTTTTTCAGAGGTCGGTTATAAAAACACCTTTCAGAGGTCGGTTATAACAACACTTTTTCAGAGGTCGGATACAACAACACTTTTCCAGATGTCGGATGCAACAACACTTTTTCAGAGGTCGGTTATGACAACATTTTTCAGAGGTCGGTTATAACACTTTTTATAGAGATCGGTTATAACAACTTTTTTCAGAGGTCGGTTATAACAACATTTTTTCAGAGGTCAGATATAACAACCTTCTTTCAGAGATCGGTTATAACAATACTTTTTCAGAGATCTGTTATTACAACACTTTTTCTGAGGTCGGATATAGCAACACATTTTCGGAGGTCCCGACAGCACTTTTTTTATGTAAATCACTTCGCTTTTAACAATTTATGACGTAAAAACAAGAAAAGTTGGTTCCCCTGGCGATTTTGTTATATCTGAAGTTATTTTATCTTGATTTATTGAATATTTTTATTCACTTTCTGCACGCTGTGGTGAAACAATTCAGTTAGAGCACAATCTGAATAATCTCAACCGAAGACTCACGTCTGCCGTTCGCGTGTCGCCGAGATCCTCCCAGTAAATTCATTGTAAAAAGTCAGGACAACGCTAAAGAACGCAAAGTTCAGGAACGGGAATGAAAAATTACATCCCTTTCACTTCAGAATGACTGGTTGTTTTGATGATTTTGTTGCATGGAGTGACAGCACTCAGATCAAAGCACACTGATTCAGCTGTAGCGAATGGAGGGAGACAACCAGTAGTGAGATCAAAGCACGATCAATATGGACGCACTGCAGCTGTGTTTAGTAACTCATCAACATCAACAACAAAAATGTAAGCTAGGCTTTGATACGATTTTTAGCGAGGACCACGCTAAATAAACAGAAGGTCAGAAAGAAGTGACATGCCTTTCACGTTTGATTGGTAGAATGTTTTGATATTTTGCTGCATGGAGTCGACTTTGGGTCCCCAGTTGCACGAGTGAGTTGTGTACGGCCCAAGCCACTAACAAGGTCCTCCGCTGTGGCGGAGCACCTTGCTCACCGGCTTGCCCAGGACGAAGCTGGCTTATGCAAATGGGCCTAAAACTTCTTGTTGGAGTAAACATACTTGCAGCTGTGAAGACCTTTCAGACAACAGAAGACCTTAGAAAACCGTCACAATGACAGTATTTAAGTCTTTCAACGTCAACGGTCTTTTTAAAGCAGAACAACACTGGAAGCCCAACAAAATTTCGCCGCCGTTCGCCCTTGATCTTGACAAAAGTGAGGCTTCGTTTGCAACGAAAGACACCCAACAACGAACGAGAGCGAAATGACGATGGATAATCAGTTTATACCATAAGCAGAGACAACACGGCAAACATGTCAAAGGCGCATAGCTCTTCGTGAGCCATCCGGGCTCATGATGATCTATGCCTCATGGAGATGTGGTAGATGCTGGTTGTCCGCCATAACTTCGCTCTCGTTACTTGTCGTGAGCGGTTCGTTGCAAACGTAACCTCACTAATACCTAGTGCGCAACACACCGACGTCAGCCTCAGTCGGCCTGCGCACACCTTTGTGAATTCCCAAGGTCACGGGCAAGAGCGAATTGCAGGGAATTTCGTCCGACTTCCAATTTCATTGCACTGTGAAAAGATGGCCGAAGTAGAAAAGATCACGAATTGAGCTGATGCCATGAAACTAATAGATTTTTACAAACTGGGATAGCGATATTGCCTGGACGGTTAACAAGACCAGTTTGAGACAAATTAGAACATTGGTGCATTTGTGGGTGAATGCGGATATACCGAGCCGTTTGTCTTGCAACTCCACAGAGCTCCTCACCCGTCACCCTGTCAAACTAATGAGACACGTTCCTGCATCATCTGCACGAAGTAAAGTTTGAAGGACCGCCGCATGAACACAATTTTGTCTTCAAACTTAGTTCCTGACCGCAGGAAAGGTACTCGGGTGCAAAGGACATAGATCCTCATGTGGGGCCCACACGAATACGATCTTCACCCCCAGTGTTGCAGTGCATCAGATCTTCCACAAGAGGTGCACATCCAAGTTCGGGGGAGGGGGGGGGGGGGGCATCGATATCTCTTGCTGTTCGTCTTCGGTTTAGACAGCTAGAAACCCCACCATCTGAAAGAAGCGTGCATCGCGATGTGTCCTCGAAAAACTTGGGCAAGATGCATAGTCCCTGCAAATCCGTCGGTGAATTGTAACTGAATTAAGCCATCTTCGTTGCCGAAACACACAGATAAACGCACAAATGCAAGAGGCATAGATCCTTACGAGCCCCCGCGACTGCGAGGGCTCGTGAGGATCTATGCCTCTTGCTTACGTCATTTTTGTTGTTGTTGTTGTTGTTGTTGTTGTACTTTCCACAGACGAAAGGACGTTCAGCCTGGCGTTGTGAAGTTTTTTTGTGACGACGTCCCGGGGTTTGTTGGGAGTCTCCAGACGGTCGACTTGATTAATGGCAGCGGATAGGGAAGGATCAAGCAAGCATTACGGCTTCCTGAGTGGGCGGATTAGGCCAAAAGCGCATCTGCAGAATGGCACAGATCCTCATGAGCGCATACAGTAAATATCACAGTGATTTGGATCTGTGCTTCTGGGATAGATATACAGTATTTTTCGGTTTAACGCTGAGGGCCGTCTCACAGTGGTTGAGCTGCTGGGGCTGAGGCGGCCCTTTGTACGGTCTCGCGAAGCAAAGGCACATCTGCAGATTCGGGGCGCGTATCGCTAGCACTTCGCATCAAGAGGCCTACATGTGTGATCGCTAGCACGTATAGATAGCCCTACGGTCGGTAGCACTATGTGTCGATAGCACTACTGACAATCTCTAGCGCTACGTAACGATAGCGCTTAGATCTCTAGGACTGTGTGTCGATAGCAATAGATCGTTAGCACTACGTGTCGCTAGCACTACTTGTCTCTAGCCCGTAGAACCTTGTGCTATCGACCCATAGTGCTAGTGACACGTAGTTATAGAGACAGTGATTTAATAAACACTAACTGGTGCTCGTGATACGTAGTGCTAATGGAATTCAGCCACAAACTTCTACACATCTTCATAGGCACCTCCGGAAGGGGATCAGATCTACCAGCAATTATTATTTAGATCTATGCACCTCCGACGGATGTGGTAATCGATATCTAAATCTTTGACCGTCTGCTGAGCATTATGCACCTGGGGTCAGTTGCAATAGTGAGCTTGAATCTTGCGCGAAGTGTTTCGCTACATCGCGGAGCAACTTGCTTTGTGGCTTTGCACGGGATTTTATCGTACTTATGAATGCAACAGAGGCCGGGGCTGCGTCTGAGACCAGATGTAATTTCAGTCCATGCTGCGCTTTGCGGGAAATAGGAGCGCAGTCACGAGCTGAACAAATAGCAACCTAACTTCCTCCGTATGCAAACCACAGATGCAAATTTCGTAGTTCGTAACTCCCACCAGCCCCTGCGGCTGAAGAAAACCATGAGAATGTATGCCGACCGTAGATCATCTTAACTCATTCTACCCCAGACACGCCACAGCAAGATAAGGATCGACCATGATAGTTCAAGGGTGATGCCAGAATAGCTTGGCGCCCATGGGCGCCAAGCTATTCTGGCATCACCCTTGAACTACCATGGTCGATCTGTGTCCTGCACTGCAATGCAGTCTTTAGAGGACAACGGCAAAAGTTTGGGATTTCGGTGTTGGGGTAGAATGAGTTAAAACCCTTTGGCTGTCGGTAGCGATTTTAGTCGCGATGGTTCCTGCAGAAATCATCGCGAATAAACTGCTAAAGACAGACAAAGGGTTATGGTATTCCTCGTATTGAAGACGGTATACGATCAGTAAGAACTTTTGCTTTCCATGAGATCGTGTAGAATATTATTTTGCGCTCATGAAGATATCAACCAGTAAAAATGAAAACAGATTTGGCTTACGCAGTGATGAGCAGAATACAAATGAGCTTTTCCACGTTCCTCGTTTCTGTCCCCGCGTGAGCCAGATACAGCAAAAGGGATTATCTCTAATCCTGCTTTGGGAGTCTCATTGAGTAGCGGCATATTCTCGTGATTAGGTGTTCCGATAGGCTGCAAAGTAATGTCCTCTGGTAACGGGACCTAGGTGCACCCGGAACTCTCATTTTCTGAAGCCAGCCAGCCCTCGTGTTGTTGTGTCTGTTGTCCATATTTTTTTTTTTTTTTTTTTTTTTTTTGTTGTTGTTGTTTGAAAAAAATTGGTGGGAGCATTTTATAAGAGGGTATATGCATGCTGCTGAGTTAATTTTGTTGTTGTTGTTGTTGTTGTTTTGACCATTGTTAGAAATATAATACTCCATTTTATACAATGTGTACTAAGGCAGAAAAACGATCTCCTCTGTTTGGCTACGCAAACACAACAATACTGAGCTTCGTTTTAATTCTGCGGAATAACTAGAAAATTTCGTATATGACACGTAGTTACGCTTGACCTAGTATTAATTGAGACACATATGTGTCTCAGATATGATGTTTTCCAATTAACCTCGTATCTGACATACAAATATGTCTAAAATACGAGGTTTTCCAGTTACACCGATGAAATGTTAACTCATTTGCGGCCAGCCGCATCCGGATGCGGATGGCCGCGCATGAGTTAAAATAAGCGTTTGGCGACCCAGTCTGTAAGTGTGCACAAATAGAAGTCGCAGAGTAGACCCAGCAAAGTTTTTTTTTTGGTGTGGTAATTACCCGTTCAGCACCGAGAAAATTGGAGCACAACCCATGTGCAAGAGGTATATATCCTCATGAGCCGCCGCAGTTGCGCGGGCTCATGAGGATATATGCCTCTTGCTGACACCACTTTGGATCCATGTTCCTGAGACAGCTAGAGTTTTGGGGCGTTGCATTATCCAAGACTGCCGAAACACAGCCGGCGCCAACTGGCACTTAACGGGGTAAGCAAAGTGCAATGAACAAATATTCAATTGAAAACTGTACACAATTGTAAGTACATGTACATTCTTTTGTTTCGTTTTAGTGGGAGCCTTCATTTTATGCTGGACACCTTACTTCGTCATCTCTGCGTGGTACTGGTTTGACAGGTAACTCTCTCTGTCTCTGTCTATCTCTGTCTGTCTGTCTGTCTGTCTGTCTGTCTGTCTGTCTGTCTGTCTCTCTCTCTCTCTCTCTCTCTCTCTCTCTCTCTCTCTCTCTCTCTCTCTCTCTCTCTCTCTCTCTCTCTTTCTCTCTCTCCCTCCCTCTCTCTCCCTCTTAACGGCAAGTTTGAAAACTGGTCCTGTTACCAATAACTTCTACCGTTGGAAAATAAAGGTTCAATGTTCATTGTTCATTGTTCTCTCTCTCTCTCTCTCTCTCTCTCTCTCTCTCTCTCTCTCTCTCTCTCTCTCTCTCTCTTTCTCTCTCTCCCTCCCTCTCTCTCTCTCTCTCTCTCTCTCTCTCTTTCTTTCTCTCTCTCTCTCTCTCTCTCTCTCTCTCTCTCTCTCTCTCTCTCTCTCTCTCTCTCTCTCTCTCTCTCTCTCTCTCTCTCTCTCTCTCTCTCTCTCTCTCTCTCTCTCTCTCTCTCTCTCTCCATCGTCTTCATCTCTCTTCTTCCCGTGAATGTGTGCCATTGGGGTAATTGCAAAGACGGGGCACCGAAATTTTTCTAAACAAATTTTTTACCCACCTGGGTTTGACTCTATGCCCTTTTGAAGTAAAGTTCAACGCCCAACCACTTCAGATAAGCCTTCTACCACCCTAACTCCGCACCCATAATAATGAGCACTGTATCTCAGATTGCATCTCTTTCTGCCCATTCCCTAGTTCTGATTGAGCGTTCTACCAGAGCAATCAAAACTCAAGGGTAGCATTCAAATTTGCATGCGATAAAAAATATGCACGTCAGCAAATCTAGTTTGATGATATGCTCATGGTCAGATGCAAATGAAACCAAAAGAAGGCTCAAGCAACCTGCAGCTTGTGATGACGTGATTCTTACAGCTGTACGACCTTGACAGAATGATCTAGTCAACGACCATGTTCTGAATAATGTTTCCATTTTTCTCGCTAGAATGCCAATGGATATTCATCTTGGAATGATTTATTTACATAACTCTCTTTGATTCCCAAGGTTGATCAATGAGGGTATTGACCCTGAGAACACTCCAGAAGATCGCTTTCTGTCTTTCTGGACGAATCTGGCCAAATATTATCCCGAGGCCATTTGCCTATTTGGGAACCATTTCCCTGCACATTTGCTTACCATCCCTCAGATATCCCCAGCCCATCTGCAAGAGACATAGATTCTCATGAGCTCCTGCAATGCAGGGGCTCACGAGAATCTATGTCTCTTCCTAACTTACCTCTTAGACGAATAAGACAAATATAATTTCCATTTGGCCATTTGTCTGTTTGTAGACCAATCGTCTGCACGCGTCTTCTTCTTTCCTTCGACCAGAAAAGCCTATATCTGCAATAGCCATAGATTGGCATGGGCCCTTACAGCTGCAAGGGCTCGTTGCTGGCATAGACCGTTTTATATGACCACCTCAACAACAAACAAAACAAAAATCACTGGCGCTTACGTCCCCGTGTGTAATGTAATCTAGAAATGACTGTAGCGGATATATAGGTCAATGTCTGATTAAGACGGAAATGCGAACTAGCGTTTCAATATTCTTGTGGCAAATTGCATGTCTTAGTTATTAAAACAAATGGTAGTTTGATTACGGTACATACTGAAGCCACTGGAGCTTTTTGTCAGGAAACGTTTATTCGCTGTCAACATTTCAATTCTTGGCGTCTCCAATCATTCCCCAATACGCTGTAAGTGTGAGTCAGCGAGCAATTGTTCAGAGTGACAAACTGTCATTTTATCGGCGGCTCTGGGGTGGGGTTGAAATGGGGGCGGAGGATGAGGGGGGGGGAGGGGAGGCAGAGGGAAGGGGGTAAGGACAGGGGAATTTTCATTGCTTTTAGGTGCAGGTCTTATTAGCAAATTTAACAGTTTATCTTCTCTGGTCGCATCCTTCCTAACCTGTTTAGCCCCGACGTACTACTGCAGGAGGTAGATCGACCATGATAATTAAACAATAATTCAAGTTTCAGTTCATCTCCAGATTAGCTTCACGCCATCATGATAATTCAAGGGTAGTGCCAGATTAGCTAATCTTGCACTACCGTTGAATTATCGTGGTCGAACTATCTCCTGCAACTAGTACATAGTCGTAAGGTGGCACCTCCAACATTTGGGAAATACGATCTTGGGGTTAAATGGGTTGATCGATTTTTTCGCGGTTAGCACTCTCAATCCAGGGAAGGCTTGAGCGCAATTCCGTCATTCTTCGCCAGTAGCAAGCAGCCATGTGCTTTTTGTCTGGCGAGCAAGATCTGACAAGTATATTTTTAGTGTCGCGCGTGGGTGCAGCAGCAACCACGGGGAAAAGCTATACATATTACTGACCCAGTCATTATCGTAAATTGCCCAAAGATTATGGCATTTCATCGCTGGGACAACAAGTAGTAATTCCCGACCTCGATTTCTGTCTAAAAATAAAAAAAGAAAACAAAACAAAAAGGGACAGGTCTTGTCCAGAAAACAATACAACTTCGAGATTGCCACATGTGGATAAGATTTGAAATTGCCGTGTATGAGGATCAGATTGCCACATGTGGATAAGATTTGAAATTGCCGTGTATGAGGATCAGATTGCCACATGTGGATAAGATTTGAAATTGCCGTGTATGAGGATCAGATTGCCACATGTGGATAAGATTTGAAATTGCCGTGTATGAGGATCAGATTGCCACATGTGGATAAGATTTGAAATTGCCGTGTATGAGGATCAGATTGCCACATGTGGATAAGATTTGAAATTGCCGTGTATGAGGATCCGGCACGGATCGAATGAGTTACAAGAACGTTCATCTCTAGATTTCACCACAACATGAGATGGATCGGTCATGCTAGTTCAAAGGTGGTGCCAGATGCAGGCGCCAAGCTAATCTTACACTACCCTTGGTCTAGCATTGGTGATCCATCTCCGCACAGCTGGTACGCTGTACACAGTATTATTTAGATGCCTCTTGAAGTTGAATACACTACGAATTTCAAATGAGCCCAGTCCTCATATTTCCGCGCATATAACCAACTGCCGCCACGACAACTAAGTAGTTTGGACATCTCAATTAGGAGTTTTGTCCCCTCGAAGAAAAGGGAATTGTGAGGTCATTTAGAGGTCAGCTCGGGCCGTTTGAAATTTATTAGTATGTTCGGCTGTCTGTAAGTAGGAAATAGTACAGTGAAACAAGAAGTTGTACTAATTATGACAATGATGTTCAAGCATTAACCCGTTCAGAGCCAGCTGACGCAGACTGTGTTGCTTCAATCTTCGTTAATTCAACACCAAAAAAAAAACTGGCTGTCCCAGGAACAGGGATTCAAAGTGATGTCAGCAAGAGGCATAGATCCTCATGAGCCCCCGCAACTGCGGGGGCTCATGAGGATCTATGCCTCTTGTGGTTGGGTGGTGTTCACAGTCATTTTCTCGGCACTGAACAGGTCAATGCAATACAAATTTTCTGGCATCAAAGAACTCGTGATTTTTTCTCTCTGGTATTTTCACTGATGGGTTGGAATTCGATTTAACTTTTCATGTCTAAATATGGTTCTTATGTGTTCGCATGATGTAAAGCCTCTTGAATAGTAATGTAAATATCCCCTTCCTAGGCGTGTGCCTTTCTTTGTTGGGAATTTCTTTGTTAAAAAAAAGAAGAAGAAAAAAAAAAAAAAAAAAAAAAACAACCTTGGTTTCTTCTCATCCACAGAGAGTCAGCATCAAAGATCGATCCCAAGATACAGCGCGGCCTTTTCCTCTTCGCTGTCTCCAACTCGTGCATTAACCCCATTGTTTATGGTAAGTTGTGTGAAACAATTACACAGCTCGTTGTTGTATATAGAGATGAGAACACCAGTTATCTGTTTGGGATTGCATAATCAAGACTGGAACTGTAAACATTAATGCAAACTTGTTCAAAATGAGATCACCGAGGTCCGGTTGAGCGACATTGGCACACCTGATATTACTTGATGCCAGCTGGCACAAATGTGTTCCAGTCTGTGATTTTAGAGCTTACGGCTTTCTTCTGTAAGGTTCAAAATCACAGACCAGCACACAAATATAACAAATTGAATGATGGAAAAAAAAACTGATTGATTTGTTGAAGGCTCTGGATATTTCCAAAGGACGCAAATCTTAACCCTTTGCGTGTCGGTAGCTGCTTTAGTCGCGATGATTCCTGTAGGAATCTTCGCGACTAAAACCGCTGCCGACACACAAAGGGTAACCAAAAAAAAAAACGCATTCTAAACCACTGGAACATATGAAGTGGATATTATAAATCGTCACCTATCGGGAAAAAAAATCACTTTTCTCCACGTGGGTCCTTCAGCTGGGACTGTGACCGAGAGGCATGGAATTGAAAGATGAAGTTGTCTGGTTTTTACACCCTGTCGAGTTTGCCGTCTGCATGTAGTTTAAATGTCCTGTCTCATTTTGACCGTCCTGTTTAAGAAAGCAGCAGCATCCGAAACTTTAATCGATAATGTTCTGTCCGAAATTACACAGGAACTCGCCAGTTGTCGGTGACACTTTCCATCCCCCATGTAAACATGTTTTGAAGTGTTGTCCCTTGTATCTGCAAGAGACATAGATTTACATAAGTCCCTGCTGTCGCAGTACTGTACTGGTGCTGTCGCAGTACTGTACTGGTGCTGTCGCTGTACTGTACTGCTGTCGCAGGGGCTCATGTGACTATATGTCTCTTGCTGAATAAGATAAGGTTCCAGACGTGCTTCCTGGTTGAAGGTGTTATTTCATTGTATGGGTAAAAATGTAAACTCTCCTGTTTCACCCATTGCGTTTCCTTGACGTTTTAAATGCCTCCACACTAAATGGCGCAAAGCAAAAGTTGGAGAGGTTGTTTGCAATTTCTTTTGCGGATCTTTCTTGAGGCAATTCAAACGGAATGCAGAAATTAGGGAGAGATTTAGAATGGCTTGGTTTGTTGCCTCTTTTCTCTATTTTGTTTTTGTTTTGTTTTGTTTCGCTTTATCCTGTTTCGCTTTGTTTTGTTTCGGTTTTGTTGTTGTTGTTGTGTTTTCGTGTGTTTTGCTTTGCTTTGCTTTGTTTTGCTTTCCTTTGCGTTGCATTGCGTTGCTTTGCTTTGCTTTGCTTGCTTTGCATTTATTTCTTTTTGGTTTGGTTTGCTTTGGTTTGTTTTGTTTCGTTTTGCTTTGCTTTGCTTTGCTTTGCTTTGCTTTGCTTTGCTTTGTTTTGTTTTGTTTTATTTTCTTTCCTTTTCTTTTCTTTTCTTTTGTCTCGTTTTGTTTGGAGGTGGACGTGTGTAATATCATTATTACATAGTACATCTTTGTCATATGTGATAGCTGTTCACGTCTGTGCTACAGACCGCCGTGAGATGACTTTAGTCGCCTTCTCGGCGTTAAAACCTAATAACTTGATATTCCTTTAATGCTTAGACCCGTAAGGTCCAAAATCAGAGTCCAGCATTTTGATGGTGTTCTGGTCGTCAGCTGAGCTTGTCGTGCGGCACTGTGATGCGCTGATGTAAACCTAACGCACCTAAAATAAAATATCGTGATGAATCCACATACTTTTGCAATGGCTCTCAAAGATCTCTGTGTGTTGTGAATGAGCCGTATTCCCCCAGGAAGGAGTAATCCTCTTTGCCGGTTTTTATTCCTCGGCCTCGGGAATATTCAAAAATAGTTCGTCAGCCTGTGAACGAACTCCCATCATTTGCGCTGCTACGATGTTTTTGCTGTGCCTCGAAGCTATATTTCCCAAAAATCGTAATGATCATCCTTCTTAAAGCAAATCCCTTTAGTTTTCTTGAAAAAGCAGCACAACGTTTCTTTCTAGTTTTGCTCATAATGATGTAGCACGAGTTGCACACCGTGATAGAATGCGTCATGATACTTTCATTGCCACTGGACATATCTCTTTCGTTTTCGGGCACTCCCAGTAAGCAAAGGCCATCGAGCCGACTGTGGCCGCAGTTGGCCCGTGCAAGGCTGTGCGCGCGGACCAACTGCGGCCGACGTCGGCAGGAAGACCTCTTGCGTACTATGATGTGCATTTTGTAGAAAAGCCAGATTTCCATTGTTATTCAGTGAAAATCTCGCTTTTCTCCAAACAAGTTCATGATGACGTTTGTCGAGTAATAGCAGATCTGTGAAGCCATAGCGGATATTCCACCAGCTGACCAAACCAAGTTATGGAACATGAATAAACACAACAAAATTAGGACAGCATAAGAGTCGTTGACCCGCTGAAGGCTTTAACCTCTGCTGGTGTTTAACATCATCCAGATGCAAGAGGCATAGATCCTCATGGGCCAATTAAGTCGCGGGGTCTCATGAGGATCTATGCCTCTTGCTGGTCAATATGGGTATACATGTGCCATTTTCACGCAGAACGGTTATACGGATACGCTGCAATTGGTCGTGTATCCGTATGCGGCATGTCTCGAATGCGTTAACGGTTATCTCATTATCCTGTTGTTGGTTCATATCATAGTGTGTAATGTTGCCCATTCTTGGATTTTATGTTTCTTTCTTTCTTACTTTTTTTTTTCTTGCTTTCTTTTGTTTGTTGGGTTTTGTGTTTGTTGATGATTTTTGTTTTGTTTTGTTTTGTTTTGTTTTGTGTTTTTAGGGGAGATACCCGGGGGGTGGAAGCTTTTTACCCTTTGTTTTTGTGTGTTTGGTATTGCTTCTTTTCATTCTTGTTCCTTGAGGTGTTCTTTGTTGCACGATGCATCTTCTTTCCGAAACATAGCCGTCAGTGATGCGTTCTTGTGCTTCATGTATATTTCATGTCTTGTCTTCGTGGACGTGTGCGTGTTTTATTCAACCCATTCAACCCTGACGCACTACAGCAGGAGATGGGTCGACCATGATAGTTCAAGGGTAGTGCCAGATTAGCTTGGCGCCTGTCGGCGCCAAGATAATCTGGCACTGCCCTTGAATTATCATGGTCGATCCATCTCCTGCAACTGGTGCAACGTCATTAGATGACGCCTCCAAAATTTGGGAAATACGGCTGTCGGGCTGAATGAGTTAATGAATGAGCTGTGCAGGAAATGAGAGGAGCTGGCACCAGGGTATATTCAGCGACATCGCCGTACCTCAGCTCATGATCTGTTTGAGCGCAAGCTCGTGTTTGCACCTTTTCTTGCAGAGCTCAAGTCTTGTTTCAGTGGGCTTTATTTTCGTGAACATGCACGCAATCAATTCTGTTCTAAGTGCACGAACAAAACTGAAAGTATGCCTGCGAACCTACCTCAGCTAAGTGTTTTTCTCTGCACCAAGCACAAATGCCTGGGGTACGGCTGTTGTAAAGATGAACTGAGCCAACAGGAACTCGTGCCGATTTTTTTTTTTTTTTTCTGGTTCTGTATTGTAGAGTATTGTCGCTGCTCCACATGGTTTTGACCCCATCACTGTGAGTAGACGCAGATTGTGTTTCTGAAATCGCTATTTTAACGCGGCCAACGAGACCCCCAGTCAACCACATAACATGGACGCAAGAGGCATTATATATCGTCATGCGCCCTTCGCAACTGTGTCCCCGAAACATCATGGATACAAAATGATCTCAGCAAGATCCTCGTGGGTTCGCAACTGCTGGGACTCATGTCATATGTCTCTTGCAGACATATTGCGTTCACATTTTTTCGGCAGTGAAGGGGTTAAAAATTAAACGTATTTTCAGAATACGTCAGTCAGTCGTATCAATTGTGATTTACGTCTGCATCATTTTGCAACTCTGACGGAGTCTTTTATCAGGCACGAATACACATTCTGCCCCAGGACCGAAATCCGCAAATTCTGAAGTTGCCCTCTGAAAGACTGTATTACAGTTCTATAGGCAGATCGAGCATGATAGTTCAAGGGTGGTGCCAGAATAGCTTGGCGCCTATCTGTCAACACCCTTAAACTATCATGCTCGATCCGTGTCTTGCTGTGGTATGTCCGGGCTGAATGAGTTAAAAGACAACAATTGAAGTGTATCTCTGATCGGTAGGAGTTGTTCCTATAAGCTCAGTTCACCTTGGAACGAAAGCTGCAGTGTACCCTGGTGCTGACAAGAGCAATGTTTTGATTGCAGGCATGTTCACGGCAGCCTTTCGACGCGAGCGACGCAAGTGGAAGCAATGGCTCAAGGAAAAGCTGAGTAGTCGACATAGCGAGTGTCGCGGCAGTAACAACAACTCGTGCTCGGTCAAACTATTCTGAACTTGCGACCTCTTTAACTTTGACCTGTGATCTTTGTGAACATGGTCTGAGAGCCATCTGCACTAAAGGATATTGTGAACACTATTGTTTGAGAATGGATTGGCTTGAGAGTATCACTAAAAGTCAGTTGTGTGAACTTTCAGGATTTGAAGAAAAGTGTGAGCATTTGTTTGAGAGTGTCTACCCAAACGGAAATTATATCAACGTATTGTTCGAGAACTGCCGACCCTGCAGGTAACACCTTAATTTATGAGTGTCATCATCTTGTGCTCAAAAACCGATCTGAATTTCTCGAGGTTCTTAAACTTTGACCATGAGTGTTGACCCTAACGGGGATTACGTAACATCGACCATGGGGTTTGGCGGCATCAACATGCGCTCGCTCAGACCTATCTGAACTTGCTGTGACCTTTAGAGTTCGTTCTGCGAGTTGTCACCCCTGGGGGAAACTGCAACTCAAGCGTAAATTGGTCTGGAAGTGGATTGAAATCCACATGCCCTCAAGAAAACAAATGCAAATGTGACGTACGAGCTACTTGTGCGAGGGCAATATGACTAACCTTGCGCAGGTCTGTGAGATTGGAACTGAGAGCTTCAGTTGCGATGGTCTTTGATTTTGGACCTTACGGCTTTCAGCCGTAAGGTCCAAAATCATAGACCAGCACAAATTTGTTCAAAATGTCACTCTTGCACAAGAAGTGAACTGAAAGCTGTGCTTGGCGAAAACGACAGGAAATGTCACATGCGACTGGTCTAAAGAAATACACTCTGCGGGTTAGACGATGTTTGTCGTGTAGTCTGTTGGCCTGCGCTCTCATCTATTTTGCTGACCGAATGTCTTGCGGGCCAGTGGGTGACAGATTCTGCACTCAATGATCTCAATAGCATTATGTGAGCCGAAGTGACATAATGCGCTTCTGTGAGAATTGAAACACTTAAAATAGGGTCGGTTCCAGATTTCGTTGGTTCTTTATGTCTTTGACGCGATCAGTCAATATATGAATGTGAAAAATCCCCGAGGCCTTTTCTTCTTGCATCATTTCTGTTGTGAAACAAAGATCTTTATCGGGGCACGAATTCATATCAAAACTTTACTTCATATATTGTGAGGCGGTGTAACGTCTTCTAACGACCTCATCTAATCATTTGTAAGTGTGTAACAATGTTAATGTTTGGAAGAAGATTTAAAACGGTTCCCTGCGTAAGCGTTTGTCTTGAAGTGGATAATTGGACATTTCTTCAAACAAGACAATAAACAAGAGAAAACAAAGTCAGTGCAGGGAGGAACGAGATCTCTACAGCTGTAAAATATAGCCATCCCGTGCTGTGGTCGGAATTCAGCGTACTATCAGTTTGTATCCTTACATTTGACTGCTGTAGAAACATAAAATACCCAGTGCGCAAACGGACATCTGGCCGACGTCGCCCACCCCCCAACCCCCCACTCCCCTTGACCCGCGCACGGCCGTGCGCGTGTCAAGGGCAACCGACATCGGCCTGATGACCTCTTGCGCATTGGGGTAGCGTCTTTGTTTGGAGCACATTGAGCCCTGCGGTCGAATGCTCAGATGGTTTGAGTCCACTTCTGTTGACTTCCTTCCACTAACAGGAGAAAGACTGACCATGATAGTTCAAGGGCGGGTCTCGAATAGCCTTCGCCTCTTGGCACCATCATCTTTCTGGCACCACCCTTTTACCGTTTCACTGCCGGAGACGTTATGCGAGCACCACCCAACTGCATGAGGCAAAGAACCTAATGAGCCCCCGCAGATGCGGGGGCTCGTGAGTTTTTTTTGCATCTTGCTGACACCTATTCACATCCGTGATCTCCGAAGTGACGGGCTATTCACTCTTGACGTTGACCTGCTTTCAGAGAAGCAGATTGCGTTCACTGACAGTGAAGGGGTTAAACCATTATAGTCAGTGTTTGTCGTCTTGTAGGGTATCAGGGCATCATACGTTAAACTGCATGAGTAGGTCTGTGTCTGCCTACTAATCTAATCTGTGTCTGCCTATTAATGTTGCTTTTTTAAGCCCATGATTGCTACTGACCATATCGCTCGGCTCAAGAGACGCCATACAAAAAAATACCTACAGAAATAGTTGTTTTACAACTAGAAATAAAAAACATGTCAATTTAGAAAGTAATAGTGTTAACGTTCTTTGTGCAAACGAAAATGAAGACCTATGTGTGTGCATAATGTGCTCCAAAAAAAATTTCTTTTATCATGACAACTCATACTGTGACTAATTAATTAATTACTTAATAATTATATTTATAAAGCGCAAACTCCCTGCTGTGCAGGCTCTAAACGCTGTACAATGCAAATCAAAATGACGAACTACAAACACAAAATGAATAGACAGCGGCAACACAAAATACAAACATGACAATACAAATTCAAAACTCAACAGCACATACACACACCCAAAGCACAACTGAGCAACCAACACAGCATAAGCTGGCACAGGGTCAGCATGATAATCTTGTGAAACAGAACAGAGACTGGAATTTGGTAAGACAGAGTAGTAGGATTGGAAAAGATGTGTTTAAGCTGACTTTTGAAAGAAGTGACTATGGGGGCATTACGAAATGTGCTTCGGAAGCGAATTCCAAATGACTGGGGCCTGGAAACAAAAAGTCCTTTGAGCAAATAATTATAACGAAGGGAAGGATCAGGTTTTTTTTCCTTTCAAATATGGTATTTGTCGAATGCGAATAACCCAGGGCTTTCGATTGTGTTCTTTATGCGGAAACTAGAGTAAAAAATAAAATCTTTACAATCCAAAGAAAACAAACGAAAAACAACGGTTTGGACTCTTTTGCTGAGTATAAAGAAAACAATGTTTCGGCTCTTGAAAGAGCCGAAACATTGTTTTCTTTATACTCTGCGATGAAATACGGGGGAAAAAATCGCACCCCACCCCCCACTCCCACCCCCACCCCCATCCCCCCCCCACCCCGTCTCGCCCTCTTCCTCCTCGACATTTTCCTTCACATTAACATTTCCCATCGGCAAACCTTTTTTGTTAATTGCTGTTGTTTGTGTTTTGCAGGTACGTTCACCATCAAATTCAAACGGGAGTTCATCCGCTGCTGCTTCTGCCTGCAGCAGAAGTGGTCCCGGAGAAGGGGCGAGAACTCTGCTCACAGGGCGGCGCTTCTGTACACCCACCGCTCCACCAATCACCGCAGCTCAGAGTCATCTTCCTCGTGCAGAAACGAGCAGCGGTCTGCTCCCAAATCGTACGCGTCACACAGATCCTGCGAGCCGCCGCCCAGCATGCACGCGCCATCTTGTTCCCCTTCCGGTTTCGCTGGTCGACTTCCGGGGACATATCAAGCGCCGTTGGCAGGGTGTGGGGGGTCGGACGTGTCCACTGAGTGCTCGCGGATGTCTCTGAACTCTCTGGGGCGGGATCCGCCTCCAGACAGGGCCAATATCAATAATTTTGTGAGGATAGGTTCGTCCGAGTACTAACTGCAGACCTGAAAGGTAACTGCCGTGCGCGTAAAATGCAAGACAACAATCAACAAAGATAAAAAATACGCTTAGCTGAGGGGAAAAGTGAACACGATTCAACTACAATAGACACAGATCCTCATGAGCCCCCGAAGTTGCGGGGTCTCGTGGGGATCTATGCCTATTGCTGACCGACAACACTGTAAAACCACGTTTATAATAATAATAATAATAATAATAATAATACCGGTTATTATATAGGCGCTTTTCCCAATTCTGCGAATCGGCTCAAAGCGCCGCGAACTAAACCCAACACGCACGCTCACGTGACACACACGCATACACACTGAAGACAAACACAGTACAAGACAAACGCGGGACATTCACGTGGTGCGAAGGGTCAGCTCAGCTACTGAGGTTTCGGAAATTTTGATCGCTTCTCGGACGGCTGGAGTTGTTTGGCGTTAGATTAACAAAGACTTCAGAAACACAGTCTGCGTTATCTGGCAGTGAAGGTCTTCAGAAAGACTAAGACAAAATAGTTCACAAAATGTTTGTTCGAGTTTTTTTAAGAGGGTTTTTTTTTGTTTTTTTTTTTTTTTTTTTTTTTTTGGTTATTTTCTCATGAGAATACCAGCTGAAAAAGATGTGCTTGCAGTCAGCTCATCTAACGTAGTGAATACTTCACGCCTGATCATAATGGTAATTTATTAAGGTATTTTATTTATAGAAGTGTTTTATATTAAAGTGTTTGAAGCGTTTAGGTTTTTTGCATGCCTGATTTTGAAGCGACTGCTGGTAAAAAGCTCTTGTGACCGTGGACATATTTTTTTTTTTTTTTTTTTTTTTTTTTTAATGAGTGATTGATGAGGCCATGTGTTGTATGGGCAGACAGTGAATTTCCCCGTGAGGGATTAATAAAGTATTATTGTATTGTATTGTATTGTATACTTCTCTGGCGGAAAATGAAAAATAACGAGTGGACATGCAAGAAAGTTGTAATCCAGACCAAAAAGGTGACTGCCTAGCGTGTCATATGCAAAGAAGTACCCAACGGAGAAAGAAACACGCTTAGAAAAGACGGGTACAACACAATTTATTAATATTTCGGGTAAATACCCTTTGTCAAAATAGACAAACAAACAGAGAGATTAGCCGCTACTTATCTTCATTGGCAGAAGGAATGTGGCAACTGAAGGAGGTGACGTAATATAAAAGAAAAGGAAGAACAAAAGTGCGGAAAAATTAAAAATGACGTCAATGAAAAATCGTAAGAGAGAGACTCGGAAAGAACCTGAACACGAGAGACAAGAGTGTGTGCAAGCACGTGCAGGAACGAGCAAGAGAAAAGGCGTGTAGGTGAGGCAAGAGAGAGAGAGACGGAGAGAGAGAAAGAGAGAGAGAACGAACGGGGAGTACCCTTGGGCACGAAGTGGGCTGAGTGTCTAATACACAAAGCCTGCTAAACACCAACCCGAAGGCAAACTTTATATCACCTTCAAGTTGAGGACTACCTCGGGGAAAAACGGGAGGACCCCGGGAAAAAAAAACCCCAGCATTTAGCACGGTACACAACAAGTAATAAGTCATTAAAACAAAGCAAATAATCAAATTCAGTAAGAGAATATTGGTATAAGTGGAGAGTAGGTAGTTGTGAAACCGTCTTCAAGGGTAACTCAAAAAAGAAGGGGGGGGGGAGAGAGAGAGAGCGAGAGAGAGAGAGAGAGAGAGACGGGGGCGGGGGGGGGGGGGAAGGAGGAAGGAGGAAGGGGAAGAAGGAAAAAGCGTAAAGAGAGAAGGATGGCTAGAGAGAAGTGTTAAAGGGGGTGAGGGGGGGGGGAGAAAGAGGGAGAGAGATAGAGAGAGAGAGAAAGAAAAAAGAAAAAAAAGGTGGGGTGGGGGCGGAAGACAACCAGCCAGAGCCACCAGCCCCACCCAACAGGCACCCACCAGCCCACAGAAAAACACACAGGCACGCAACAAGACGACCACATACATCCCCAAAGGATGCACACGATCGCCCCGCCCCAAAACCGCGTATCACTCCGTGAGCCGGAGACCGGGCACCCGACAGGGAAGGGCAAGGGATTCAACTAAACGTTCGGCCAGCGCTGAGAAAGTCCCCAAGAGAAATGTACAAATCAACCAGCGCCAACCTCACCTATCTGGTTAGTGAGTAGTAAAACAGAAGCGATACAGTGAGGTAAAGGTACAGGTAGCAGACACAAGCAAGGTAAAAAATGTTAATCTTTCATATTCATCCCGTGTGGCGCCACAGTGCCCAGTTTATTAATCAGAAATGTTTCACGGTCTTTCCTGGCCCAGACATTACTGGCTTGCATAAGCCAGAGGCCTTTAACCCGAATGTCCGAGACGGAGTGGTCGGCCTGATTGAAATGTCGTCCGACCGGTCTGTTGTTGTATTGTAAGAAAGTTGTGTATTTTCGTTTGATGTCAAAGAACAGCGCATGAAGAAAACGTATTGATTGTGGCACGGTCTTTATTACGTCGAGTTGAAATTTACAACTTGGGGAGTTATTTTCTGAGGACTACATATCAGTCTACACTCCATACAATATAACGCATTCAAGGCGTGCTGCGTTCGGATATGCGGCATTATGCCGCTTATCCGAATGCAGTACGTCTCGAATGAGTTATGAATGGAAAGGCTGCACTGAACAAGCTGAAACTGAACGACGACAAAACGGAAGCCATGCTGGTAGGCTCTCGCCAGAAACTCTCCCAGCTCCCTCCCTCTCTCCACCTTCAACTCGATAGCACCCCCATCTCCCTCTCTGACTCGGCCAAGAACCTCGGCGTCATCCTCGATTCCTCTCTGTCTATGACCAGCTTCGTCTCCGCCACGGCCCAGGCATGCTATTTCCACCTCCGCCGCATCAGTCAGATCAGAAAATACCTCACTACCGAAGCTGCCACCAAACTTGCTGTCTCTCTCATCTTATCTCGCATCGACTACTGCAACTCTCTCCTTTCCAGCCTCCCTCACTCCACCATTTTCACTCTCCAACGCGTCCAGAACAATGCTGCCCGCCTCGTCCTCAGAAAGAAAAAATCCGACCACATCACACCCCTGCTCAAACTCTTTCACTGGCTCCCCATCCCCCAACGCATCCAATACAAAATTCTGTCTCTCTGCTACAAATCCCTGAACAACTGCGCTCCTGCCTATCTCTCCAACTTACTTCACCCCTACACACCTTCCCGCTCCCTCCGCTCTGCCTCCGACCCTCTCCGCCTCCACATCCCTCGCACCAAACTTAACACTTTCGGCCCCCGCTCCTTCTCCGTCTACGGTCCATCCACCTGGAACACTCTCCCACTCTCTCTCCGTCAGAAACACTCTCTCTCTCTCTCTCCTCCTTCCAGTCCGCCCTCAAAACTCACCTCTTTCAACAGTTTTAGCACTATATCACCACACTCCCCACCCCAAGCTGACCGTCGTAATGTATTTCACTGTTTGTGGTACATGAGTCATTGTCTAAAGCGTGCGCGAGTTGTGAGTGCGCGCTTAGAGTTATAATTATTATAAGACAAGCGCATTATAAATACCGTAATTATTATTATTATTTAGTATGCTTGTCCAAATTTGTCAGCTGGTGAAGTGGGCTTGCAACGTAAGAAATGCCGGAAAGGAGAACGTACGTATAGACTGTGCTCCGTGTTAACCTCTTCGCTGTTGAAAAAAGTGAACACGAACGAACTGCAAGAGACATAAACCCTCATGAGACCCTTCAGTCGCGGGGCTCATGCTGATCTTTGCCTCGTGCTGAGACCAGTTTATATCCTCGTTCTTTGGGCGATTGTCGCTTTTGGTGGTTGAATGAACACAAGTTTCAGAAGCAAACTATAGTCCAGTGGCAGGGAAGGGGTTAAGATTGCTCAATTGAACAATGGAAATCATGAACATTAATTCTCAGCAAGGGAGAAAATCCGAAGGGACTGAAATTGTGTGACAGTATTTGGCAGACTACATCTACGTTCACATCGACTGCTTGGTTCGTGCATGGCTCTCACAGAAACTGGACTTAAAGTGATAAACGCTTTTCTATATGTTACAAGAAAGGATGTGATAATATGGTATATGCTGTGTGTGTTGATCTGTGATCTCAGTCTTTTACGGTCTGAAGCAGACAGGTCTAAAATCACAGGCTAACACCTGAAAAACAATTGTCTCAATCATCTTTCATACTTTAATACAAATTACTCCACAGGCTACTTTCGGTAAACGCAATTTTTCACGATGTGTGCATGTGTCGACCCAATGCGCATTAGGCCATCGGGCTGACGTCGGTCGCCATCGGGCCGCCATTGGTCCGCGCACGGCCGTGCGCGGGCCAATGGCGGCCCGATGGCGGTTGCGCACTCGGGATGAACTGACGAGACAAGAATGATGCGTAGTTACGCGTCTTTTCTGCCCATCGGTATCGTCATTAGCAGTCAAGGGGTTAGCAGTATTAACCTCCTCTATTCTACTACAGTATTTTCCTCAAACAGAAGGGGTCAATCCTGGAAATCGACACGGATCGTGGACAAGTTTGTTTGTTTGTTTGGTTTTTCGACCGTAGTCTGTGACTTCTACTATCTCCCACAGGTTTCTTACCAATGACATTAACCCTTTCCGTGTCGGTAGAGGGTTTTTGTCGCCCAGATTCATGAAGGGATCATCGCGACAAAAACCGCTACCGACGTGCTAAGGTTAAACAACTGAATGATTGCATAAAACGAACTTGAAATGTGACCGAGTGAACGCGGCGTGCATGCTACGGGTAAAACGAAACACATTCCGACTCTGCCTAGTAAGGCAAAAGGTCCTCGGGCTAAGAACAGCCGAAGTCGGCCCATCGGGCCGACTTAGACTGTTATTGGCCCGAGGACCTTTTGCCGACCGGGCAACTATTACAACATTTGCCATGACAACATTGCATCATGACGATACGATTTTAAATCATTGAATTCGGCCCTTGTACACCTGAGAACAATGTCGATCGAAGTCAAATGTTGTCGCTCAATATCTCTCTGTTATTTGACATCGACGGCTATAATCTTTGTATTTGCATGTTGACCCACTGGCGGCAGTTATTAACCCTTGAGGGCCACCAGCCACCAGCACTTTTTTTTACAGTACCGAATAGATGACTGCATGCACATTTGGAGGTGTCACCCACATTTTGGATGTGCCACCCCAAAAACATGTACCAGTTGCAGGAGACAGATCGACCATGATAATTCAAGGGTAGTGCCACATTAGCTTGGCGCCAAAAGGCGCCAAGCTAATGTGGCACTACCCTTTAATTATCATGGTCGATCCATCTCCTGCTGTAGTGCATCGGGGCTACATGGGTTAAGAAAAAACCTTCATGAGTATTTATGAATTCATTCGCTGGTAGAGTGTATATATAATGTATATCAGCTAATGGTTTTATTCATGTTCAAAACTGTTATTGTTAAAAAAATGTTATCAGTGTATATGAAGATGCCGTGAATATACTCATGTTTCTCTCATTTCTTGTTGCCTGTTTTTGTTTGATTTGTTTCCTATTTTGTGTCCTCAAACATAAACACTTAGTGTCTGTAAACAAGCACATAGATGGATTATTTCTCTAATTACCTTTATTCTCACCAAAGTAGCTCACATCTTGTGTAAGAAACTTTTTAAAAGAAAATCATTTTTCTGTACGAGTGATTTGCTTTAAATACCAGGGAACGCCCAGAGCAATTTCTTTGCAGGAAAACGCTAATCTTGTGTTGGCATCTGTTTACAAATCAGACAGACTTATGTTCTCACGAAAATGTATCACATCTTACAATAAAACCGATATGTAAGAAATGTTGATGATTGATTTTACCCACAAAAAAAAAAAAACAACTTCAGATCACAGAAAAACCGCGAGCAAAACCTAGTTTTATTATTTTTTCAAAAAAAGAGAGGATTCATGTGCTTGCAACAGATTACAAACCAGACAGACCTAATATCACATGTCCATCTTGTTCGTGTCTTCAATCAAATGACTCACATAGGACGTATTTTTTCAGCGAAAGATTACGTAATAAACCCGCCACCCTAGGCGGTAAAAAATGCGATGGCATAAGAACTTATGTCCTTAAATAAAAGCCATAATATTTTCCTCGCCCATCTAGCTCGTTCCGTCTGCAATAGACACAGATTCTCATGAGCCCGTGCAAGCAGGGGCTCATGAGAATATATGCCTCTTCCTAGCAGAGATTTGACCCATTACTTGCGTTCCTGAAGGAGGATGTAGCCTTTCAGCGTGTAATATGACTCGGTGCCATGCCTGGAAAAATTTCCATGAAATGAGGCGGGGAAACAGATCGTTCAAATCCCCCCCCCTCACCCCCCTCCACCACACCCCCCCCCCCCCCCCCCCCCCCCCCCCCCCCCGCTAGACAGTCGACAGTAGCCGAAACCTAAACACAATTTCGTTTGCAATATTGAAGTCCACTGCAGTCAAATTTCCTAACTTCTACACAAGAAAGTGGACCCTCGGGACTTTTTTTTTCAGACAACACCATCCATCTGCAAAAGGAAATACAAGGCCCTCACGAGCATCTTTCATACTAGGGCCAGCTTTAATTATTTGTAATTTTGACACAGCCACAATTCAGGGTGTTTTCTCGGCCACCCCAAATGTGTGCTGGTGTGTGATTTTAGACCTTTCGGCGTTGAGCAGTATTGTCTAAAAACACAAACCCGCACATAAGTATGTGCATATAATTCTCTTAACTCATTCTACCCCAGACGCACCACAGCAAGATAAGGATCGACCATGATAGTTCAAGGGTGATGCCAGACTAGCTTGGCGCCTATGGGCGCCAAGCTATTCTGGCATCACCCTTGAAATATGAGTGGTCGATCTGTGTCCTGCACTAGAGTGCAGTCTTCAAAGGACAACGGCAAAATTTGGGGATTTCGGTGTTGGGGTAGAATGAGATAAGTTTCTCTCGCTGGAGCACCAAAACGTGGGTACATGGCGCACAGTCGTACAAAAGTACCCATATGCGTGTGCACATGAGATGCGTGTGCACATGAGAGTATTGAATACCATACTTGGGCGATTATTATGGCGTGAATATGCAATTGTACCGAGAAACAAACCAACTAATAAAGGTTTCACCAACCCTTGCCTGTCGCTAGCGCTTTTCTTCGCGATGATTCCTGCAGAAATCATTGCGACAAAAAGCGCTACCGACGGCCAGAGGGTTTAAAGAAGTTGATTATTTTTCCATATTAATTATTTTTTCCAGTCTTGCCATAACAACATGCAGTCCACCCATGTGTCGCATGCCATTGAGTCGGACCACTACTGAGTGATCACGCATCTGAATGTCTCTGTCCCCCACCTGCAGACAACGTTCGTGGAGTCCCGCAATATCAGAACCATGGACAAAGTGGCCTTTAAGGCGGACCTGCAGGGTCTCCTGTCTGACCTGTCCCATCCCACTGTTGACCAGTTCGATGCGTGTCTCAAGTTGGTTCTAGACAGTCATGCTCCACTGTCAAAACGTAGATCCTCATCCCGTAAGCCGTCCCCGTGGTTTACTGATGCCAGTCAGCAGCTTGGTGCCGCCAAGAAGGAACGCCGACAAGCGAAAACACTTTGGCTGAAGTCGGGTCTGACGGTCTACAAGCAGATCTTCAAGGTAGTAAAAATGGTAGTCAATAAACTAGTGCTGAATGCAAAAACGACTTTCATCAGTATGAACATTTTGGAATGCACGTAAAGCAAACAGCTGTTCAACTTCACAGGCAAACTTCTAGCAAATAAAAAACTCTGCCACATTATGTTCCTCCCATTGAGTTACCTGAGATATTCTGTGAGTTTTTCACTCAGAAAGTAGAGTCTATTCGAGACAAACCGGACTCCCAGTTATCAGTTTCACCTCAGTCATGATGTGCCCTTTGCTGGACAATTCTTCCATACCTTCAAGAGTTTATCTGAAGATGATGTTCACAAGATCATGACAAAGTGCGCTGCTAAGACGTGTGACCTGGATCCCATCCCTACCCAACTTCTCTTTGATTGTATTGACATAGTCCTTCCTACCATCACTTCCCTGGTCAATGACTCTTTGTCCTCTGGTATTTTCCCTGCGTTTTACAAATCAGCCATCGTCAAACCCCTGCTTAAAAATCCCAGTCTTGATCCTAAAATTATGAAAAAACTTCATGCCTGTCTCAAATCTGCCCTTTCTATCCAAGCTCATTGAAAGAATTGTTCTCTCCCAGCTCCTTGACCATGCAAATGCTCACAGTCTTCTTCCTGTTTGCCAGTCAGCGTATAGGCCAGGGTATTCCACTGAAACTGCTTTCCTCAGGATTGCGAGACATGCTTAGGACAATTGATGATGGACATGTCTTTGTTCTAGCCTTGCTCGATCTGACAGCCGCCTTCGATACAATAGACCATGAGATCCTTCTGCGTCGACTTCATTCCACGTTTAGCATCACGGGTGGTGTCCTGTCCTGGTTCAGATCTTACCTGACTGATCGTCACCAGACTGTTGTCATTAACAGCTACCTGTCGAGTTCCTTCTCTACTGCGCTTTGGGGTCCCCCTGGGCTCAGTCCTAGGCCCCATTCATTTCATTCTCTACATCCAGCTTCTTGCCAGTGTAATTGGGAGATTCTCGGTTTCCCACCATGGCGTTGCCGATGACTCCCAGCTGTACAAACGCGCTACTCTCGACCAAGTCCCTAGCGCCATCCTAAGCCTTCAGAACTGTATCTGTGATGTCAAAGAGTGGATGTCATCAAACAAACTTCAACTTAATGATGATAAAACTGAGTCTCTTATGATCAAACCCCCCAGATTGACCAGTTCACTTTCCCTCCCTACGTCCATGGCCATAGGAACCAGCATCATCAATTTCTCACAAACCGAAAAGAATCTTGGAGTAACCCTGTCCATGAACCAACAGATTGTCAACACGTGTCGCACAGCCTACATGGAGCTCCGTAGCATTTCTTCTATCAGACACTATTTGACCATCGAAGCCACACAAAAAAAACCTCATCTGTGCATTTGTTCTTTCCAAGCTGGACTATTGTAATTCACTGTATGCAGGTTGTCCCAAATATCAGATTGACAGCTTCAAAAAGTTCAGAATTCTGCTGCGAGGCTCGTCACCAAAAAGCGCAAAACTGATCATATTACACCTGTAATTAAATCCCTCCACTGGCTCACTGTGGCTGCAAGAATTCAGTATAAACTTTCTCTGTCTGCTTCAGCTGCATTTCCACATCAAGCCCCCCGTACTTGTCCTCTCTCCTGCAGCTGTACACTCTCTCAAGACAACTCAGATCCTCTGCTTGCGTGTACCTTTTGTCCGTGCCAAGTCTTTTGGCCAGCTGTCTTTTTCATATCTTGGGCCGCTGTACTGGAACGAACTCCCCTCCCATGTCCGTCACAGTGCTTCAAAAGACGTTTTAAATCTGCGCTAAAAACACACCTTTTCCAACTCCATTACCCCACTAATTAATCATTGACTGCCGATGATTCTGTTTGGTTTTTTTTGCTGTGGTACCTGGAATGTGTGTATGTGTGTGTGTGTGTGTGTGTGTGTGTGTGTGTGTGTGTGTGTGTGTGTGTGTGTGTGTGTGTGTGTGTGTGTGTGTGTGTTTGTGTGTATGTGCGTGTAATACTGTATACAGTTTTTGTAATAGTATTTTTTTTTAATTTGTAAGGCGCCTAGAGCTCTACCTGATGTTAGGCGCCATAGAAATCATCATTATTATATTATATTATAACCACCATCGTGAATTTTCATTAAAGTCTCATAAAGAAATGTGTGGGGGTGGGGAGAGGGGAGTGGGTGCGGAGGGGGAATTGATCCTTTGGCTGTCGGGAGCGCTAATTGTCGCGGTGATTCCTGCAGGAATCACCGCGACAATTAGCGCTCGCGACAGCCAAAGGATTAACTCATTCAACTGAGGCGTGTTGCATCCAGATCCGTATCCGAATGCAGGACGTCAGTCTGGAATGAGTTACACACATGTACGCGCTGGAAAGGTCATCGGGGATTAACACATTCTAGACGGGCCGCATGCGGAAACCCGGCAAAAAGCCGCGTATCCCCATGCGGCACGTCTCGAATGAGTAACTTCTACGTCTGAAAGAAGGCTGGAACTGGGGTGTTACAACTGTTTTCTGCGTGTATTCCGTCCATTCACATACAAAAACAGCCACAATATATCTGTTACTCCTCGCAGACGGCTC
>BTPG01000001.1:11508494-11553494 GCA_036245525.1 Semisulcospira habei
TGTTCTTTAAATTCCCACTACCGGCGTAACTGTTCAAAGATACACTTCTATAATGAAACGCTACACACAGGTCTAGATATTGTTCTTTTAGACACAGGACAATCCAGTTCAGCACACGTCGTTTTGATATCAAGTAATTTGACAATGACTCTACTCCGTTCTATAAATACAACGCTTTCAGTACGAGAAACAGCTAAAAATAGATTGACACGCTAACGGCGGAGCAGAATAAATAAGTGCGATTACGCGTGTGTGCTTTTGCTGCGTGCCCCAACTGCTGTTAAAGTTCATTAGGCGTGTCGACAAGACTTAACTCATTCTACCCCAACACCGAAATCCTCAAATGTTGCCGTTGTCCTCTGAAGACTGCATTGCAGTGCAGGACACAGATCGAACATGATAGTTCTATGGTGATGCCAAAATAGCTCGGCACCCATTGGCGCCAAGCTATCGGCATCAACTTGAACTATCAGGTCGATCCAATCTTGCTGTGATGTCTCTGGGATAGAATGAGTTAACAAACACAAATTGTGCTGAATGTGTCTTCAAATTTACGCGTAATGGTACTTTAATGACAAGCAACACAGTTGGCCCTTCAAGGCTTGAGGGAACATCTATCATTTGAGACCTTTTTTTTTTTCCTCAGAAAATGTGTTTTTCTCCCCAAAAACTAGGCTGTTCTGTAAATGCATTTAGCTCCTCTGTATCACTGCCAAACTATGTCAAAGAGTTGTTCAGCCGACGTTAACAAAAACGAAACAGAAACAAAAAGCAAAAACAACATCTCTATTGCTGCCTCTGCTGCTGTGTGCTCAAATTGGGTCTGCGATGACATTTATTGTTCTTGATAACATGGTCACGTTTCCATCTCCCTGTGCTTGCAGACACCGATATTGTTCACAGTAGTGAGGTTACGTTTGTGCCGGATGACTCCCAACAACCAACGAAAGCGAAGTCGCGATATGGAAACAGCTTGTTCCACAAGCATAGACAACACTTCAAACAGCTACAAGAGGCATAGATCCTCATCAGCACCCCCCGGGAGGGGGGCTGATGAGGATCTATGCCTCTTGTAGATGTTTGGGGTGTAGCCTATGCTTATTGTGGAAGCATTCTTGTGTGCCGTGACTTTGCTCTCGTTCGTTGTTGCGAGTCGTTCGTTGTTGCGAGTCGTTCGTTGTTGCGAGTCGTTCGTTGTTGCGAGTCGTCCGTTGTTGCGAGTCGTCCGTTGTTGCGAGTCATCCGTTGTTGCGAGTCATCCGTTGTTGCGAGTCGTTCGTTGTTGCGAGTCGTCCGTTGTTGCGAGTCGTCCGTTGTTGCGAGTCGTTCGTTGTTGCGAGTCATCCGTTGTTGTGAGTCATCCGTTGTTGCGAGTCGTCCGTTGTTGCGAGTCGTTCGTTGTTGCGAGTCGTCCGTTGTTGCGAGTCGTCCGTTGTTGCGAGTCGTTCGTTGTTGCGAGTCGTCCGTTGTTGCGAGTCGTCCGTTGTTGCGAGTCGTTCGTTGTTGCGAGTCATCCGTTGTTGTGAGTCATCCGTTGTTGCGAGTCGTCCGTTGTTGCGAGTCGTCCGTTGTTGCGAGTCGTCCGTTGTTGCGAGTCGTCCGTTGTTGCGAGTCGTTCGTTGTTGCGAGTCGTTCGTTGTTGCGAGTCGTTCGTTGTTGCGAGTCGTTCGTTGTTGCGAGTCATCCGTTGTTGCGAGTCGTTCGTTGTTGCGAGTCGTTCGTTGTTGCGAGTCGTTCGTTGTTGTGAGTCGTTCGTTGTTGCGAGTCGTCCGTTGTTGCGAGTCGTTCGTTGTTGCGAGTCGTTCGTTGTTGCGAGTCGTTCGTTGTTGCGAGTCGTTCGTTGTTGTGAGTCGTTCGTTGCAAACGAAACCACACTATTACCATTGGCTACATGCACAAGGGGGGAGGAGGGTGGGGGGGGGGTAATCGTATGTATGTGGCTGTGAAGAGTAAGTGTTCAGTTGTTTTGTATTCAGGTGAAAAGATTATGTGAACATTGTGGTGTTTTCTCGTAATAAATCACGAACGTATGACATAAACTTGGCGACTGTGTGTTTTATCAGGTGTGGTGCGGTGTGTGTGTGTGTGTGTGTGTGTGTGTGTGTGTGTGTGTGTGTGTGTGTGTGTGTGTGTGTGTGTGTGTGTGTGTGTGTGTGTGTGTGTGTGTGTGTGTGTGTGTTCATTATGACCGCCACCATCATCATCATCACCACTATCACCATCAACATCATCTTCATCATCATCACCACCATTATGACCATCATCATCACAGTGAAACCCCACTGACGTCTCCTGAATGACAATGATATACTCGAAGTGTGAGGTAGGCATATTTGAGGTCGAAAATGATAATGATAATGATAGTAATAATAAGAATATGATTATTATTATTATTACAGCAGCAACAACAACAACAACAACATAATAATAATATAATAATAATAATAATAATAATAATAATAATAATAATAATAATAATAATAATAATAATAATAATAATAATAATAATAGTAATAATATAATAATAATAATAATAATAATAATAATAATAATAATAATAATAATAATAATAATAATAATAATAATAATAATATAAAAAAAGAATGAAAATATTAGTGCATATAACTCGTGGAATTACCCCTTCCTGTCAGGGTAGGACGGGGCACGGGAACTAATTAGCTGTTACTGTGTCCAACACTGAGTAATTTCCCTTGGTATGTGTACTATTCTACCAGCGCTAGCCTCGCCTTTCTGGTTTGTGAACATAATAATAATAATAATAATAATAATAATAATAATAATAATAATAATAATAATAATAACAATTTTATCCGCTTTCGAGCGTAATAGCTTCCAAATTCGCAATACAAAGCAAAAAAGCGATAAAGCTTAGAAAAAACATAAGTCCAAAAATTTTACAAAACGCAAAAGACATCCCGGAACTGTATTTTTTTTTTTAACGCTTTCACCCTTTCAGTGCCTAATCACAAAGAGCAAGACCTAAATGTAACAAGCATAGAGCCTCTTATTGCCCCAGCAGGTGTGGTGGCTGACTAGCATCTGGGCCTCTTTCCAGGTGAATTCATATCCATCAGGCAGACGGGGATCTTCTGGCTCTGCGGAACAGCCATGGTTTGGAGACACCATTGTCAGTGGAAGCTAGCAGTGAAATGGTTAACTCCTTAGCTGCCAGTGATCACAGATTGCTGACCGACATTAGCGTGAAAAACACAAATGAAATGGGACCCCCCCCCCCCCCCCCCCAAAAAAAAAAAAAAAATGGCACGTAGAACACAAGACTAACAAGAGACATAACTCCGCATGAGCCCCACGACAGCTCAGTGGGGCTGAAGAGGATTTACGTCTCTTGCAGATGGGTAGCGGTCGTCTTGCCCCAGCATTTAAGAGGTTAAAATTCCCCGCACGCGGGAGGCACTCCATTTTCTCGATCCACGGAAAAGGGCGGGCTTGCTGTACATCATGTGGATTGAAATGTTCCGGCGCAAATTGTTGTGGCGCAGTTGCAGTGAGGTTCGTCCTCCACTGAGTGTTCCTGCGCCCCCCAGCCCCCCCCCCCCCCCCCCCCCACCCCACAGCCTCCCGTTCTGAGCTCGGTGAGTATGGATCAAACACTTGCAGAAGTGTCAGCCGCTCGGTCTGTCACAGTCTAGAAATGATCATATACTAACACTCCACTTCTATTTTTTATAGAACCTTTCAAATTGTTCAGCAGAAAATGTTTTAAAGTTTGAGTCCATTGACTTCTCTTGCAGATATTCTCTCAACATTTTTGCAACATACTCTTTACTCTGTTTTATTGGAGGGGGGGGGGGGGGGGGTAGGCGTCAGCAACAGTCTTTTAGGGTCTATCTCGTCCCGACGCTTAGCACTGTTGTCGTCTACATAGAAATGAATGGGAAATAATTGCTTACATTTTTGTTGGTGTCTTTAGTGTAGTTGTTTCCCTTGTTATAAACTTTCTTGCATTTCGGTAATGTAGGCTTTTTACGTACGATTCGCGATCTAAAGTTCTTATTTTTAAATAAATAAAATGGGGAAAGGAGTACATTTTCCGATTGTGCATAGCCTTTCTACGTGTAAGAAATGAGCTTAACTCATTCTACCCCAGACACACCACAGGGAAGATAATGCTCGACCATGATAGTTCAAGGGTGATGCCAGAATAGCTTGGCGCCTATGGGCGCCAAGCTATTCTGGCATCACCCTTGAACTATCATGGTCGATCTGTAACCTGCACTGCAATGCAGTCTTCAGAGGACAACAGCAAAATTTAAGGATTTCGGTGATGGGGTAGAATGAGTTAACACATTCAAATATAGAATGTGTTTTTATCCGAACAATCACACATTCTATCTTGCGAACTGCCTACAGGTTCACTATTATATCCCCAAAACCTTAGCGCGGTAAGACTATAACATAATTATAGTGTGGGGATGCTATCTAGGTAAAAGTAGCCTTGAAAGGTTATATATAGCTCTTTGACAAAAGGTGGGACTGTGATTTAGGACAAGGGGTTGAAAAATAAACCCTGCATTAAAGAGTTCTCTGTGGTACTGTCTGAAACCTCTCAATACCAAGCATGATTGTATGGAAGCAAAAGATAATCAAAAGCTTGGTTTTTGAAATATCTTAGTTTATATGTTGGAATGTCTGAAGTGTCGCGTGTCAAACATTACAACATAAATGCACATAAAATATTTGTTTGGTAAAATGCTGCAGACCCAAGATACTGTTTTTATATACCTTGTAGCATGCCGAAATGTAATGCTATCATCTCCTTCTGATGTCCACACCCTGAACATAATTTATGGACATGTAATGTTGTAATGTTTGATATACGACACCAGTCAGATTTTTAACAATTTGCCACCAGGCCCAATCATACGTTTTATTTTAATAGAACACATTTTCACATTCAACACACACAAAACAAGACAAGCTATATGTAAGTATTCCAAAAAGAAGACATATATTTCAGGAAAAAGATGATTTTCAAAAAAGTGTCGCGCGTCATTATTACAACAAATCACAACATGGGTCTTGTTTTCAACATCACCAGACTGACACAAACAGAAAATGACGCAAACATTAACTTATGGACCAATCGGAACAAAACATTATCCAACTAAGTCCACCGAGTCACTGTAACCTGTGCTAACGGCATGAGCTGGAGGTGGCACTTCATCGTGGACCAATCTGAACTAAACATTCACGCACAAAGGTCACTGAGTCAATGTAACCTGGGGTAACATCATTGTGGTCTGAAGTCAATAGTGCTAACAAACTTTGAACAGCTTGCGCCTTTGTGTGGACACCTTGTTCATTAACCTAAGGGTGACTTTCCTCACAAGAGAACTGTGTGGCTCCCAAGAGTAGTCTGCTACACTCCAGCACCACAGGCCATTTCTGGCTTTTGACATGAAGTGCACACAGACTACTCCTAGAAGTTTATCCGTCTCCAACACCTGACAGGGATATTCAACACCTGACCACCTGATCATGTAGGTGTTTCCTATAACAGGACACTGACGTGGCTTCCTAAGGATGGCCAAGAGAACGAAAAGGTTGGAGGTCCAGTGTTCCGCAACCATGTCGTCCCTGGACGAAGACCACATCACTGTCAGCTTCGTGTTGTTTGTGCAGCCAGGCGCACGTATGATCCTGTTGCAGTGCTTTTTATATACTGGCCATCCAAGTGATGGAAATACTGATTGCACAGCCCTGTTCAGGGCAACGGAGGCAGCAAAGAACTGCCACAAACCTGTGTAGACAGCAATCCCAACCACTGCCATGCATTCATTCCTGAAAGCATCCTCTGGTGTAGCCGTGGATGCAGAAGGTGTCAGCACTGCAACACAAATCACATGACCTTCCGCGAGGTTGTCTGATGGTGTACACCAGTTCTGGCCATCAAGGAATAATCTTTCCTGTAGACACATGGTGACAACCACACGGACACGGAGTTCAGTGTGGTAGTCCTCACCGCCAAACAGTAAAAGACTCTAGCCCTTTAAAAAAAAATCCATCACCTTCCACAGCAAGTGGTCGACACCTGCCCCTCATATCTGGCTGCAGCAACTGGACAGATCGGAAATCTTCTGCCTTGTCCTGAAATTGGTCGTGGCCTTCGGGCAACAGAAATTGCGCCATGTCCTCTTTCAGCCCAGCCGATCTCGTCTGCAGGTCATCATATGAGGAGCATGAGGCCAGAGACAGCCTTGCCGCATGAAATAACTATAAACGCTCCAAGTCAAACAGAACGTCAGGATTTATTGACTGACGGGGATTCTCGCTGTCACCAACAATGGTGCTCGAGTCAGCCAGTAAACCCTCGTTCAGTTCAGCGCAGGAGTTACCAGGGTTGATCCACTCGATGTCGGATTCACTGCTGTTCTCTGCATCGGAGTCGACACCCATGGTGTTGTCAAAGTCTGCCTCACTGTCAGAGTCAAAGCCTGAAGAGTGTAAGGAGACATCAAGGTCCCCATCCTCCTCAGATTCTGAATCTGATACAGGCTACATCTCCTTCCTGTCAAACCTCATCTGGATAATCCTCCATGGAGGGACATCAGGTGACCTGCACAATTCGTATTGTGCTGCCTTGCACGGAGTGCAAAAACAGGACAGCTCCCTGGTCGCCAAGAGACCTGGGCCAAGTGACCGTATGTGGTGAATTTTTCTGCAGCCGGCAACTGTTGCGACACTGCTTGACGTCACAGTGCAGACAACATCCGACTCCCCCAGGTACACAAACTTCCTTGTCTTATGTTGACAGGAACCTTGTGTACCAGAGACAGACAGTGTTTCCACGCAGTGCTGATACATGTCAGCTGCAGATCTCACACAAACAGCCCCTGTGGCCAGGTCTCTTGTGACTGCCTTCTTAATTGCACCGCCTGACCAGTCACTGTCATTCTTGCCATGCCTGGAGCCAAAGAATACCTTTTCAATGGACACCCCAGGTACAGACATCCCTGAAAACAAGAGGAATGGCAGCTTCGATTTGAATTGTGCTGCACATCCATCACTGGCCAAGATCACCTTCTTCAGAACCGGCCCCAAGTCTGCAGACAGCATCTCTACCACTCTGTCAATGCAGACCTGGGATATGTGTGCATCTTTTACAAGATCATCA
This sequence comes from Semisulcospira habei, assembly GCA_036245525.1. Taxonomy (NCBI): domain Eukaryota; kingdom Metazoa; phylum Mollusca; class Gastropoda; family Semisulcospiridae; genus Semisulcospira; species Semisulcospira habei. Next base: position 11,515,651 of record BTPG01000001.1, read on the forward strand.
CTGAAGAAGGCGATCTCGTCCCTCTTCAGCTCTGGACAGTGCGGGCATCTGTAATAAATCACAGCAGGAAAAAGAGTTACCTGTTTGTATGCCCAGTGGGCACTCTGGGGTTCATCTTGGAATTTGCAGAGGAAATTCTCTGCAAAATCACAAGTGACCAGTGCCCAGCCTGATGGCAGATCTTCTTTCAGGTCATGCACCTGTTTTCGCTGCCACTCGGCAACAAAAACATGTGCATACAGTGGCCCAAGCTCTTCACACAACTCATCCACACACTCCCTTACACTGCCCTTTTTCGTCACCTTGTTCATCCTGTTGGACTTGCCCTCTTTTACATGCTGCCACTTTGACCAGCCCACTTGCTCTTCCAATCTCACGTCAAGCTCACCCAACAATCGCCTCTTTACTCGCTCAATTCCACACACTCTACACTTTCTTTCCACACACTCACGGTTTGGCTCTTCATCAAACTCGCACACACTTTTCGCTAACAGATCTCTGACACACGCACATGACGATTTATCGTCTGAAGCTTAAGTTTTGGGTTCAGGCAAATTTCACACAGGCACTGACGAAATTTTGCCTGCCCCACATATGCAACATTCTTAGGCTTCAGACGATAAAACGTCCGCAGAGACACTTTCGCAGAGGGGTGACTCTTCTTAAAGTCCCTGTAGACTTCTTTGACTGGCTTCAGAAGCTGCCTCTTCTTGTGCGACTGGCAAGGATCTGCAGATGACTGGTCCACGTAGAAATTCTGCACCAGTTGCTGCAAGCCATTTTTTTTTTCGCCGGTACAGCTTGCCAGTCTTGGACGCCCGAATAAGCTTGCGTGAGAGGCCAATTTCCTTGTAGGATGAGCTGTCAGCATTCTGAAAGGCTTGGGCAAGGCATCTCTTGTGACTCAGAGTCGACACATCCCGCTTTGCATTGATATTGCTGACATGTTTTGCCAGCATCTTCCTCGGGGACTTCTTTTCTGGAGTGTTGAAGGAAACATTTAGTTCCCGAAGTCTGCTGGGCTACCTTATCTGCGCTCTTCAGCACTCCTTACAAAGGTAAGCCAGCCTGACACCCCTGGCCCTCAGCTTTTCCTTCATACGCCTAACAGCTCTTTTAAAGCTTTCAGTGGTGGGGTAGGGGCACCCTGACACTCTCTGAGTGGCTTTGCTGTTGTTGCGCTGCTGCTCCATAGGACCTGCTTCTCTCACCACCTTCTTCTGATAGTAATATGCCATGCGCTTGTCCCGAACTCTGCGCTGTTTTTGGGCGGATTGTTGGGAGCGATGTTTCTGGACTGCCAGTCGATTGGCCTCTTTCTTTTTGACTTCCTTATCAACATCTAGCCTCGTTCTTCGTGCTGCCTCTTCTGCTGCCTTCTTTGCCCTAAACACACATACACACCCACCTATAGTCTACCGGACGTAATCAGGTCCTCTAAGCCAACAGTACCTACCGCTCAGTTTTCACAAAAGGGCAAGACAGAAGGGATCATTTTTGGCGTCGGTTAGCGGTCACTGACGCATACAAATCTGAAATGACGCATCGTTTTTGCAACCACCCGGCCAATTGACTTACTGACTTTTTGTTCGCGCGATCAGCTGGTGAGAATCTAGACCGAGTATTTTCCAAAATCCCTTATTACGATTTTTGTGACCTGGTCAAATGACCTATAGTATGATATGCTCCGCCATGAATGATCCCTGAACATATTATCACTAGAAAATATTACAAACAAGATGGACACTCCCTTCATGCGGTCTTTGAACTTATATGAATGACGTCACGCATACACACACACACACACACACACACACACACACACACACACACACACACACACACACAAATGTCAAAGTATAATCAAACGTTACTTACAGATATCGTTTCTGGCGCTCCAATGCCTTTTCACGATGTCGTTGAAGTTGCTCTGGTGTTTTCGCTTTCTGTCGATTCTTTCGGGCAATTTCTTTATTTTCTTCTTTCTCTTGTTGAAAGCGCTCAGGATTCGTTTCTGCCAGCTTCAATCTCCGCCTCCGACACCTTTCAGCATTAGTCAAAGGTGGTTGTTTGGGCTTCGTCATAGTGGACCCGAAAATCAAGGAAACACGTCATTCAGTATGCCCTTATTCGATTTCAACAGGTTGACTATTTCAGGACTAGACTGTATAAACTAAAGCAGATACTACTTACATATCACTGTTGACGCATCTAATGATAAATGATACAATGTAGCACTGCTATTTTTATATCTCTATCAAATACAATCATGAGTATCAAAGTTTAACCCTGTAAACCTCATACAGCACTGCTGAACTGAGATGCAAGTGGTTTTAGGGTTAAAGAGGTTAATGCTGGTTTCCTTTGTATTCAGTTGAAACTAATTGTTTTTCCCCTTCACCACGTGTTGTCATATTGACGTGCGACACCATTTAGGCACAAACAAAGGAATAATTCACCCCATAGTCAACAAAATCCTACATCCTTAGTTCAAATGTACGGCATGCATACCAAAAGTTTTACTCCACCATCTAGCAGGTAGACATTTTATAAAACAAAGCGCCAAACTAACGCACAATAATACCTTGGTGTCGAGCGTCAAAATGACAACAAAAATGTGTCGAATGTCAAAATTACCACAAATGCCTTTGTTGTAAGAAAAGAAGGAAACCATTTCTCTATTCATTGTTCTGTCGTCAGAATAAGATTTTCATCGGCTTACTGTATGAAGCTGACCAAAATGAAATGAACGACAAAACCTGCTTTGAAGATATTTGTACAATATACTGCACGTTTTGGTGTCGGTCGTCAAATGTGTCACACGTCAAAACAAGGAATTTATATTATGACATACCTTCAGGCGCTGACAGTTCTTCATCAACAGCAAAACTCGTACGAAATGCATGCGACCACAAGCCAACGTATAACCGCCGTGGGTACCGGAAGTGAATACCATCGATATTTGCGATATCTTCGCAATGCGAAGGAATATTTTGGGATGGGTTTCGAATGTCAAATATTACATGACACATTTTCTGGACGGCAATAATCGCAATTAAAAAAACAGATAAGGATACGCTCAATACTTGTAACTTAATAATGACTCACAATCGTATCGAGAGTACACAATGACAACCTTCTTGGAATCTCTAACCCAAACCGTTTATAAAAAAAAAAGCACACTCGCAGTTGCGACGGCGGTCTTACAACGAGGTTTGACGTGTGACACGGAAAATTTGAACGGCCAGAAAGACGCATCAAGAAATTTCGATCCATTCGGCAAGTTTGTTTATGTTAATCGATGTATCTTTTGATCACATGCTTAATTTTCAGCGCTTTAATCAAACCTAGGCTGAGCACGACATCTTCGTTGAGGGCCACCTACGCAATGTCCGTTTTCGACGCCTTGATTTTTAAGACAATTTTGTACAATATTTCACGTGTAGAACAAAATACTAAACATTGTGGCTTGCAGTGATCCCCACTATCAGTACATTCATTCTGCCACACAAACCACAGGAGAACACGGGTTTCAGATGTTAACATAATGTTTATATTACAACTTTCATGAACACCCTCCCAGCACCCCACCTTTTGGCACTGCATTGCTAGTGGACGCAACAGCGTGTCGTTGGAAGCAGGAAAAATTATAAAAATTCTGCGCCGAAAATCCTCATCAATCATCGATATATATATATATATATATATATATATATATATATATATATATATATATATATATATATATATATATATATATATATATATATATATATATATATAATATATATATATATATATATATATATATATATATATATATATATATATATACAATATAAGTTATTGGTCGGAGGGGTTCGCTACACGGACTTTTGTAGGCCTGAGGGAGGTCAAAGGAATCATTGTACCCCGAAGGCCGAAGGCCTGAGGGGTACAATGATTCCTTTGACCTCCCGAAGGCCTACAAAGGTCCGTGTAGCGAACCCCTCCGACCAATAACGTATTTGTTTTCCTTCCTCCGTTTATTGTTTAGAAAAAATCCGGTTTATGAAGACGGCCGCTTCTGTGGCAGATAGGTGACACCATTGAATATACATGTTCTGCCGGGGATTCCCAGACTGTGACGTAGCAAGATTCCGTGTCAGAGCAAGTCTTGTTTTCGCGAGTAAAAAGCTAATCTTGGCTTGTGTACAGAATGATTCAAGCTGCAATGTCTACAAAAGGTCGTTAAAGTATTACAGTGACAGTGCTTCTTGACTGCTGTGTGATTCAGAAAAATTAAGAACTTTTTGATGAAGCGATCGGCATTTGACCACTGATGTGACAGCTTGTGCAAGTTAGCATGGCCACGGTGCCTCGTGCTTTTAGATTCAAGATGTCAGAAGGGGATGTGTGCAGCAGATTGTCGTTGTTATATCCTAAAGTGTCATGTGTGTTGGGATATCTGGAAAAAGGAATACCAAAACAAAACGCTCGTTGTTAACAGCAGGACTAGTGCTGAGACTGATGGATTTTAAGGTAAGATTTTATTTTACAGCGTAGACATGATGTCAGATAGTCTTGGAAAATTCGGGAGATGATTTTCTTCAGATAGTCCCGCATTGAGTGACGTGAAAATTTGGCAATAGCGTGCTTTGTGTATAGTGTTGCTGGGTGTGTATTTTCGTTTTAGTTCTTGAATTTGTTGCTCTGTGCTTTGGTGAAATTGTGGCATTTTGCCTGTTGGTGTTTGAGCAGACGACAGTGCCTGGCTTGCCGGTTTGCACGGATTGTGTCTCTGATTGGTTAAAAGAACAACTCCGAAGCTATTTTTGTTCCGTGGTTTCCCGAACTTTGAAAATGTCTCGGTGGAAGGCTTTTACTGTTTGCGCTATGTAATTAGTGGTGAAATGTTGTTTAGTTGGCTCCTCATGTCGTAAAAAATAAGGCAGATGATGTGTATTACGTCAAATAGGACTACTTTAGTGCGTTTTTTTTCTGCTATTTTGTCGAACCGAGTTGCTATCAAGACTCGAAAACGAGGTCGTAACGCGTCATCGAGAGGGCTAGAAAACGTCCGCCATTTTTCGCTACAGTGGTTTTTATATCACGGTCACATGGTACAGTTTGCGCTAAATTTACTGGTCGTGTGACGTAGGGAGGAAAACAAATAAATATATATATATATATATATATATATATATATATATATATATATATATATAATATATATATATATATAATATATATATATATATATATATATATATATATATCGGCGCAGAATTTTTCCTGCTTCCAACGACACGCTGTTCAGTGCGTCCACTAGCAATGAAGGAGTTTTAAGCCCTTAGCTAACCAACCAACCAGTCACATGTTCCCGATAGTCAACGGTGCCATGGGGGGTGGGGGGGAGGGGGGGTGTGAATGGGGCTTGGGGAATGTCTCCATCGTCCGGGAGATGTGGAGGCTCGTGAGGTTCTTTGCACATTGCTGGTTCCTATCTTTATATCCCCGTTCCTTCAGGAACTGACGGCGTTATTAGGCGCTGCATTTGACATGGTTTCCAAGATAGGCTAGGGGTTAACCCCTTCACTGACGAGCAAAAATGAACACGCTTCAACTGCAAGAGACATAGGCCCTCGTGAGCCTCCGCATTCGTGGATGTATGTCATTGCGTTGTCACCATAGATTTGTATACGAGACACACAATAAATCACGCACAATTTATCAACACACACACACACACACACACACACACACACACACACACACACACACACACACACACACACACACACACACACACACACACACACAATAATAATAATTTTACTTTTGTTTCACAAATATTGTCATTATTAATCGCTCCAGTAAATAAGCGGAGAAAGAAACACGCTTAGAAAAGACGGGTACAACACAATTTATTAATATTTCGGGTAAATACCCTTTGTCAAAATAGACAAACAAACAAACAGAGATTAACCGCTACTTATCTTCATTCGCAGAAGGAATGTGGCAACATTTGCCTTTTTAAACTCTCCCTACCGTCTGCGCTGCCTGTAGCTCTTGATATTGAATGTGTGTTGCTAAATGGTTTTAGTTTTATTTAGGCCCAATGTCGAAGGTTTATTTAACGTATTAGACCGGCAAATACCCTTTGTCAAAATAGACAAACAAACAAACAGAGAGATTAGCCGCTACTTATCTTCATTGGCAGAAGGAACGTGGCAGCATTTGCCTTTTGTTTGTTTGTTTGTCTATTTTGACAAAGGGTATTTACCCGAAATATTAATAAATTGTGTTGTACCCGTCTTTTCTAAGCGTGTTTCTTTCTCCGTTGGGTACATCTTTGCATTTTACACGCTTGGCAGTCACCTTTTTGGTCTGGATTGCTTATTCAATATTTTGTTTATTTTTTTTTCACAAGCAAATTATGTTGTACCCGCCTTTTCTAAGCGTGTTTCTTTCTCCGTTGGGTACTTCTTTGCCACATTCCTTCTGCGAATGAAGATAAGTAGCGGCTAATCTCTCTGTTTGTTTGTTTGTCTATTTTGACAAAGGGTATTTACCCAAAATATTAATAAATTGTGTTGTACCCGGCTTTTCTAAGCGTGTTTCTTTCTCCGTTGGGTACTTCTTAGAATATTGAATGTATGTCGCCTGCCGGTCTAATACGTTAAATAAACCCACGACATTGGGCCTAAATAAAGCTAAAACCATTTAGCAACACACATCCAATATCAAGAGCTACAGGCAGCGCAGACGGGAGGGAGAGTTTAAAAAGGCAAATACAGGTGAATGGACCAAGGGTAGACAGAAACACATGCCCCAGAATAGAAGGGAACCCCACCCTGTGGGGCTGACCAGTGTGACCCTGGGAACTAAAAAGTAGTTAACCCCACCCAAGTCCCCCAGGGTGGGGGCGGGGGGGGGGAGGAGGAGGAGAGAGAAGGAGAGAAGGAAAGTGCATGTTCTCTCACCGTTCGCCAAAATATCAACAACAGGTGGGGGGGGGGGAGGGGAAGGCGGGGGTGGGGGGTGGGGGGGGCGGTGGAGAGAAGGAGAGTGCGTGTTAAGACTCTTTCCGTTCGCTAAAATATCAACAACGGGAGGGGGGGGGGGGTGGGGGGTAGGGAGCGCGTGTATGAAAACTCGCCAAAGTTTTAAACGTGGCGGAGGGGGGGGGGGGGGGGCGGGGGGGGGGGGGTCCAAACACCCCAAAAAGGGACTTTGTTATAGCATTTTCTAAATGTTTTGTCGGGGGGGGGGGGGGATGTTTCCAAAGCAACCTGTTTAGGCCTACGGAGACACGGAATGATTAGTTTTGTACGTAGGTTGTCCATTACCTTACTGGCAAAAGGTTAAAGCCGCCTAAACGATCTGTGACTACAAAAATGTACAGCAATTCATGTTTAACACATTCTACCCCAGGGCCGAAATCTCCAAATGTTGAAGTTGACGTGTGAAGGACTGTATTACAATTCTAGAGACGGATCGAGCATGATAGTTCAAGGGTGGTGCCAGAATAGCTTGGCGCCTATGGGCGCCAAGCTATTCGGGCAACACTTTTGAACTATCATGCTCGATCCATGTCTTGCTGTGGTGTGTCGGGGCTGAATAGGTTAACTCATTCGCGGCCAGAAGCATCCGGATGCGGCTGGCCGCGAATGAGTTCAGTAGCACTCTTTGTCGGGGTGATTCCTGCAGAAATCACCTACCAACAGTTTGTCGGCAGGTAAAGGTCACGTATCAGACGGTGTGCGCGTAATTCCAGGCGTTTCAGTGGATCTTACCAATGCCAGTTCTGGATACTTTCGCAACATCTTTATTTGCTGCAGTACTCTCGCGTTGTGCAGCAACTGCTTTTCTGGTTGCTTCATGATCTGACAGTCATCACGAGTAATGGTGAAGTCAGCGTTCCACCTGGAGGATGCAACGAAGTAAAGCTCATGACTAATGACAGCATCACAGAATTGTCTTATTTGTGTTAGAACTTCCCGGAAAGCGTCTACTTCAGCTTGAAACAGTTCTCCTTCTGCCTCGACCTTCTGGTCAAAGAGCTCTAGAAAGTAATTGTATAACGCTATGTCGAACTGGTTGACTTTATCGAACTGTGCCTTTACCGTCGGATCTGGGTTCTCTTTCACAGTATAATTATTCTCGTTCAGTTTCATATATAATATGTCCTTGGTTTGCCATCGTAAGTATCTTTTCAACAGAACGAGGGACTCGTCAAACCTTTCTGTGATTAGAACCAAGTCAAAAATTTTGTTCAGTGTGTTTAGAAAGATCGGGATATAAGAACTGTTGGAGCTCTGGCGTGAGGGTAAGCCTAGATCAACACTCATGCGGTTGTGGGTGTAAGAATGCCGAGGGTTGCTCGGCTCGTAGAAAGATGAATTCAGGACAAGTTCATGAAAACTGGACACAGACGTAAGATATCTGAGGCTGGTCCTATAATAATTGAAGGCTGACTGTGTTTGGTCCCACGGCTGACGGAGAACAGCGATGTACTTGGTGTCTTCGGGAAAGTAAGGGCGGATTTTGTTGACGTTGAACACGATGTGGTTACACAGAATGTCAAATACAAATGGCGGTGACCTAGGGTGGTCCACAATATAGGTGGGACGCAGGGAAGACGAGTACTCGCTGATGATGTTGCCATTGCGCGGGAACATGACGTTCAGATCCCGGGACATGGCGAAGCGGACAAAGATGTTGAACAACGTTGTGCTGGCGCTCTTGTGAACCTGCACACACAAGCAGTATCCTATTTTGCGAACAGTAAAACAGTATCCTACTTTCATATTTAGCAGCACACATTTATCTCATTCAGCCCCAACACACAAGCAGTATCCTATTTTGCGAACAGTAAAACAGTATCCTACTTTCATATTTAGCAGCACACATTTAACTCATTCAGCACCAATACACCACAGCAAGACATGGATCGAGCATGATAGTTCAAGGGTGGCGCCAAGCTATTCTGGCACCACCCTTGAACTATCATGCTCGATCTGTCTCTAGAACTGTAATACAGTCCTTCAGAAGGCAAACTCAAAATTTGTGAATATCGGTCCTGGGTCAGAATGTGTAATATATTTAAACATATCGCACATGCATACGCGGCAAATTACCTCGTGTTCGTATACGGCACGTCGTCTCAAATGAGTTAAAATTAAGGCGACCTTCTTTTTCAGGTAATATCTCTTTAAAAATGTTTAAGTTGACATGAGACATGTGCAGTAACTTGAGTGCATTAAAGTGGGGGCGGGGTGGTGGGGATAAATAATGAAGGTGACCACATTTCACACGACCTAAAAATTCCGCGCCAAAATACATGACAAACAGAACCAGACCAAGTTTTGGGTGATCACAAGACTGAGTTACCTCGGACTAAGATATGTTGAGCACACGACCCACAAACATAACTAAACTGTTGCGGGCCAGCTAACCGACAACAGAGGTGGGTTAGTGACTTGTCAGTAATCGGGGAGTTGACACGGGACCACATACTTGTGGATAGAAAAAAAACGATTTAGTTCCGCGCGTTTTGCCCTTTAACCCCTATCATACTGAGGCTAAAAGCTTCAAATTTGTACACTGCCATATGCAAGCTACATGATAGTGCTTACAGACAAGGATAGAGACCAATGGCTTTAGTTCAAGGGTGGTGCCACAATAGCTTGGCGCCTAGATGCGCCAAGCTATTCTGGCACCACCCTTGAACTATTTTAGTCCGACTTATTTCTTAATAATAATAATAATAATAATAATAATAATAATAATAATAATAATAATAATAATAATAATAATAATAAATTTATTTCAGTTTTTGCAGGCCATCAGGCCCATATGAACACAAAATACAATTTACAACCAGAAAATACAGGAAGGTGGTTGTAAAACACACTCATATAGCATTACATCAGCGCACATAAATAAACAAAAAACAAGAAAAGTTCAAAGCAAATCCCTCTAATTCCTTAATTTAAGGCAACCTGAAATATACATAGCAACTTTAAAGACCAGTTTATCATGTAGGTTTCCGACTTATTTCACACACTGGTGTATTCCGAATGATAAGGGTTAATATATAAGACAGTGTTGGCTTTGTTAGGCTCTTGACTTTTTTCTCTGCTCGGTTATGTCGTTAGATGTTACTAAGCCGATCCTGGGAAGTAGAGTGCAAACATGAAACTCGTTTGCATACTCGGTCCGAAACATCGCGTCACTTGCATGTGTTGATGTGGTCATAGTTTCATTCTGCCATTTGTTTTTGTTTTTCAATTCCTCTTGCCGACAAAGTTATATTGGTTCCTTTCCGTGTCTGATTTATTGCCTTTTCGCGTTGTTAACTCATTCAGCCCGGACGCTAATAATAATAATAATAATAATAATAATAATAATAATAATAATACCGGTTATTATATAGGCGCTTTTCCCAATTCTGCGAATCGACTCAAAGCGCCGCGAACTGAACCCAACACGCACGCTCACGTGACACTGACACACACACACACACACACACACACACACACACACACACACACACACACACACACACACACACACACACACAGTCACTGAAGACAAACACAGTACAAGACAAACGCAGGACATTCACGTGGTGCGACGGGTCAGCTCAGCTACTGAGGTTTCGGAAATTTTGATCGCTTGTATTTGAAATTTTATAAAGTGGCCTGAAACCGGTACCATAGGGGAGGGGGAGGGGGAGGGGGAGGAAGAGCCGGAGTACCCGGAGAAATGAACCCCTGACGATCCGCCCGAATTAACGGTGACACTTACTAGAGGAGAAAAGTCCGACGCCGGAACCCGTAATCGAACCTCGCACCTTTAGCATTGGTGGCAGGCGCCTTAACCACTGCACTGACCACGGACCGCCCCACTGCCCTTGAATTATCATGATCTCATTCCGGCAACTGGGGCATAGTCATTAGATGACGACTCCAAAATTTGGGAAATACAGCCGTCGGGCTGAATGAGTTAAAATGCTCGAGAGGGTGACATCTGTCCCAAAATAATCAATGACGTAGAAAATATATATTCGAGCAAAATACTGCCTATATTATACTATGGCAGCCCTTTTCCTAGTACTAGTCAGTCTCAAACTATTCCGTGTATCATAGCGAAATCGTGGGTATAAATTTGAGCTGTTTTATGCCTGGAAATGATCTCTGACTTCTCTTTATCCCGCTTCGAAAATTTCGTTTCCCTGCTGAGGCTCTCCGTGGCGCAGCGGTAAAGCGCCTGCCATCAGTGCTAGAATTATTGTGGTTTAACGCCGAGCAGGCGACTAAGGCCATCTCACGGCGGCACCAGTGCTAGAGGTGCGAGGTTCGATACCCGGTTCCGGCATCTAACTTTTCTCCACTAGTAAGTGTCACCGTTAATTCGGGCGGACCGTCGGTAGTTCTTTCTCCGGGTACTCCGGCTCTTCCACCTCCAAGATTTCAACCCACTTAATCAAATTTCAAATACAAACGATTTAATTTTTTTTTAAAAAACTCATTAGCTCGTGTTACCTTTAGCACCACGTGAATGTTCTGTGTTTATGTAGTGTGTGAGTGATTGCGCGTGATTCACGTGAGTGTGCGTGTTGGGTTCAGTTCGCGGCAGCGCTTTGAGCCGATTTTCAATTGGGGTAAAGTGTGTATTTATTTATTACTGTATCGTACTTTCTTCGGTATGTATATTCTCAGACAACGCTCTCTCTCTCTCTCTCTCTCTCTCTCTCTCTCTCTCTCTCTCTCTCTCTCTCTCTCTCTCTCTCTCTCTCTCTCTCTCTCTCTCTCTCTCTCTCTCTCTCTCTCTCTCTCTCTCTCTCTCTTTCTGTGCATCAGACCCCTCTGTGGCTCAGTCGCATTTGCTCAGTCTGGCAGTCAAGGGGCTATAATGCATAAACTACTTTTAAACAAAAACGATGCATCAGATGATACCTTGACGAAAATGATGTGTCGCACTTCATGAATGTCTGGTCCTGCGGTAAAGCGCCGCCATGGTAGCATCCATTCCTTTGATGGAACTAGTATCATACATACCAGGACAGAAAGTAGCAAAGCTAGCACAGCCAACATTCTTTTCTGCCTTGGGGCCAGTCTGAAATAAAGAGACAATCCGTCAGCTATTCATTAACTCATTCGAGACGAACGGCTTCCGGATACGCGGCTTCAGCCACGTATCCAGAGACCGTTCGCCTCGAATGAGTTAAAGACGAGAATCTGAGAAATGTGGAATGGCAACGCATGTCCCCAGTGCTCAAAGGCCATCGGCAGTGCTCAAAGGCCATCGGCAGTGCTCAAAGGCCATCGGCAGTGCTCAAAGGCCATCGGCAGTGCTCAAAGGCCATCGGCAGCCATCGGCAGTGCTCAAAGGCCATCGGCAGTGCTCAAAGGCCATCGGCAGTGCGCAGGGCCAACGTCGGCCCGATGGCCTTTTTGGCATTCAGTTTTGTCGGAACTGGTGAGAGGTCGACATAGGTCGGAAGAGACAGAGAGAGAAAGAAGTGGGTGTGTGTGTATGGGGGGGGGGGGGAGGGGTAGGAGAGGGGAGGGGGGGGGGGGTTGTGGAATATATATATCGCCTTTGTTTGAATTCAAGCACTGCTCACGTTTCATCTGGAGTTTTGTAAATCTGATTGCACCATTTAAAAGGGCATTCATATATCTTCTAATTCAGCATATGACTTTTATTTTGGGAAAAAACCTGTTGTTTTTGTGGTCTGAATCAGACATTCACCCCACAAAACCATCACTTGTACCGGTTTCACAGACGCATATTTCCCATTTATCGGCCAGTCATTTAAATTCCGAGTAATATCGTGAAAAGGAGGATTATATTTCTATATTAAATGCAACCAAAAACATTCATTTTAAGTGAAAGTTATGGATTTTATCGCAACAAAAACCGACCTACCCGCCGATTCAAAACATTTCGTTGGTCTCTTCTAAGAGTCGAATGCAAACATTTTGTTTATGAGGAATTCAAATTATCAGCTGGCATAGAGCGTTTAATAAGACGTTTTTGCTCCACTCATGCCCATGACACAGCATAATAAGTTGTACCGCAGATGGGAGCAGGGGGGGGAGGGGAGGGGGGCTGAGGGGGGAGTCAGGCGAGGGAGGGGGAGGGAGGCGTGGGTGGGGGGGCCGAGTGTGTCGAGGGTGAGATGTAGCGTATGATCTCGAAACATTTATTTTTCTCACCAGTAACACATTTTCACAGTCTCCTTGAGTCTGTGTGTGTGTGTGTGTGTGTGTGTGTGTGTGTGTGTGTGTGTGTGTGTGTGTGTCCGGCGGAAGAGTGAAGTCAAATAGAGGGGGGGGGGGGGGAGAGAGAGAGAGAGAGAGAGAGAGAGAGAGAGAGAGAGAGAGAGAGAGAGAGAGAGAGAGAGAGAGAGAGAGAGAGAGAATCAATGAATCAATGAATCAATAAAACTTTATTTTACAGCGGTTTAGGCATTGACATCGTCATCGACACAGCCATTTTACAAACCTGCCGTTGCTAACAACTACAAGACTAACTACAAATATATATACATATAAGTAAACATAATACTTGCACGAACAGATGACAACACTGCTCACATAGACAGACATACTCAGACTAACAGACACCCCCCCACCCCACCCGCCCCCCCTTCACACATAGACAGAACTAAGTAGTCCAAATGATAAATGAAAAGGATAACAGACTTAACTGGCCAGAGAAGATCAGCAACATCAGACTCTGGGAGAGAACAGAGCAGATAACAGCAGAGAATGAAATTGGGCGAAGAAGATGGGGATGGATCGGTCACAGTCTGAGAAAGCCAGCTTCCAGTATCACTAGGCAGGCATTGCCATGGAACCCCCAGGGAAAGAGGAAAAGAGGTAGGCCGAGAAACTCCTGGCGTCGAGACCTCCAAGCAGACATCAAGAGACTGGGAACCACCTGGAGTAGAATCGAAGGAAAAGCACATGACAGGAGTCGCTGGAGGTCTCTCGTCGACGGCCTATACCCGGGTAGGGGTGACAGGCGTAAGTAAGTAAGTATAACAGACTTAATTGGGAATAAATTGGACCCAGCATAAAAAAGAGACTTATAATACAAGTGGTTAAGGCATCCCTACGAGTGATCCACAAAATATTGGCAGAGACCCTTTTTAAAACAGGCTAGCGAGGAGATGGCGGATTTTACATGGTCCGGAAGGGCATTCCAGATAAGTGCCCCTGAGAAGGATAAGCTAGTTTTATATAGATCGATCCTTGGTTTTGGGACTATGAAAAGCTTTCTGATGTTTCCAAGCTTGGACTCAGACTTACGGAACAAAGTGGAGATGTATTCAGGTGTTTTGCGTTTCCACACTTTGAACATAAAGATTTCTTTGTTATATTTAAAATGACTTTGAAGAGGCAGGAGACCTGCTTTTGAGAGCTTTTCTTCAGTGCTTAGGGTGTGGATCAGGGCAGATTATTTTGGCCGCTCGTCTGTGTAGGGAATTGAGTCTCTTTAAATGGACCTCACTAGATCCATCCCATACCGTTTACGCGTAATCGATATAAGAACGTATGTGAGCGTTATAAAATAGTTTACGGGTATCTGAATCAGCCTATTTCAGTTTTGATAACAAAGAGCTTTTTGGCTACTATTTGTATGAGCTTGCCATTTTAGCTGACTGTCGATTGTAATCCCCAGTACTCGATGTTGAGTCATTTACCTGTTCTACCTGACCACCTTTAAGTGAAAGGTTAAGTAACAGAGGCGTTATCTGCTGTTTTTGGCGCGTGGCGACTACCATCGATTTCGTTTTGGCTGGATGAACGTGAACAACCATATAATTGTTTATACAGAGAGAGAGAGAGAGAGAGAGAGAGCCGAGAGAGAGATGTCATGATAATGATTAGCAGTGATGATGATGACATTGCGTGAGACTGACTTTATTTACTCGGCAACGTTTACAGTTTTGACGGACAGGATGTCACGTTGCAGACTGACTCGACTTGCCGTTGCTAGAGTGAGTTGATACCGTCGTGAGAGAGAGAGAGAGAGGGCCGAGGGACTGAGGGAGAGAGAGAGAGAATGCCTCTCATAGTTATATGGAACATAATTGTGTAGCAGTAATTCTTAACGCAAATTTTTTTTTTTTCTTCGGTGTGATGCTGACTCAGTCTGCTATGACAGCGCAAAGGTAGCCGCCGTGACTGAACTATAACTGACAAAGCCGACCTGTTTCTGTGGGTGAATAGGTGCACCGGTGGCTGCACTATGATGAGCTGAGTCATACGTCCCCAGCTAGATTCGATGGAAAATGTGGTACCCCACCCATCTGTTAGCGCGGCTTGCAGAAACTGGGTTATCAGCTCCGCCCTAGCTAGCCACACTCAAATCTCAACCGTTCCAGCTCTCTCTCCCCGATGCGCAAAGGCCATCGGGCCGACGTCGGCCCAGTGGCCTTTTGCGCATTGAGTATGGACAATATAATATGTCCACGCCGTCGAGACCTGTCCAAAACCAGGGAGACAAAATGAAGTAAAGAGGCCGGCACAGTTGCAAAATGTCATAACCTAGATCATTTTGTTCGCATTTGATTTCGCGTAAGTGTATATTATGTCACCCCTTGCTTCACTGTATTTCGGGTTTGTGTGTGTGTGTGTGTGTGTGTGTGTGTGTGTGTGTGTGTGTGTGTGTGTGTGTGTGTGTGTGTGTGTGTGTGTGTGTGTGTGTGTGTGTGTGTGTATGTGTTTTAAGTTTTACCTCTTGCCTGCGCTGCATGTAGTCTTTGATACTGAATGCGTGTTGTTAAATGGCTTGCTGTACATAAACATAATAAGTATGTGTTTGTCTCCGTGCAGCGACACTGACTTCTCCCCCCGCATGCAGCGCAGGCCTGCGTGTGTACTGCATTGATATGTTTATCACTTTGTTAGTCGATTTAGCAAGGACATGATTGAAAAAGGACTTTGTACCTATATCATTTATCCGCCTTGGAAAATAAAGTGTCGTTATGGTCTCTCTCTCTCTCTCTCTCTCTCTCTCTCTATCTCTCTCTCTCTCTCTCTCTCTCTCTCTCTCTCTCTCTCTCTCTCTCTCTCTCTCTCTCTCTCTCTCTCTCTCTCTCTCTCTCTCTCTCTCTCTCAGTCAGTCTCATAGTCTCCATTTAAATGAAAATGATTATGGTACAACATGATGTCTCAGTTTCTCACCTGGTCATTGTCCTTTCGTCTCTTGGGAGCAATCAGACTATTGCAGACAGCTTTTGGATTGCAAGGCAGTATAAATCCCGTACGTCTGAGCCGGTCCGTTGTACAATAAGAGCACTGCAGGCACATGTCGGCACAGGCACGCGGCCTGTGCCAAGGCACACTGAACTGACCTGACGGTAGTCTTTCGAGCAGATGGCCCAGTACGGCTGCAGACTTCCTCACTCGGAAAATGTAAATCGGATCGGTCTATGCCAGCAAAACAGTCTTCAGAGTCGCTGCACCCGGCCGACAGGCACAATACTGTGAATTTACATTTTTGTAGTTAGAGGGGACTTACTGACGGACTGTCTACTCTGGCCGTTAATTTATCCTCCTAGAACAGCCGGACTGATAGCCTTATCATACTATGGTGTTGGTGCAATTTTATGGCGGAAAGACAGAGATAGCGAAGACGTGAGCTGCACTTGCCCTTTATTTGGACAACCGATCAGCCTCCTATCAAAATCTGCTTTGGGAAACGGCACATGCTGTGCCGTGTGGTGGTCACTGGTAGTTGTAGACTAGTCAGTCATTCACACCAGGTAGTGGTGGGGTGATCTTGTTTAACCCATATCATACTGAGGCTAAAAGCTTCAAATTTGTACACTGCCACATGCAATCTTCATTATAGTACTTACAGATAAGGATATAGACCAATGGCTTTAGTTCAAGGGTGGTGCCAGAATCGCTTGACGCCTAGAGGCGCCAAGTATTTTGGGACATACCCTTGATTTAGCACACTTATTTCACACACTGGTGTATTCAGAATGATAAGGGTTTTAATACCGTTCTTCCCCACCACGAATTTAACAATGTCAAAAAAACTTGCACACAATGTACCGTTTTCGTGAACGGAAATCCGGTAATAAGTTGTAACTAAATCGCACAGTTGCAAATAAGATTATAGAGACTATTATAGTTGCCATACTTTCAAATAATAAATTCATCTTCAAGTTACTGAACTCGGAACTCAGGAACTTGACACAGTGTCTAACTTATAGGCCTACACGCCGGGTCTTCGCAAACTGTGTCCCTGACCACGTTCACAAACATTAACTGCACGCAACTGGGCCGTGGTGCAGCCTATGACGCGGCGTTGTTGATAAGACTCGACGTGTGCACGGTCGACTTAACTCATTCTACCCCAAGACCGAAATCCCCCAAATTTTGAAGTCATCCTCCGAAGACTACGTCAACTTGCAGTGCAGGACACAGATCGACCATGATAGTTCAAGGGTGATACCAGAATAGCTTGGCGCCCATAGGCGCCAAGCTATTCTGGCATCACCCTTGAACCATCGTGGTCGATCTTTATCTTGCTGTGGTGTGTCTGGGGTAGAATGAGTTAAAGTCCCATCTCACAGTCTTGATTAAACGTTTCATATCACATTAATACTAAGGCTCCACTTTGTGTTTTGCCGTTTGGAGTTACCATTTGTGCCATAAAATCGAAACCAAAAGAAGGTTTTTTTACGAGGAATGATCAAAAAGTAATGACAGTTGGGCCGTAAGACCAAACCCGTTAGCCCAGTTTCCTTGATATTTTCACATTTTGTAAAAGCACTATCCTCCACCGTTTATGCAAAATTTCAGCTACTTCTCGCGAAGTTCAAAGGCGATGTGGTATTCTGATATAGGTCAGGGTCGGGCTTGTGAATTTACGGCTTTTGCTAGGTTCTGGATGCGGGAAAAGTCCGTTCTGCCGGCCTCTTTTTCAGTTTCAAAAGTGTCATTCGTCGCGGCACAGACTGTCAGGTGTGATGGTTGAGGTAGGACATGAATATGTTGCTCCTCTGTTTAGGACACAGTGACCTTGGCTTTGCGGTCTCTGGCATTTTCAAGAAAAAAAATAGAGTTCTGGCCACTGAGAGTTGACCGCTGCTCATGAATAGACTTCAGCACTGCTGGACTGAAAAATAATTTCTTACATGATAGTTTGTAGTGACTGGTAAAATGACATGGACCTCTAAGTTTTAAAAAAATAGAGCAAATGTTTCGGTGAATTCTGATATCTGACAAAAGTGTCGCTAACCTCCTCTCATCAGAAGCCAACCACTCCTGTTTGCTGCGGATACCGTTACAAGACAAGCAAGCATCGTCTTCAGTGATGACATCACACGGTCGTTAGAGGCCATTTATGCTAAACGTTTTGAGCAGTTAATCTAAACAATGCATTTTCTGTTGCATCTGAGCCTCTGTCAAGAAATGGGGTATCCTTATTGCAGATAGCTTTTGGAGGTCAAGGTCACTGCGCACTATTCTGTGAGCTGTTTCAAGAGAAAGAGCGGAAGTTTAACCCATTCAGCCCTGAGGCACTACAACAGGAGATGGGTCGACCATGATAATTCAAGGGTAGTGCCAGATTAGCTTGGCGCCTGTCGGCGCCAAGCTAATTTGGCACTGCCCTTAAATTATCATGGTCGATCCGTCTCTTGCACTGGTGCATAGTCATTAGATGACACCTCCAAAAGTTGGGAAATACGGCGGTCGGGCTGAATGAGTTAAGACAATACGCGTATTTTCCTATCAATGTGTAAATAGAGAGCAAAGTTTCCTCGTTCCTGGCTGAAATCTGGCAGTCAGACCAGTATTTGTCTTCTAAGTCCTCTCTTTCAGAGTTCAATTGCACAACCCACTTGTAGTCGGTGTTAGGCAATACACAAGCACTATTAAACAATTGTAAAACTTATTTGTGTCAAATTTTCACTCTTTTAAAAATGTCGAAATAAATTTTTCTCTTGGAGAGAACTCTGTTTTCAAGCACAGCTGTTTAAATCACTTTTTTTTTAGTGACGTCACACAGCGGCATATATGAAGATAGGCCTACTAGCACCATATTGTGCACGAATAAAAGGCAAAGGCTGAAATTTGTTTTGGTAATATTTTTATGTATGTGACTTAAGTATTTTGCAAATGGCGGCCCAACTATCATTACTTTCTGATCATACCTCGTAAAGGCAGACACTATTTTGTGTGTGTGTGTGTGTGTGTGTGTGTGTGTGTGTGTGTGTGTGTGTGTGTGTGTGTGTGTGTGTGTGTGTGTGTGTCAAGTCAAGTCAAGTCAAGTCAAGAGTTTTTATTGATGTTGGCACTTCGGCCATTTTCACATGGAGAGCGTATACATATATCAGTTCAATACAACAAGAATATTACCTGGGGTATATTGACATTCCAAGTTGAAAAGACAATTTTTATAAAAAGACAGTATTATGTGACACAGAGGTAACCAATCAATCATTGGAACATATCGTTGTTTCTCTTTTTCGTCTCTCGAAACATTTAAAAAGAAACCATGCAAACTGTCTCGTTCTAGATGCACTTTCACAGGATAACAACTGAGTGAGTAAAACCCTTTCACGGTTGTTATCTACAGTTGCCCAAAAATCCGGACGCAAGTCTATATACTTCGGGCAGTGAAACACAACGTGAGCTTCGTCTTCGATAGTTTGTGGGCAAAAGGGACAGTCATTTACTCCATCAGTAACGCTTCGAATAAAACGATTCCTGTGCGTCTGGATATCACCTACTCCGAGCCTAAAGCGCACCAGGGTATCTCTGAAACATTTTATTCGAATATCTTTAAAGTACGATTCAGGCTCCAGAGTAAACTTATACGTTATGTACAGCCGATAACGCTGACTGTCCCTGAGGCCAGCGAACCATTCTTGACGAACAACATCGACAAGTCTCTGCTTAAACTCAGACATAAATCGCCTTTCATTCCCTACTCCTTGGTTCATCCAAACAAAGTTAAACCCTGTATTCTCTAGAGTGGCTCGTACTTTTGATACCCAATTTAGCTTTCCGTTGTTATCTAAATTTGACAACAACAGATATGCTTGCTTTGGTATGCGGTCGGTATCCATCTTAATAATCTTAAGCCAAAAACGTATAGTTTTCATACAACAATTCACCAACAGTGGGTACCTTCCAAGCTCGCCGTATACCATGTCAGTGGGGGTTCGGACAGGGACAGAAAGAAACTTTTTACAGGCGTACAGGTGTACTTTCTCAATGGGACTATCGTCGTGGAGGAGGCCCCATATTTCAGAAGCATACAAGAGTGTTGGTTGTACGACTGAATCAAAGAGTTTGAAAAATGTTTCTTTTGTCATACCATCAATGCGCCGCAGGGCTCTAATAATATCGGTGGTCGCTCTCTTTCCCTTAACGGCTAGCTGTTTTGCGCTCTGGAAGGTACTCATTGTCGTTGTGAAAGTAAAACCTAAATAAACGTAACTGTTTACTACTTCGAGTTGTTCGCTTCCAATAAACCATTTTTCACATTTACTCAGGAAACCACCTTTCCTGAAGACCATAACTTTAGTTTTGTCACAGTTGATTTGCAGCCCTAGTTTACCACAAGTACTAACTAGACAATTAATCTGATTTTGCAGACCAGATGGTGAACATGAAAGTAACACTAAATCGTCGGCAAAAAGTAAAACAAACAATTCCACTAGTCCTGACCACAATTGAATGCCATGTTTTCCATCTATAGATAACTGTTCAGCTAGCTCGTTAATAACGAGCGAGAAAAATGTGGCACTGGCCACGCAGCCTTGTCTTAAACCCTGGGGACAGTCAAAACAGTCAGTAAGACCATCTCGTACACGTACACGTGCTTTCAAAGAATCGTACATGGCCATAACAGCTTTAATAAAGGTGCCTGAAGCGCCTGATTTCATTAAAGCTCTCAAAAGGGTTGAGTGTCTCACTGAATCATAGGCACGCTTCAGATCCACGACTGAAGCAAGTATACAGCTTTGCAGGTTTACTCAAGTATTTCTGGGTAGCAGCGTACAGTGAGAATATATGGTCTGTTGTACTATAGCCTTTTCTGAAGCCTGCCTGTGTTTCAGAGATCTTATGGTTGTCCTCAAGCCAGCAGTATAGTCGATCATTAAGTACAGATGCATAACACTTCCCAATCAGGCTAAGGAGGGAGATTCCCCTGTAGTTCTGAGGAGACTCGCGATCGCCTTTTTTGTGAATGGGTATTATTATAGCCTCCTTCCACATACTTGGGTATGTACCATTTTTAAATAAAGTGTTAAAGTATGTTGTAAGAAAACTGATCAATAATTCTGACGCTGATTTAAGCATCTCAGCTGATATGCCGTCCGCACCGCTGGCTTTACCGACATTTAAGCGTCTCAATGCTGAACGCACCTCTTCTTCGGTAATTGGTTCATCGAGCTCCTCTATTCCGGGTAAGGCGCCAATATCGGGGGTTTCCGATACATCTAACGGGGTTTCATCACACTTGAACACTTCTTTAAAATGGTTAAACCATTCATCGTTTGTAATTACCTGACTAGCTGCTTGTTTATATTTTTTGTCTAAGCAGGTATTTATTTCTTTCCAAAACACTTTTGAGTTAGTTATTTGATTTGCTAACAGTTCTGCTTTTGCTTTTTTGTGAGCCCGTTTTTTGTTTGTGAGTAACCTCCAATACTGGCGCCTGACCTCCACAAAATGCTGACGATTGTGATCGGTTCTCTTCCGACGAAAGGTGCGCAGTGTGGACTTCGTCTTCTTTTTAAGCTGTACGCACTCAAAGTCAAACCATTCGTTCTGTCTTTTGGGGGTCCCAGTTAACACTTTCTTTTTCATGCAGTCTGCAGCCGACTGCAAACATTCCACAAACAAACTGAGTGCCCGGTTAAAGTCATACTCTATTTCCGCTGTAGCTCGTGCAAGTTTCAAAATGGATTCCCCAGAATTTAATGCATCTAAATATAGTGGTACTTTTTCCCCGTCCCAGACTATTTTCTCCACACACTCTTTCCTTTCACGTGGGCGCTCTCGGTCTGTTTGTGTCATGCGTACAGTCAGTGAGACTGGTAGGTGATCAGATTCAAGTCTGTTTTCCACGTTCAGCGAAAGAAACACATTCTGGGAACACAGTTCGTTTGAGGCACAGAAATAGTCGATGAGGCTGCTTCCCATTTGAGAAATGAATGTCATACTGCCCTCAGCGTTGAGAAAGTCGGCTCCATTTAATATTGAACAGTCAAACATCTGACAAAGATCAACTAACTTTCTACCAAATGAGTTTTACCACCTCATCCTCGGATGATCTTTCATAGATTTCTTCTCTGCTGTTATTGTTTCTGTCTGTATGAACATAACAACAATTTAAACAAGCAGTCCGTGCATTGAAATCTCCGCACATAAATACATGGAAGTCATCTCGTACTTCCCATATGTCTGACAAGCACTGTTCAACTAAGTCAATACCATACATTGAGTCTTGAGTGTTATAGTATGTAGAGCCGTATGGAGGTACGTAAATAAAAAACATAACAATGTCTCTGTCAACATTGAGTAACTGTTTTTTCATATTTAACACCACTGTATGGTCATGTGGAACATCAATCTGCTCGAGAAACGAGCAGAGAGATTTTCGCACCAGGACCATAACTCCTCCTGAACATCGACCATGATCGCTGAGTTTCTTTGCAGGGGCAAAGTAAACACTGAAATCTGAGAAAACTTTTAGTTCTATGTTGTATTCTATAAACGTTTCTGTAAAACAAACAACATCAAAAGATGTTATATAATCTATAAAATCAGTGTTTACTAGTTTTGAGAACAAGCCACCAATATTCCAGTTTAGTATTTTCAGCCTACATTGCGACTCAGTGCCCACTTTAGCCCCTGACGTGGTAGTGTCTGTGGTAGTGTTAGTAGCGTCAGTATTGTCAGTATTGTCAACATTGTCACATCCAGAAACATGGCCTAGGCCGAGTCCCTAACTGCTGGCGGTGGTCGGACGGTCCTGATGTTGGCCGCTACCCCCAGTGGACTTGCGGTGTGCAGAATTCATTCTGTCGGAAATTAGGGGTTGGTCTTTGAGTGGGGGTGGTAGTGATAGGGACTGTGGATGGAGACGGGTAGCAGGTCGGTTGGTCGGGACCTTTCCGTCGTTACGTTGGCCGCGTGACGTATTGCGCTTGTCTTTACTCGGCTGTTCACGTGCAGCTGTCGAGTGTTTTCCTGGCCCAGTAGCGGCTGCTGTGTTAACATGGTTGGTATGTGGCGTGCCTGAGGCAGGGGGATTTCCGACATCCGCTGGGGTTCCCCTACTGACGTCAGTACGTTGGGAACCCTCTAAACCCGCTGTCGTTTCGGATTCTGCTGCTGTCGATCCACCCACAGTAATATCACTGGTGATAGCGTTACTCCCGTCACCAGCGTGGTTGTCTTTGCCGTCGCTGTATGTGCCACGACCGCTAGGTGTGACCCTTGAACCGATAAAGACGGGCGACTGGTCTCTCGATACAGGCGGTGACTGAGAACCGTCGTTGCCGCCACGGTTATTGGGTGTAGACTTGTTACTAGCTCTGTTTATACCTGTATTCCTGTGTCCGGAACTGCCTAGTCTGGTACCACGACCCGCCTGGTTTAGTCCAACACCTGACAGGTCTGGGATCGGCGGGGAGGCAGCGACACTGGCGTATGATGGCGCGAGTGTGGGATTTTTGTCACTAACAGGCTGATCCCTGGCAGTATAACTGAGGGGGCTGTTGTCTCCATGATTAAAGTCCGGCAAATAGCCCCTTACTTGGTTACTAAGAGTTGGGTCATGGTACTGGTGACCTGCAGGCTGTTCCCATGTGTCTTTGTTCTGGTCCGTTTCATCATGGTCACGATCGCCAATGTTTTCATCATGGTCACTATCGCCAATGTTTTCTTTCTCTGCCCTCACTCTTAGTTTCCCATTCACAAAGTAGCCGTGTTGTCCGTGACTTTTTAGCTCTCTGATTGTCTGTCTTTGTCTCCGTGTGAAATCGGCGGATAATTTCAGTTTGTTTTGTCGCATCAATTCTTTCCCCGCTTTATTTCTCATAATCAGCATGGTGTCAGCCCACTTTTGCAACTTTATGATGAGTGGCCGTGGCCGTCGGGACTGGGTGTGGCCCACCCTGTGCGCCCTCTCTATGTCGTCTCTGTGCCAATCCTTCTCAGGGAAGTATCGCTTTAGGGTTTGCATTGCTTTATTTGTACACACTTCATAAGTCTCGCCCTCATCCTCAGGTAGGCCGTACAACATAACGTTGTTTCGTCTTGAGTATCTTTCCAACTTGTCGACTTCGACCTCTAGCTCCTTTACCCTTGCTGCTAAAGCATCATGATTGTCTGACACTTGTTTAATTTTCTCTGTATTGGCGCAAGTTACAGCATGTACAGAGGTAACGTTAGTCTGGAGTCGTAAGATGTGTGATTCAAGTGTCTCGTAGTTTGCCTGAAGTTTCTGTTCTAACTGCTGACCCTGGGCTAACACCGCACTTCTGATTTCAGATACAATTCGACTATGTTGGTTCTCAAAAGACTGTGACTGTGAATCGATTTTTGATTCTAGTCGCTGCAGCATCCCAGCCAGCTCTTGGTCAGTTGGTCCCGGGTTTGACTCTATGTCACCGCACCGGAGAAGCAACAGTCTCAGGTAGTTGGTGTTTGATTGAATAAGCACCGTTTGAAACTGGGTCATCACGGGTAAATCATCGCAGGTAAAACAGGTCAAAGCAGGAAAACCACTGGGGTAAGTTGTCAAGATCGGGTCAGGGGTCGCCTCACTCACAACAACCTGTGTGACGCTTTTCGTGTCAAGTTCGTACCATCTACCGAGTTTTGGTACACCGACACAATAACAAGTAATGATAATATCGAGACAGCTACCCAAAAGCACTGTAAAAAGTACATACCAAACAACTGTAGTAATTGTATCGGTGGGCCACAACAGAATCCCACCTGTGATTGCGATGAAAGTGACATATGTCGTGAACACATCGAGCATCTGTGACACAATTGCTGGTGATGGCTGTGTGTGCACCTCTTCTTGGTCAGTAACGTGCAGAGATGGGCCCACAAGTTGTGGAGGGCCGGGTGACCGATGTCTGTCTGCTTGGCCCGCTGGTCCGTTTGTTAAAGCCATTGGGGTCGGAAATTGCACCTTATCCGTTCGTAGTAGAAGGCTGATCATGATGACACACAACAACACACATCGTGCACGAGCTGTCCTTGCTTTCACCTGTTGACTGATGGCGTGACATGCCCGGTCGTTCATAAAATTATGAAAAGTCCATAAAAAGCTACCGCAGGATGCTCGGAACGCAGATATTTCCGCAGGCATAATCGTTCGACGTCCAGTAAAGTGTGTTTCTGGACAAACTACCTGAGATAATGTTGTGTAAAGTCAATCACTAGCACCAGCGTTCGTAGAGGACGTGTGTCAGCCATCAGCCTCGTTTTCGCTCCCCCGTGTGTGTGTGTGTGTGTGTGTGTGTGTGTGTGTGTGTGTGTGTGTGTGTGTGTGTGTGTGTGTGTGTGTGTGTGTGTGTGTGTGTGTGTGTGTACGCCCCGGTGTGTATGTGTGTGTGTGTGTGTGTGTGTGTGTGTGTGTGTGTGTGTGTGTGTGCGTACGTGCGTGCGATAGGTAATATTAATTGTTTATTACCACTGATAGTAATGGAATGCTAAGAAATATGTTATTTTGACAGCAAATTAATGTTTTTAGTTCATGGGAGATGTTCAATGAAGGTGCGCCCAAGCAGTGGTCTTGTTACATCTCTACATAGTTTCCGACCAAGTTATCAGTGGATTCGGTAAATGACTTTGTCCCAGTGCTTTATATGTGATGGGTGTATTATAAATACCGTCGGTGGGCTTCTGGTTTCACCGATTTCATCACCACGTCTATGATTTTAAAAAACGAGTCACTAAGAATTTACGCAGATTCGTCATCCACATACACTCAACCAGCATAATTATATTAACTCTTTCGAGGCGTGCCGCAACCGGATTCGCAGCTTAAAGCCGCGAACCCGGATGCGACACGTCTCGAATGTGTTAAATAACAGGCCAGCTGAACTGTGGCAACAACCACAAATGTAAGCCGACGGATACAGACATTTATGAAGAAAAGGTCCAAGCAATTTTCTCAGTGGAGGGATACGGGCTGCAAGTGTAATTCAGTTCAGACAACGGAAAGAGGGGTCTCGCAAGTTTTGCGAATAGAACTAATAATTATGAGCGTAGTAAAAGGAACCAAAGTCTCGTTCACACAAGTGGAGAAGGGAGCTGGTCTCGGGGCCCTTGGAGATCGCCCCTTCTCTGAATAGCCATTAACCCATTCAGACCTGACGCACTACAGCAGGAGATGGCACTACCCTTGAATTATCATGGTCGATCCATCTCCTGCAACAGGTGTATAGTCGTTAGATGACGCCTCCCAAATTTGGGAAATACGTGCGTCGGGCTGAATGAGATAGTCACCCTGCATAATAAACAAATAAATGAAGTCGTTCTGTTTATACTATTATACCTTTTCATTGACCATTGAAAGTTAATACGAAAGAACTGTCAATCATTACTCACAAGTAATATAAAGCTCGTTTGTTTTCATTGTTATCCGACGATCTGTTAAACTAAAACGAGGGGCGATCATTAGATTCTTATAGTTAGGCCTCAATGTGTAAATTACGTTAGCCTCATAATCAGAATTAGTATCAAAATAAACCTTCGCCCTTTATTCGTGCACACTGAATATCAGACTGGTATCTTCAGCAATACCGCATTGAGCAATCATTGCACAAGAGATTCAAATTCAAATTCAAATTCAAAAACTTTATTGTGTCAGTCTAGCCGACAAATTTTCTTTCATGTCAACATCTGTGATTGTAAAAAGCGAACTGTCAAAGGTAAACAATGTAGGCCTAATTCACTGGCTTAAGGTCTCCTTTGCGAATACTCCGCCAAACTGTGGGACGCGGTTATCCTGGATGAAATATCTGGACGTGACCTACTTTCGTGCTGCTTCATACTACCCGTGGAACAGTGGTGGTTCTCGATTTCACCCCATGCGTGTGATTAACCCATTACATCTTGAGGCTGAATTTTTGTTTAATGTGCTTATTGTTCTTTGAAGGCTACATTACAGATTAGGAGATAGATCATTTTAGTTCAAGGTTGGTGCCAGAATAGCTTGGCGCCTCAGGCGCCAAGCTATTCTGGCACCACCCTTGAACTATCCGGGTAATAAAGGACAAAGGTTGAAGAGAAAAGAAAATTATGCTAATTTTATATGTATGACTCGAGTGGATTACAAATAGCAGTCCAACTTTCATTGCTTTATTTATCATACCTCGTACGAAATAGAAGTAAAACTTTGTATGGACGCTGCACTTTCATGCTAATTTATCGAACCTTTTTTTTTTTTTTTAAAGAGTAGAACATCTTTACAATAGCTATA
This sequence comes from Semisulcospira habei, assembly GCA_036245525.1. NCBI lineage: Eukaryota > Metazoa > Mollusca > Gastropoda > Semisulcospiridae > Semisulcospira > Semisulcospira habei. Next base: position 11,543,137 of record BTPG01000001.1, read on the forward strand.
CAGGTGCAGGGGAATGATATATAAAAGCTGCATTAACATATTCGAGACGAACTGCGTCCGGATACGCGGCTTGAGCCGCGTATCCGGACGCAGTTCGTCTCGAATGAGTTAACCGCAGACATTTAACTTATCATCTGTCAGGTGCATTCAGACTTTTCAGCAAAGCACATCCAGTATTTTAAGATTACAGGCAGAGCAGACAATATGGATTTTTTTAATAGAAATTAGGGGCGAATAGGACAAGGGGAGACAGAAAACATAAGCCCCCCCAAAAAGAGAAAAATCCATGCTGTGTGACCAGGGTGGGGGAACTAAAATGTGGTTAACTCCACCAAGCTCCCCCAGGCCTCCCGGCTATGGTGGAGGGGAGGTGTGTGTGTGTGTGGTGGGTGGGTGGGTGGGGGGTTGCCCAAGATCAACAAAGCTTTCATAAACAAAATACATTTATTGATTTTATTGATGTTATTAGTATATGTTTACTAGGACCGGTGTTATAACTCACTCAGCCCCGACACACCACAGCAAGACATTGATCGAGCATGAAAGTTCAAGGGTGGGTCAAAATAGCTTGAACTATCATGCTAGATCTGTCTCTATAATTGTAATACATCTCTTCAGGGGGCAGCTTAAAATGGCTGGGCATTTTGGTCCTGGGGCAGAATGTGTTGAAAACAAATCTTTTGCCTTCTTTGGCATTTTGTACAGAGGCAGCATGCCGTAATTTGCTTGAAATATCTTGACAGATGAGAAGATGCATGTTTGGTGCTTTTATTTATACCAGCCTTGGCTTAACCAGCGGACTCTTTTTGGCCTAGTTTGAGTTGCCGTGCGGCTGGTGATTTGAGGTGTGTACCAGTTTTGCGCGCTGCCCTTGGATGTAGGGTTGGTACAATATCAGGTTCACAGCCAGGAAACGAGACGGTTGATGGAAAATGTCCAGCAACTGGGCGGTAGCGTTATTTAGTGGATTGAAAAAAAGAAGAAAAAGATCAAGTTATGACTGGGACAGAATAAGGCTAAGGCATTTCACCGGATGAGACTGTAAGAAAGGCCACTTGCGGTCCAAGGCCTAATGAGACGTGTACGTGGGCGTTCTCGCGTCGGCTGTGCGGTATCCGTCAACTTCCCTATTCAACTCTGAAAAAGAGGACTATTGACGAGTACTGGTCCCACACAGACAGAAACAAACAGTTTACACACGATAGAAGAAAAAAAAAAACACACACACACACAAACATATATCCAAGTATCTTTTGTGTGTGTGTGTGTGTGTGTGTGTGTGTGTGTGTGTGTGTGTGTGTGTAGCCGTTTCTAGAAAACGATAGTGCACAATGACCTTGACCTCCAAAACCCATCCGCGAATAGGTCAAGGGGAGACAGAATACTGAGGTCGTGAATTCCCATGACTGAACTATAGCGGCTCTTAGCGCGAGACTGAGGCGAGGAAGCAGAGTGGACTGTCGGCAAGACAGCGCGTCACTACCCAATGCGCGGCAAAGGCCTTCGGGCCGACGTCGGCTGCCGTTGGCCCGCCGCGCACGGCTGTGCGGCGCGGGCCAATGGCGGCCGACGTCACCCCGATGGCTTTTTGCCCACTGGGTACGGACCCCGGCGATCCGGCAGCCCGCGCCATACAAACAAAATATTTCCGTGACTGAAATCGCCCAATATTAGCAGAGTTTACAGATAGGATGCATCTACTTTTGGCTTAAATGGCAAAGTTGAATAATTATGTACCTATTGAAACGACATGGTAGACAATTTTCCGAAGCCATTTAGTGTGACTGCTTCATCGCCGCCATAATGCAGTTTCAGTAAAATACACCGAGATATCGCACCCGGGTTTCAGTTCAGTCCTGGTTTCAACAACAACAACAAAAAAGAAACAAAGAAAGACTGACAGAAAGCCGTTGTATTGTAACAACTGTAACAAGATGATAAAATATCAGATACACTGGATTTATGGTACAAGGACTAAACGTTAAGTTGGACTCGAACATAGTGTGTCAAGTCTACTAATAAATGCGACATGACCTCCTAGTTGCTCATTGCGGGAATACCCGAAGGACATTTATTCACTTTCGTGTCAAGTAGTTCGGTCTGGTTTAACATTTTACTGGTTATGAAAAGGTGTTATTTCGCATTTAAACGTCACCGACAGCTTAAATAATTCCGACAAAAAATAAAATATGTTTTGTTTGAATTATCCAAATGCATAAATGTGCCTAAATGTGGAGAATTGTTATGTCTTTAATCAATATTTCATATTGAAAGATGTCCCACCTGTCTTACATATCACACAAAAAGGGAGGGATTATATGCAACACGAGTGTTCGTTTAGGATAGTGGTCCGTTCTGGACGGCGTGGGTTACTGTTGATCCCAGAGATGGGTTCAGGCTGATTAGCTTGGAAACACTCGACACTATTTCCACACCAGGCTTAGACCGCTAGACTTTTTCTTCTGGAACTAGATAGCTAAAATTCAGTTCTGATTTAGCTCATTTCATGATCTCCTTTCTGGGGGTACACATACAAACAAACGTGAATACTAATACTAATGTCCATACGGATTTTGTATGACGTTTTCTTTTTTATATTTCTTTTTTATATTTATTCAGTTAAGATTATGTCGATGAAAGGTGCTCTCAGCCTTTTGGTGGGCCGGGATATTTCGCTATAAAATAATAGTATTAGTAGTAGTAGAAGTAGCGGTAGTGTAGTGAATTAAAAATATAAAAAAATAATATATAAATACAAAAATAAAAAATAATAAAAAAACGTTGAATTAACTCATTGTACCCTAAAGCCAAAATCCCCAAATTTGTCCGTTGTCCTCCCAAGACTGCATTGCAGTGCATGACACAGATCGACCATGATAGTTCAAGGGTGATGCCAGAATGGATTGGCACCCATAGGCTTTAAGCTATTCTGGCAACACCTTTGAGCTGTCATGGTCGATCAATATCTTGCTGTGGTGTGTCAGTGTTAGAATGAGTTATGGAACACGGGTATAAATGGGTCGAGCAAGAAGCAACAAGCCGCAGTAGAGAAACGTCTTCTGACACAAGATATCAAAATGGTCGGTAAAATCCTTTAAAGGCTCACTACCGCCGTAACTGTTCAAATATACACTTCTGTAACAGATGGTTACGAAATGCTACACACAGGTCTAGTTGTGGTTCATTTAGACACAGGACAATCCAGTTCAGCCCACGTCGTTTTTATATCAAGTAACTTGACAATGACTCTACTCCGTTGTATAAATACAACGCTTTCCAGTACGACAAATAGCTAAAAATAGATTGGCACGCTAACGGCTGGTCAGAATAATAAGTGCGATTACGCGTGTGCTTTTGCTGCGTATCTCAGCTGCTGTTAAAGTTCATTATGTGTGTGGACAAGGCATAACAAATACAAACGGTGCTGAAATGTGTCTTCAGATTTACGCGTAATTGTACTTTAAGTTAAAAGAAGACAACCAAAAGACGGAGTAAGAATTTCTAGATTCAGCTTCCGGTATTCATTAACTCTTTCGAGACGTGCTTAAAGCCGCGAATCCGGTTGCGGCACGTCTCGAATGTGTTAACCCGTTCAGTGCCAGTTGACGCAGACTGTTTTTCTACAATGTTCGTTAATTCAACACCCGCACCCACTCTCCCCCCCCCCCCCCCCCCCCCCCCCCCGCCCACCCAAAAAAAAAATGTAACAAACCGTTCCAGGCCAGGAACATGGATTCAAAGTGGCCGCGTCAGCAAGAGGTATAGATCCTCATGGGCCCCGCAACTGCGGGGGCTCAACAGGATCTATACCTCTTGCATTTGGGTTGTGTTCCAATAGGTCCCGGCACGGAACGGGCTAAACTGACTGACTAGTCACCTGAAGAGGACTGATGTGGAATCCGGTACGCCGTGTTCTATTTAATTATGAATATACTGCACAAATTTGAACTTCCATCAGTTCAGCATCGCGGGCGACAGGGATCACGTGCCGTCGTGTTTTTTTTTTTTCTAAAGCCCTTTGCGAAGGAATATCCAGCATACAAACTGAGAAACACGTTTAGAAAAGGACAGGAACAACGCAGTTAACTTGAGTTAACCGCCCGGCCCGTTCACGGCGGCTGACTCGACGCACTGAGTGGACACACATCATTTTCTGTTTCTAACGATCTCTTTGTAAGTCCCAACCGTGAAAGTTACATGGGTATCAGTTGTGACGGCAAAGTGGTGTTAGCAACAAGCGTAGATCATCAAGCGTCCCCGCAATTGTGGGGGCTCATCAGCAGCTATGTCTCTTACGCTTGGATGTGGCGTGTTTACTTTTCTCGTCAGTGATGGGGTTAACAAACTGTGGCGTATGTCTATTACTTGTGGTGCAGTACTGACTTGAAAATTCTCTTCTTTTTTATTTTCTTTTTCTTTGGGGTGTGTGTGTGGGGGGGGGGGGAGAAGGGGATGGGGGAAGGGGGGGGGGGGAGGGTTTTTGGATTTTTTGTTTGATTGACTGTTTTATGTATGTGTTGGGTTTGACAGTCGCGTTAATCAAGTTACACATTTGTGGTTTAGAGAGACTGTTTGCAAAGTGGCCGATTATTTTCCTCTCAGTCAGTCGAAGCCATGACCGGCAACGTACAGTTTGATCGGCGGCCACGTCATAGGTTTTTATAATAATTTTATAAACAACGCTCTTCAATTTTTAACCTCAAAAAAGTCATTCGCACAACTGACTTGAAACTTTGGATCCCTATTTCAAGTTGTTGTCAGTCCTCCATTAGTAAGGGATTGAACTTACGATATAGGGGAGGTAAGCAAACAACAACAATAATAATAATAATAATTATTATTATTATTATTATTATTATTATTATTATTATTATTATTATTATTATTATTATAAAGCGCAAACACCCTGCAGTGCAGGCTCTAAGCGCTGTACAATGCAAACCAAAGTTAAAACATAAACACAAATCAATAGACAGCAACAACACAAAATACAAATATTACAATACAAATTCTAAAATTAACAGCACATTAGTAAACTCACCCAAAGCACAAGCAACCATCGCAACATGAACTGGCACAGGGTCAGCATGATGTTCTTGTGAAACAGAACAGAGACTGGAATTTGGTAAGACAGAGTAGTGAGACTGGAAAAGATGTGTTTTAAGCTGACTTTTGAAAGAAATTACTGACTGTCGGGGCATTACGAATGTGCTTCGGAAGCGAATTCCAAATGACTGGGGCCTGGAAAAAGGATCTCAGTTTGACCAAAGGACTTTGTATTTATTTTCGGTACTTTCAAAAGTTTTTCACTGCTAGAACGTAAGGTGCGGGAAGCTTGATAAGTAGTTAACATACTGAAAAGGTAGTCAGTGAGGCAGTGTACCATCGAATGACGGCGGCCGCCTTCCGAAGGCGAAAGTAGCTACCTTGTACTCAGTCCTAGCTTTGATGGGAAGCCAGTGAAGCTGGTACAACTGACAACTTGGGCGGTCCGTGGCGCAGTGGTTAAGGCGCCTGCCACCAATGCTAAAGGTGCGAGGTTCGACTTTTTTACGGGTTCAGGCGTCGGATTTTTCTCCTCTAGTAAGTGTCACCGTTAATTCGGGCGGACCGTCGGGGGTTCTTTCTCCGGGCACTCCGGCTCTTCCTCCCCCACGACTTTGGTATCAGTTTCAGCCAACTTAATCAAATTTCAAATACAAACGATTTTGAATTTCCAAAAACTATAGTAGCTCGCTTGAGCTTGCCCTTAGCACCACGTGAACTGAATGTTCTGTGTTTATGTACAGTGTGTGAGTGAATGCGCGTGATTCACGTGAGGGTGCTTTTTGGGTTCAGTTCAATCGCGGCGGCGCTTTGAGCCGATTTTCAATTGGGATAAAGCGCCTATTTAATGCGCTTATTATTAAGTATGACACATGATCTTTTTTTGTTTTCTGAAAAATGACGCGGCGAGCTGCTACAACTGAGCGGCTGAGTGGTGGCGGACTGAGTCAGGAAAGATCTTACAAAGCTGATTTTCTTCAGCTGGAAATAGGCCGAGGCTGCTCTACAGATGGAAGTGATATGCCGGTCATGCATAGACAAAGTAGAGTCCAAAACAACACAAGGTCACAAACACAGCGTTTGAAAGATATATATACTAGCTTCACCCTGAATGGAAAAGAGTGTGATATGACGCGACTGGCACTCATCTGTTTTGCCATCATTCAGCACTATGAGCTTGTTCATTACTAACATCCGTTTTTTAACAGATGATATACAGAGTTCGACTTCTTTAATTACAATTGGGACATCACTGACATGGCGGCTTGGAGTCCCTGAGCAGCGGCTGTTGCCTTACTGGTTACGTGACCTTCACCTTCTGAACATCATTGTAAAAATGTATGATGTGTATGTGTATGAATTTGCGTTTTTCACTGATTTCCCAACTGAAATAAAAGATTCTCTCTCTCTCTCTCTCTCTCTCTCTCTCTCTCTCTCTCTCTCTCTCTCTCTCGCTCGCTCGCTCGCTCTCTCTCTCTTTTCAACTCACTAAAAAATAAAAATCACTACAGAGACCCGCTATGCCGGATGTGAGTGCTTAAATTTGTGTTCGGGATTTCCCGTAAATTACGTTTCTTTCCTGTCTCCATGACAAAAGATCGATCGAGCAATGTGATATAGCAAAATTAAAATCAGTGCCCCCTTAACTATTTATGACCAGTATATGTCACTTTGGCCAAGGTTGGGTCGACGCCGAGGTTGGGAGCCAACACCCTCTATCGGCGATTATTAACGGCCGAGGTTGGGAGCCAACACCCTCTATCGGCGATTATTAACGGCCGAGGTTGGGTCGACGCCGAGGTTGGGAGCCAACACCCTCTATCGGCGATTATTAACGGCCGAGGTTGGGTCGACGCCGATCGAGGTCAGTTGGGACCCAACACACTCGATCGGCGAAGTAACGGCCGTGGCCGCTTCCCCACGATACATCAGTAATTATTCGGTCAATGTTACTCAAGAGATTCAACTTCAAGAGGTTGATTATTTTTAATAATGCAATAATCCATTCAGTGCAGGGAAAATCTGAACATCAACCACTCAAGAGATTCAACTTTAAGAGGCTATTACTTTTAATAATGCAACTCAGTATGATAACCGGTTCGGCCGGCCGGTATCACGTCGGTCAGTGCAGAGAAACGAAGTCTGAACATCAACCATCTCAAGAGGTATAAATCCTCATGAGCTCCCCGCAGTTGCTGGGGCACATGAGGATCTATGCGTCTTGTTAACACCGCTTTGAATCCAAAGCTAGGACATTTTGTTTTGCCGCGGCAGACGAGCATCAGCTATGTTCACGTGGGCGGATAAGCGGCCGCACGCCGACGCCGAAAATAGATGTGTGCGTGAGGTCACAAAGACACAAACGGAAATATCCAAACTGAGTATCATAAGAACTGTTCTGAAATTTTAAGATTTGAACGAAAATATTGGCGTAAAATATCAAACAAGACTAGTATTTCATATAGCATAATATTAAACAAAATGTATTCCTTCTAGATTTTGTAGTATGTTTGATGATTTTACAGTATTGCAGAAATAATTTAATGTAATAATATGATTCTGCGGTCCCTTACCCGCTGCAAAAATTATAAGCGATGACTGGGTTTATATACTTTACAACAGCATTACTTCCGAGCGGTCCGATCTGGTGGTGGGTTACTGTTGATCCCAGAGATGGGTCCATTCCGATTGGTTTGGATACACTCGACTCTAATTACCACTCCAGGCTATAGACTACTCTTTTTTTCTTTTTGTTTTTCCATCATTGCCTTCGTCCATTTCAGCTCTACTTATTTCTCGTATCCTATTTTATCGCTTGATTTTTAATCTTCACAACTCTTTATTTTCTTTATTTATTTTAAATTTCCTGTATTTTATTTACGTTACTTCACTTCACTGATATTCATTTAATTCTACCATACCTGCGGCGATTATTATTATATATTCTCTCTTTTATTTCACCCTTGCTCATACTCTCACTGCGTATAACCATTCCAGACGAGCAGAACGTGTCCACAGAACGTAATGGGCGGGTTATGGCGGGGTTTAGGGACAGCTATTGCCTATAGTGGAATACAACCTGAACACTGATCAATTTAGGCGCACGGCTTCAGCTGTTGCTACGTTGATTTAAACTAGGATCTTTCAACAGACATCACATATATATATGTGAAATGGAAATGTGGCTGGCTGTGTGTGTGTGTGTGTGTGTGTGTGTGTGTGTGTGTGTGTGTGTGTGTGTGTGTGTGTGTGTGTGTGTGTGTGTGTGTGTGTGTGTGTGTTTCGAGTTAGGAATGCGCCTACATGGTGCGAGCAGATGTTTATTTAAAGAGTGAGTGCGTTCTAATTTTTTCTCCATTTTAATTTTTATTTTTTATTTTTTATGTGCTGTAAAGCGCTCCGAGCTTGCTGTTCGTGGGGAAGGGCGCTATATAAAAACTATGTATTATATATATATATATATATATAATATATATATATAATATATATATATATATATATATATATATATATATATATATATATATATATATATATATATATATATATATATATATATATATAATAAAGGAGATTTGTTAAGCCCTTATTCTAAAAGTAGCTCTAAGCGCTACAAAGAAAAAGCTAACAACTAACACGCACACAAACACACACACACACGCACACACACACACAACATACGCACGCACAGTCGCACACACACACCAGGGGTGGACGAGGTGGGGGGGTCAGGGGGTCAATGGACCCCCCCCCCCCCCCGCCCGACCCCAAATTTGTTAAAATGCTATAACAACGTCACTTTTTGGGGGTGTTTGGACCCCCCCTCCCCCCCAGCCCCCACCCGTCGTTTGATATTTGGGGGAACGGCAAAGGTGTAGTCCCTGGAAGCATGGATTAGTACCTTTCGCCCCTGACCCTTGCGTAGATTGTGCGCGTAGAAGCAAGTAAGGTCCGCCGCCTACCCCCACCCCACCTCACTGTTAGATTTTTGGGCGCCTAGAAGCAAGCAAGCTTCACCGCCTACCCCCCCCCCCCCCCCGCCCCCATTTGATTTTTGGGCGCCTAGAAGCAAGCAAGCTTCGCCGCCTACCCCCCCCCCCCCCCCCCCGCCCCTTTTGATTTTTGGGCGCCTAGAAGCAAGCAAGGTTTGCCGCCTACCCCCACCCCCCCCCCCACCCACACTCCTCCACTGATTTTTCGGCGCCTAGAAGCAAGCCGAAGGTTCTCCGCCTTACCCCCCCCCCCCCCCCCTCTGATTTTTCGGCGCCTAGAAACAAGCAAGGTTCGCCGCCTACCCCTCCCCCCCCCTCTCCCCCCACTGTTTGATTTTTCGGCCCAAGATCTAGCCTGGCGTGGTGGATGCCCTTCAGTTGTATCAGGTTCAATGTCCCAAAGAAAAAGTTGGACCCCCGCCCCCCTCTGGAGGGAAGTGATCCGGCCCTGCACACACACACACACACACTGAATCCACACACACTGACGAGTACCAGCTTCTCTCTCTCTCTCTCTCTCTCTCTCTCTCTCTCTCTCTCTCTCTCTCTCTCTCTCTCTCTCTCTCTCTCTCTCTCTCCTCTCTCTCTCTCTCATCTCTCTCTCTCTCTCTCTCTCTCTCTCTCTCTCTCTCTCTCTCTCTCTCTCTCTCTCTCACACACACACACACACACACACAAACCGAAAGCAAACACGCTCGCTTGCATGAGCAGAAATCGTTCTCTCTACTCTAGACTACTTCTGCAACTAAATACAAAATGAGGGTGAATCTTTGTACCGACAACTGCGGCAAAAGTTGATCTATCTTACAAACAGGCGAAATGTAAGGGCGGTAATCATATCAAAATTCGTATCATGTTGCCCGTCAACTCCAGTACGGATTACGCTCCCTTGGAACAGTTAATGAAATTCCTGACACCCACTCAACCACGGGCTTGTTCAATAGCATGTCCGCTGAAAGGTCCTGGTAATTTAAGTGGAACATTCGCAGTGCGCCTGAACTGCGTGACTGATCAGCGGAGCGGCGAGCGAGCGAGCGAACGAACGAATAAATGAACGAACAAAATAATGTAATAAATGAATGATACTTTATTTCTCAAAGATGAAAACATTTATGCGCACAGGCCCCTTTTCAAGTTTGTTCTTGCTAAACTTCTACATTAATTCAACATGGTTACAACACGAAACAAGAAGCTACATCAATTGGTCACTTGTGATACATTCCAGTCCAGTATCAGAGAGAAAGACAATGACAATGGTTCTTTATTTTAAAACGGTTCTACTGAGCAAGTGAAATACACGTATTACATAATACAGCGTAG
>BTPG01000001.1:11560994-11599666 GCA_036245525.1 Semisulcospira habei
GCGTGCGTGGAAGAGGGGAGGGAGGAAGAGGCTTCCGAAAAAAGAAATACTTTAAGTGCTATACGTAATCGTCCCTTTTACAGAACACCCCTCGGCACCCGTCGTTTGATTATTGGGTCAGTGATAGACATGTCCTCTTTACTTGCCCCTCCCCCCCCCCCCACCCCAATCCCCCTTCCCCCAGTCCCCTCCACTACCATCTACCCTTTGATTTAGGATTTTGAGTCCGGAAATATCAGCTACGAGCGCCTTCTGTCCCTGATATGAAAGTGCCGAAGAAAAGTTGGTAATTAACTCATTGTACCCCAAGACCGAAATCCCCAAATTTTGCCGTTGTCCTCTGAAGAATGCAGTGCAGTGCAGGACACAGATCGACCATGATAGTTCAAGTGTGATGCCAGAATAGCTTCTGTACCCGTTGCAGAGATAATCAACCAAGATATTTCAAGGGTGGTGCCAGATTTGCTTGGCGCCATTAGGCGCCAAGCGAATCTGGCACTACCCTTGAATTTTCATGGTCGAGCCATCGCCAGCTGTAGTGCCTCGGGGCTAAATGGGTTAAACCACAAAAAGTTGGACCTCCCCGTTCTCCTCCGTGAGGTAACTGATCCGCTCCTATTGAGGATAAGCGACGTTATTATTACACATAATGTGCGTGTGGGCCTTTGATTTTCAAACTTGCGGTTTGCAGTAGTAAGGTTTAAAATAAATGACCAGTGCGCAGTCACACGTAAAAATAAAATGTATCTGCAAAGTCCGCAATTGGACGGGTGCAGGCAGCTAATGTGTTCCTAAAAACCGATTGACAAATCGTGAAAAGTTCAAGTCAGAAACATTTGGAGTCTCGTATTGATCACGAAACAAATCCTCTTTCAAAATACGCCAAGTACGTTATACACATTTTGCTATGTACAACAAACCAAGGGGAATCACTCAGCGCTGGACAGACGAACAGTTAGATCCCCTGCCCCCGCCTATCAGGCACCTATTCGCCAGCCCACAGAGAAATACGCAGGTATAGAACAAGACGATCATCTACATCCCTAAAAGGATGCATCAGGTCTCTTATATAACCCATGTCTTTCTCCGGAACTTAGGAAGTAGGCAGGAGAAACATACATACACAAACACGAAGGTGCATTACTTATTATGTGGTCGGGTAAATACCCTGAATTCCCACAGTAGATGCACAGAACATTACACAACAATGTAACGATACAAATTTGCCTCGAGTTATACTGAGATACTCACAAACCAGATAAGGTGAGGCTAGCGCTGGCAGAATTGTACAACAAACCAAGGGGAATCACTGAGTGATTCCCCTTGGTTTGTTGTACAATTCTGCCAGCTGAGTGATTCCCCTTGGTTTGTTGTACAATTCTGCCAGCGCTAGCCTCACATTTTGCTATGATCGGTCTAGGGAGGGGTTGGGGAGGGGCAAGGGAGGGAGGGGCGTGGGAGGGGTGGGGGAGGGGGGGTGGAGTCCTCAGATTTGTGTTCAGGTCTGTGATTTTGTTTTGGACCTTACAGTTCCAGAGGTCAGTTTCGTGAGTGAGCAAAGTCCTGCGCAATCCATTAAGCAAGGTACTCAGCTATAACGATGAGTATAGTCCCTCGCAAGCCACTCAGCAAAGCGCTCCGCTATAGCGAGTGAGGTTAGCTAGTTCCACGCAAGCCACTCAGCAAGGTGCTCCGCTATAGCGGAGTACCTTGCTTAGTGGATTGCGCGAGACTACGCTCACTCATGCAGCTGGCCTACGACCGCAAAGTCCAAAATCACAGGCAAGCACATATGTTTTGCCAGCCTTTGAGTGTTATATTTCAGCTGTGTGGAATTGAATCAGGGGCAAGTGCCTCCAACACGTCAGTCCTCTTTCTGTACAACAGCACAGTCCGGATCATGCATGGCCACCTTCTCGGTATCCAGGGATCCGGCCTCCTTCACTGTTAACTTCTTCTCCGCAAGGACTGGGGCATACTTTCCCTTTCCAGTGCCATCCTTTCGGTCACGAGGCTTGAAAAGGCCGTCGTCGTGGTCTGGGTAGGTAGGGGAAGAAGCGCCTTCAGGTCCACAAGGGCAGGAGTCAGCAAGGGGGGGGGGGGGGGGGGGGGGGGGGGGGAAACAACCAAACATAGTTACGATCGTGCTTACAAAAACAAAAAATGCTGTTTGGAAATCTGAAGGTCAAAATTTTATACAAAAAAAACGATTGATTATTAACCAGTTCAGTGCCCAGAACACCTAAACACCGCCCACCTGCAAGAGGTATAAATCCTCATGAGCCCCCGCATTTGACATACTTTGACCACTTTTCATGCAATGGATGACCTCGTGATACTATGCCTCTTGCTAGTACAGTCCTCGAGGCCAGTTAGACGAGTGAGCTTAGTCTTGCGCCATCCACTAAGCAAGGTGCTCTTTGCTAAGTGGATGGCACAAGACTAAGCTCACTCGTGCAACTGGCCAGAGCTGGTACTGAAATTGAGGTGGTAAGCTACGGTGTGATCAGGTTACGCACAGCGGGACGCGTTACGGGATGTTTTGATACGCATCAGTGACGACAGGTGTGTGTGGGCGTGCGTGGGAGAGAGAAGGTGAGAGAGAGAGACAATGACAATGATTCTTTATTTTACAACGGTGAAATTTTTGGCTGGCACAACCATTTTTCGAACTTGCCGTTGCTAATCTAATCTACAAATAATGCAAAAAGTGTAAAAATATTATATTGAAAAAATTAAAAAATTAAAAATACAAATAAATAATAGTGATAAATGATATAATAAAACAAAACGAACAACAAAAACGTGCACACACACACATACACACACACACACACACACAAACACACACAAACACGCGCATGCACGCACACACTGAGTAATATAGGGTCGCAGTGAAAGTATTAAGATAATGACCAGAGACAGAGAGAGAGAGAGAGAGAGAGAAACGTGTTGTAACCCCACTCTTAGGCCCAAACCGGCCCCACGGACTTCTCTGCATACAGAACAATAAAATAACTGACCTTTCATGTCTGCCGAGAACAAAATGATCACACAACTGCAATTCGTATAGAATAAGGCTGCCAGGGGCGGATTTCAAGGGGTTTCCCAGATGCACGGAAACCCCCCCTGTGGCACACACAAAAAAAAGACACACACACACAAACACACACAATACACACACACGCGCAGTGTGTGACACAGTTAGTGACACATGCACATGCACAATCATTTACCAGAAGACAGTTGAACTTATCTCTCACCTTACGTTTTCCTGTTTGTTTTCTCACATTAATTTGATTTGAACACATTTATCTATATTTGGCCTAAATTCTGGTTGAAAGACGTGTAACAAACCGGGGTTCCAACAGCCAGGCGCGTGACCGGAAAAAATTGTCAAAATCCCTGTATGGTCTAGATCTCATCCAAGCTTGGTTTGAAGGCGTGCTTAAAAATGATAGCATGGTTGATAACCTTGGTTAGTAGTCAAGGTCACAAGACGATGAAATTAGTAAAAATTGGCAATTTTGGACAGGTGGTCATGTCTCACTTTTTCCAGGTATCAAAGTTAGAATGAAGATCATCATCAAGTCTAAGGAGTACTTAAAAATCACCAGTTGTTCAGTGACCTTACCCCCAGGTCACGGTTACAGGGTCACTAGGAAATTGGGAGAAAATTGAAAAAATTGCCCCCAAAATGTGTATGGCCTAGATCTAACCCAAATTTGGTTTAAAGGCAGGTACTTATGTATGCTTTAAAAAAAGGTATCAATTTCAAGGTCACAGGGTCATACGTTTTTCCTTTTTAATGGGGTACCTGTAGGTTGTGGGAGTAAGAAAGCTTGTGATCGTTTGAGCTTTGCTCTGCTCGTTTATCTTTATAATTAAAATTTGTAAAATTGATCTTCAATCAGTTCTGTTTCTGTGGTTGTTGCAGGAACATCACAACTTGACATCGCGGCAATTCTGAGTACTGGAGAACCCATTTCAGATTCTGCCAAGTTTGCTGTGTTGACGAATACCTGGGAACCATCTTCAAAGCATGTGTTTCCTATCACTGTGCTTAACAAAAAGAACAGAAGATTTCGAGGTGAGTGGCTACACACCTTCAAGTGGCTCTGTTACTCTTCTTCCACGGATGGAGGATTCTGTAAAGCATGTGCCTGTTTTCCAGGGCGTGATGACCTCAAATGTTTTGTTTCTAAACCATACAAGAACTGGACCAAAGCAAACGAAGACATGAAGAAACATGAAATGAAAGAGTATCATAGGGATGCAATGATAAAGGCAGAGTCTTTTGTTTCCAGCATGAGAGATCCAAGCAAGGCAATTGATGTGCAGATGTGTGGAGTACGTGATCAGTTGATCAAGAACAGAGCAGTTTTGAGCAGCGTCATTAAGGCGGTCCTTTTTTGCGGCAGGCAAGGTCTTCCATTGAGAGGTCACAGGGATGATGGTTTGATGAATGAAGAAAATAACAGCAACTTCAACGCCCTCATCCGCTTCCGAATTGATTCTGGTGACACTGTTTTGCAACAGCATCTAGAATCTTGTCAGCCTGGTTCGGGCTACACTACGTACATCAGTAAAACAACTCAAAACATCATTGAACTAATTGGTGACTACATCAGAGACAAGTTGCTTCGTGAAGTCAGAGATGCCAGGTACTTTTCGCTGCTTGCCGATGAAGTGACGGACTCATCGAACTGGGAGCAACTTGCAGTTGTTTTGCGCTTTGTAGATACTTCTAATGTCATTCGAGAAGAATTCATGGCGTTTGTCCCTTGTGAGCAAATAACCGGTGAGGCCCTGACTGTAAAACTGCTAGGATGCCTGCAAGAATGGGAGTTGCAAGTAGAAGACATCAGAGGGCAAGGATACGATGGTGGGTCCAACATGGCTGGCAAACTTAAAGGGGTGCAGGCACGGATTAAAGAGCTTAACGAGAAAGCGATCTACTTCCATTGTGCAGCACATTGTCTCAACTTGTGCATTGTCAAAGCCTGTGCTGTACAGAGCATCCGAAACATGTTTGGTACAATGAAGGAACTCGCTCTCTTCTTTGCCTTGTCCCCCAAAAGACAGCGCTACTTGGAAGAAATTGTGGAGGGCTATGCAGCTGATATCACAAACAAGCGAAAGCTGGTAGACTTGTGCAGAACAAGGTGGATTGAAAGACATCATGCTTTTGAGACGTTTTCGAGCCTTTTCACGCATGTCTATAACTGCTTGTGTGAAATGGAAAACAGAAGCGAAAACTGGGACAGCGATACCTTAACTAGATGCCGGGGACTGAAGATGTCTATCGTCAGCAGCGAGTTTCTGTGGCTTTTATCACTACACGAAACTGTCTGAGGTACATAAAGCCTCTTTCTGTGAGTCTGCAAAAAAAAGACAAAGGATGTCATGCAATCCTACTCAGACATTGAGGCCACTGCAGCTGCGTTATCAGACACTAGGAGCAACATAGAACGAATATTCCCTACTTGGTTTGAAGAGGCCACTGAGATGGCGCAAAGTGTTCAGGAAGACATGGTGATGCCAAGAACAGCAGGAAGACAAACTCTGCGACAAAACCAACCAGCAGACACGCCTGAGACATATTTCCGACGCACCACGGCAGTCCCCTTCCTGGATCACTTGCTAGGAGAATTCAGCACCCGCTTCACAAATACCGATCTTGTCCACGATGGGTTGATGCTAATAGCTGAGAATGCTGCTAGTGTTGATACGCAGCATGTCAACTTCCAGTCGGCGTTAGAAGTCTGACGGTCTTGTGGACATCTGACTTGCCAGACCCTGTAGGTGTCGAGGCAGAGTTCCATCGCTGGTGTGTGAAGTGGAGAGCACGGGATGAGCAGCAACGACCCTCCACACTTGCTACTTTGCAGCAGTGTAATGTCAACTTTTTCCCCAACATCCACACCATGCTCCGACTACTTGCCACACTACCCGTCACCACTGCTCACTGTGAACGATCTATTAGCGGGCTGAAATTGTTAAAAACTTGTCTTCGATCAACTATGACTAACCAGCGCCTGAATGGCTTAGCCCTCATGAAAATGCATAAAGAAGTTGAGGTTGATCCAAAAGCTGTTGTCGATGCTTTTGCAAAGAGGTTCAAGTCCCGAATGGCAACGCAGCTACCTCGCGACCTGTTGCTGCAGGATTCCTGCTAGTGTTAGTGCTGCATATTGTAAGTCTTCCTTGAAAGTTTGTGTGTGAGTGTATTTGTGTCTTGCGTGTGTGTGTATGTCTGTCTGCTTACCTATAGAAAGTTAAAAAAAAAAAAAAACAGGAACCCCCCCCCCCTTACCAAACCCTAAATCCGCCGCTTAAAGCCCCCCGCTCCAGTTGCGCTGCTCATGAGGATCTATGCCTTTTCAGCGCTGAAACCATTTTGTATCCATGTTCACTGGGCGCATGGGGTTTTTTCAGTGACGTTCATTGAACTTACAATGACAAAAATTCGTCCGCTGGCAGTCAACGGTTTAAGACACGCTATAGAATCACAAGGAAAATGTGTACCTGCATGGTAACGTAACCCGTAACTTAGCATCACCCAACACCAAGAAGTATAGATCCTCAAGAGCCCCCGCAGTTGCGGGGGCGCATGAGGATCTATACCTCTTGCAGACACCACACTGAATCCATATTCCTGGGACAGCTGGGTTTTTAGCGCTGAATCAACGAAGATTGAAACACAATCGGCGTCAGCCGGCACTGAACGAGTTATGATTCAACTAAACCCCTCTTTTGCCGGCCAAAATGCAGTGCGCCCGGGGGTTGGGGAGGGAGGGTATGTTGGATAAAAACGAGAATGATCTAACGATTATTTCTGTTCTTGAGGAGAAATGAGAAATGTATCGCGAAGAAATCCAATATGTAGGCGGCATGTAGCCCCAACGTCAGGTTATGATTTATTTAACGTCCTTTTACACATTGGTGATATTTAACACACCCACAACAAAAATATAAAAAAAAAAAGAAATGCCTGAACAAGCCCGTCTTTTTGCCAGAAGTTTGATACAGACATTATAATCAAAAGTCTGTGGTTCATTATTGGGTGTCAGGAATTTCAATGACTGACCCAAGGGAGAGTACCCCGTACCAGAGCTGACTAGCAAGTTGCTACGAATATTGAAATGACCGCCCTTATATTTTGCCTCAATAATTATGAGATACTGAGCTCAACCGTTTCCCGCCGTCGGGTCTGTAAAAAGATTGCATCTTGATTTTGAATATAGTTGCAGAAGTGAGTACAAACGAGCGTCTTTGCTGCATTTTTTTTTCTTTTTCTTTTCAAAATGCAAGTATTTAATTATACCCATGGCGAGTACTACCCCTACACCGCAGAGCACCGTAGCCGCGCTTGCCCACGCACGCCTGTGACCGACGCGCAGAACGTAGAATCAGCCTGCTGTAGCCCAACGTCAAAGTACTTGTCCAACAGGACTGGCTAGCGAAGGCGTTCCGGCTCCCGATGATGCGTCCCGATACAACCCAACCTAAAAAACATGGTTAAAGACTCGATTAAAACATCACAAAAAAACTAGACGAACATACCCTTCCGAACCTATGTACACATTCACACACCCGAGAGCACAGCAGCTAACTGAGAAAAATGGCATGAATAATTACCTGTCACTGGTGAGTCCTCCGGCAGGACGGGACAAACAAGACGAACACGAACCGGAGGAGTCTTCTGTTGAGTAGCAGCCGTGGTCACTAGTCTCTCGGACACCCACACCCAGGAACACTGGCCGTGGTCTTGCAGGGAGGGTAACACAACCCTCACACAGCTTGTCAAGGGCTCCAAACGAGGCCGCACCCTGACCCAGACTCTCACTGCGCTAGCTAACTCCGCTGACTGACTGTACTATCCTACTGCTACCTCGCAGGTTAACTTTACTTCTGAACACTGTTCGGTTAAAGCTACTTGGCGAAAGCGTGCAACCGCTGTACTCGCTCACCGTTAAGCTTGCTGCACGGGCTTTACGCTTACGCTCACACTACATTTATTAACTTCCCTAACCTAAGGCTATTTACAGAAGTCGGCGACCTACATTTATTAACAAAAAAAAACGACTTGGCGAAAAAATAAAACAACATGTCACATCCGTTACGTGACAACGGCTGTGCGCGGGCCCACTGCGGCCCTCGTGGGCCCAAAGATGTTTTGCTATGGCGGACTGTCCTCGATCTTTGCCACGTCTGCTAATCTTTCTTGTATTGAATGTCTTTGCAAACAATCTCGAATGTGACATTTTGGCACGAAATCACGTTTTTGATGCTGTTGTCTCTTTTGATTTTTTTCTCTCTAAAGGGTCGACAGGAAATGTTCTACATACTCCCTGGTGAAGACAGCCTTGGATCACATATTACATACTAACAACAATCTTAGCAATTTCGTTTTGTTCTGTTTTGTTTTGGTTTGGTTCGGTTTGACTTGGTTTGGTTTGGTTTTGTACACACCATCAATATAGCAAAATTAGGTTATTTGGTACACACATGACACACAAACGCGGCATGCACGCGCGCGCGCACACACACACACACACACACACCCACCCACACACACGCACACACACACGCACGCACGCACGCATGCACACACACACACACAGACACACCCACAAACGCATTCACGAACATAATTGCAAAGAAGTACCCAACGGAGAAAGAAACACGCTTAGAAAAAACGGTACAACACAATTTATTAATATTTCGGGTAAATACCCTTTGTCAAAATAGACAAACAAACAGAGACATTATTTGCTACTTATCTTCATATGCAGAAGGAATGTGGCAACTCAAAATTGTACCGTTTTTTCTAAGCGTGTTTCTTTCTCCTTTGGGTACTTCTTTGCATTTCACACGCTTGGCAGTCACCTTTTTGGTCTGGATTGATTGAACATAATTGCGCACACACACACACACACACACACGTATGCATACACGAACACATACGCACGAACGCGCACACAAACACACGCAAACTCGCATACACACATACTTGCGCACGGCACAAACCCTCTGGCCCTACCTTTTACCGGTCTGTTTTCTAAATGTTTTCAATTTTGTTTGTAAAGCTGCATTGAATTTGTGCAGGTGATGCACGTGATAAAGGTTGGGCGCATAGGGCTTTACGTCTTTTGTCCAACACGTAGATTGATTTCAAAGACGGGGCACGGGAATGTGTCTGAACAAATTTTGACACCAGCAGGGGTTCAAACACACGGCCTTTCGGACGAGAGTCGAACGCTCTATCAACTGATCTCTCCAACTGCCATGTGCAGGTAATATCAGTTTTCATAACATATTTCATATCAAAGTTATTAATATGTCATATGAAAATTATGCAAAACAAATATTGAATTTACTTTACTTAACCCATTTAATCCCAAACGCCCTACAGCAGGAGATGGCTCGACCATGATATTTCAAGGGCAGTACCAGATTAGCTTGGCGCCTGATGGCGCAAAGCTAATCTGACACTAATCATGGTCAAGTCAACTACTGCTGCTGGTACATAGTCGTTAGCTGACACCTTCAAAATTTGCAAAATGCGTCTGTGGGGTTAAATGGGTTAACATTTAAAGCATTTCAGTCTACCTGACTTCTTCCTTTAGCTTTCCATTCATTATGTCAGGCCGAGCCACTTATAACTGATTAATTTATCCTAAGACAAACTATTTATTGCTGGGGCTAAATAATTTATCTTAGGACTAAATCATAGGAATCGGTAATGGTTCCTAGGACTAATTCCCACCAATCAGACAGCAGGAATCGTCCCACGTGACATGGCATTGGTGGAAAATATTTTCATTCATTGGAAGATTTTTCGCGAGGCATCATGGCTGATCGGTTGGAATTAATAATCTGTTCTAGGGTCGAATTTTTCCAAGCAGTAAATCGAAATTGTCCCAGGATTAAATCTAATTTGTACTAGGATATAATATTTTGTTCTAGCATTTAGTCCCAAGATAAACCCAAAAATCAGTTATAACTAGAACTGCCTAAAAAAAAAAAAAATTAAGCCGATCGAACGATCACTTAAATTGTGCTACTTTTTCTCTTAAGTTTTAGTTTGTAAACGTTCGATTGTAAGACAGCCTTTTTTAATAAATATAAATTCTTTTACTTCTACCATTTAATAAGTTGTATGTCAACATCAATTTCAGAATGTGTTAATATACTGAGTCCGTGGGCGTTTCCTAAAGCCTGCGCGGTGGAGCTTTTTGGTAGAGATACAAAGACGGTCTCAAGAAGTCACTTAGTGCCTGCCAAATCGACCACCGCCAGTGGTCTTCGCTTGCTGCGGACCGTGACACCTGGCGCTCCACCATTCACAAGGCAGCCGTCTCCTTTGATGACTCTCGCAGAGCTAACCTCAAGGACAAGCGGCTCAGGAGAAAAAACAGAGTTGTCGTAACTCAAAACCCTGACCAGACCTTCCCCTGCAGCCACTGCGGTCGAACCTGCCTGTCCCGGCTTGGCCTCCGCAGTCACGAAAATGCCTGCAGACGACGTGGACAAGCCATATAGAATCTT
This sequence comes from Semisulcospira habei, assembly GCA_036245525.1. Classification (NCBI taxonomy): domain Eukaryota; kingdom Metazoa; phylum Mollusca; class Gastropoda; family Semisulcospiridae; genus Semisulcospira; species Semisulcospira habei. Next base: position 11,571,549 of record BTPG01000001.1, read on the forward strand.
CGTTCGCGAAGTCAAGCCAAGAATATACTGAGGGAAAATGTGCAAAATGATAGGGGAAAAAAATATCTTTAAAGGCGAGGTTCCTCTCTCTCTCTCTCTCTCTCTCTCTCTCTCTCTCTCTCTCTCTCTCTCTCTCTCTCTCTCTCTCTCTCTCTCTCTCTTGCCTCTGTCTCTCTCTCTCTCTCTGCCTCTCTCTCTCTCTCTCTCTCTCTCTCTCTCTCTCTCTCTCTCTCTCTCTCTCTCTCTCTCTCTCTCTCTCTCTCTCTCTCTCTCTCTCTGCATTATTTGTAGTTTAGATTAGCGGCAACGGCAAGTTCGAAAAATGGTTGTGCCAGCCAAAACTTTCACCGTTGTAAAATAAAGAATCATTGTCATTGTCATTGTCAGTGTCTTTTTCTCTCTCTCTCTCTCTCTCTCTCTCTCTCTCTCTCTCTCTCTCTCTCTCTCTCTCTCTCTCTCTCTCTCTCTCTCTCTCTCTCTCTCTCTCTCTCTGTTTGTATTTCCGCGCAAACAAGTGTCTTTGCGTTTGCTAAAAATAATTATATAAAGGAACTGATGAGTTAAATACAATCAATCTGTTACCCCACCCCACCCGCCTCCCTCCCTCTCTCCTCTCCTCTCTCTCTCTCTCTCTCTCTCTCTCTCTCTCTCTCTCTCTTGGGTTAGTAATTTGCGGTGTTCCACACGGGTCTATTCTAGGGCCCTTATTATTTAATCTATTTATTAATGATCTGCCACTGTGTATATCTCATTTAGACGCAAAGTGTGATCTGTTCGCAGACGACACGACCATACACACATCTGATAAAGATATCGCAACCATTAATAAAGTACTCCAGCAAAGTCTTGATGAAGTAGCAGGCTGTCTAAGAACTCTATTTTCCGACAATAATAGTAAAAACACGAGTAATAGTTCGATCCACCTTCCAAAAATTAGATTAGACATCAGTAAAACCAGCCTGTCCTTTTCTGGCGCTAAAGCGTGGAATATTTTACTTCCACACCTGAAATTAATTTGTAAGATTAGCGTTTTCAAAGATCGCCTCCATAAATATTTACTTCAGAAGGAATAGTGTGTTCGGCTCCCATATACTACGATTCGTATAGTTAGTGACAAGTTTCCTATCTATCTATCTATCTATATCCCGTAGTCTTGCCGACCGTTGGGGCACCACTGATGACTTTGCAACCAGCTCCCTCCATTCCTCTCTGTTCTCTGCTATTCTCAGCGTATCGCCCAGCTTCAGTCCTGTCCACTCTGAGATATTGTCCTCCCATCTTTTCCTTTGTCTTCCTCTCCTTCGTCCTCCTTGCACAGTGCCTTGCAGGATTGTTTTGGCAAGCCCTGCTGAACGCGTGACATGCCCATACCACTTCAGTTTGCGTTTTCTCACAATGGCTAATAAGTCTTCATAGGGCCCGATGGCTTGCCTGATTCTGCTTCCCACTTCCTCGTTTGTGATGTGATTTCTGTATGAGATGCCAAGCAGCCTTCAAAAACATCTCATTTCAGTGGCTTGTATCCTCCTTTCAATGTCAGCTGTGAGGGTCCATGACTCGCAGGCATACAAGAACACCGAGATGACTAAGGAGCGCATCAGTCTGATCTTGGAGCAGAGTGTGATGTTTCTGTCCTTCCATATGGTCTTCAATCTTGTCAGTGCTGTTGTTGTCTGCGCAATCCTGGACAGTATTTCTGGTTTTGATCCCTCATCTGTCACAATGGCTCCTAGGTATTTGAATTTCTTAACTGTTTCCAGTTTATGGCCTCCAACCATGATTTCAGTGCCAATGCCACTGGCGTTATTGGTCATCAGTTTGGTCTTCTCTGCACTGATTTCCATCCCATATGCAAGGGCTGTACTATCCAGCTTTTCCACCAGCTGAGCTAGCTCCTTCTCTGTTCCTGCAAGACCATCAATGTCGTCCGCAAAGCGCAAGTTCGTGATTGTTCTGCCTCCAATACTGACAGTTCCTTCATGATCTTTCAGAGCGTCCGTCATGATTCTTTCCAGGAAGAGGTTGAAAAGAGTAGGTGAGAGCAAGCAGCCTTGTCTGACTCCAACTGTAGTCCTAAACCAGGTTCCTATTTTGCCGTTGAAGCAGACTGCGCTACTGGCCTTGTTGTAAAGGTTTGCTATGACTTTGATCAGGTTGGCATTGATGTTGTATAGCTTCATGGTGGACCAAAGGGCTGCATGCCACACCCTGTCAAACGCTTTCTTAAAATCCACAAAGACATGATAGAGGTCCTGCTGGTGCTGGAGGTATCTCTCACATAGAGCTCTCAGGTTGAAGATCTGCTCAGTTGTGCTCCGCCCTGGTCTGAAGCCTGCCTGTTCCTCAGCTATGATTTCCTCTGCCTGTGGCTTCAGCCTGTTCAGTAGGATCTTTAACATGACTTTGCTTGGGTGGGATATAAGACTGATCGTGCGATAGTTCTGGCATTGATGTAAGTTGCCTTTTTTGGGGAGAGTTATTATAAGTGACTGGGTCCATGGTGTGGGCCAATCCCCTGACTGCCAGATCTTATTGCAGATTGTTAGTAAGGCGCGTATCGTGTCTTCTCCCCTTCTTGGACTAGCTCTGCAGGGATGTTGTCTGCTACTGCTGCCTTCCCTTTTTTTCAGCGCCTTCACTGCAGCCACTACTTTATCTCGGAGGATGGGATAGTTGCCATTGTTGGTCACGGGTGGGTTGACAAGTATGCCTGGGTCCCCTGCAGCTTGGTGGTTGTACAAATCTGAGCAGTACTCTGTCCATCTCTTGAGTATGTCTTGGTCTTCCGTAAGACAGTTCCCTTCACTATCTTGAATTATTGAGGAGCGTCCTTGTTTTACACTGGTCAGATCTTTCACCAGCTGGTATGCATTTTTGCTATTATTTTTGTTTAGATTTTCTTCTACTTGTTTACACTGATCTTCAATCCACTTATTCTTTGCCTTTTTCATGCTTTTCTTGATATCCTGGTTAATTTCGCTGTATTGTTTAGCTCCTTCTGCCTCTGATTTCTTTTTCTTTAATTCTCGACGCTTGTCACATAGAACAAAGATGTCAGCTGTAACCCAAGGTTTCTTTGCTTGTTGGTGTTTGCCAAGGATCTCACTGGCTGTTTGGGTTACAACAGTGCTAAATGTGTCAATCAGTGTGTCCACGTCCGTGTCTTCTGCACCTAGAAGTAGCAGTGGTGCGAATTTTCCCCCTATCTTTGCCTGAAAGATTGGAGGAAAAGTTTCCTATTACCTAATAATCTTCTGCCCTTGCTGCTGATTATGTAATAGTTCGACTGTTGCATTTATATGTCAGGTTCATATCAGTATATATATATATATATATATATATATATATATATATATATATATATATATATATATATATATATATATATATATATATATATATATATATATATATATATATATATATATATATATATATATATATATATATATTCTTTACTTTTAACAAAGGCGTCGCCCAAAGCCAAACAAATGCACTCAACCCTATTACTTTATGTAGTAGGTGTTCAGTGGAAGGCTCAAAAGATCTAATAAGCGATGCAGTCACAAAAGGGCAGCTGATGTCCTGATGACACAATGCAAGCTTACCAGCCTGGAAAATTCCATGGCATTAACACAGCATTCTCAGAATTCAATGAAAAATTATATAGCGAACGAAGATTCTATAGGGCTTGCCCACGTCGTCTGCAGGCATTTTCGTGACTGCGGAGGCCAATCGGGGACAGGCAGGTTCGACCGCAGTGGCTGCAGGGGAAGGTCTGGTTAGGGTTCTGAGTTACGACAACTCTGTTTTTTCTCCTGAGCCGTTTGTCCTTGAGGTTAGCTCTACGAGAGTCCTCAAAGGAGACGGCTGCCTTGTGAATGGTGGAGCGCCAAGTGTCACGGTCCGCAGCAAGCGAAGACCACTGGCGGTGTTCGATTTGGCAGGCACTAAGTCACTTTTTGAGACCGTCTTTGTATCTCTTCTTTGGTGCCCCTCTGTCTCGGTGTCCAGTGGCGAGCTCGCCGAACAGAGTGATCTTGGGTAGGCGATGATCCTCCATCCTGGAGACGTGCCCCGCCCAGCGAAGCTGTGTCCGCAGCAGCAAAGCCTCGATGCTCAAAGTTTCCGCCTGTTCAAGGACCTCGACGTTGGTGACATAGTCACTCCAGTGAATGCTGAGGATGGTACGCAGGCAGCGCTGGTGAAAGCGTTCGAGGAGTCGTAGTTGGCTGCGGTAGAGGGCCCAGGACTCGGAACCGTACAGCAGGGTGGTGAGGACGACAGCTCTGTACACGCTGATCTTGGTGCCTTTTTCAGCTGTTGATTGTGCCACACCCGCTTGAATAGTCACCCGAAAGCACTGTTCGCTTTTTTAAAAAAAAATAAGCGCATTAAATAGGCGCTTTATCCCAATTGAAAATCGGCTCAAAGCGCCGCCGCGAACTGAACCCAACAAGCACGCTCACGTGAATCACGCGCATTCACTCACACACTGTACATAAACACAGAACATTCACGTGGTGCTAAGGGCAAGCTCAAGCGAGCTACTGAAGTTTTTGGAAATTCAAAATCGTTTCTATTTGAAATTTGATTAAGTGGGCTGAAGCTGATACCAAAGTGGAGGGGGAGGAAGAGCCGGAGTACCCGGAGAAAGAACCCCCGACGGTCCGCCCGAATTAACGGTGACACTTACTAGAGGAGAAAAATCCGACGCCGGAACCCGTAATCGAACCTCGCACCTTTAGCATTGGTGGCAGGCGCTTTTGCCAGCCTGTTGTCCATCTCCTTGTTCAGCTTGGCGTCTGACGTGATGATGCAGCCGAGGTAGGTAAACTGGTGTACAGACTTCAGTTCGGACTCGCCGATGGTGATGTGGGGAAGGCGATGCTCTTCCTTGGATGCTGGCTGATGAAGGACCTCTGTCTTTTTCAGACTGACCTCAAGTCCAAAGAGCTGGGCGGCATCTGCGAAGCAGGATGTAATGCGCTGCAAGGCTCTCTCTGTGTGTGCAACGAGGGCAGCGTCATCAGCAAAGAGCAGCTCACGAATCAATTGGTCTAGGGTTTTCGTGTGGGCCTGCAGTCGTCTGAGGTTGAACAGGCTGCCATCGAGACGATACCTGATGTACACTGCGTCGTCATCGACGATGTCCACTGTGGCCTGCTTCAACATCATGCTGAAGAAGATGGTGAAGGGGGTCGGTGCCAGCACGCAGCCTTGCTTCACGCCGTTGCGAATGGGGAATGGTTCTGAGAGGTCACTGTTTAGTCTGACCTGGCCTTGCTAGTCCTCGTGGAGCTGAACGATCATGTTGAGGAACTTTCATGCCTTTAAAATATATAAGAATAAGAATTAGAGTACTTTATTATCTCGAAAAGAGAAATTCGGATGTGGTACATTTATAAAAAAAATAATACAAACAAGACATGAAAACATAATGAATAACTATAAACATTTTCTCCCTGCACTTACACAGCTACAAATTCCAAATTTACATAAGTAAACACTACAAAATCTTTCCACATAACTCTTACACATCTCACACATAAACATCTTTTATGAACTGAACTGACAGGCACTTACACATTCACACCCATCTCTACACATGCATACACAATACGCGTGTTTCAACCTAATCCTAACCCTCACTGCTTATTATACAAACGTCTCAATACATTATTACACATTAATACACAAGCTGTGTAATTAAGATCTACCTTAGTAAAATAATTAGTGGGTAAAAAAAAACAGTAACAAAAATCTCAATATGTCCATGTTCACCACCAGATAAAACACAATAATTATAATCACTTCTCTAAAATCAACACGCTCCATTCCTACTGATTGCACAGGTAAAGGGGAATAGGAGGAGGAGTTCGGTTTGGGTATGCGTGGATGTACCTACAGATTGCTTAGAGTGATGGATTTAGGGATGAAACTGTGCTGTAGTCTGAGTGTCCTAACTTTGTGCGTGCGGAGTCTGCCGCCAGAGAGGAGGAGTTCATAGATTTTTTTAAAATAATTTATTTATTTATTTGTTGTTGTTTTTTTTCTGAGGGTGGGGGTGGGGGCATGGGTCTTTTTACTTATATATGTTTGATCTTTTGCTGTATCGTCTGATGTATTTTTATGTGTAGAGTAGCAGGACAGTTTGGAAGATAGACATTGCTATGCCTAAAACTGTTATCCTGAATAAAACTTTTCATCATCATCATCATCATCATCATCATCATCATCATCATCATCATCATCATCTCTCTCTCTCTCTCTCTCTCTCTCTCTCTCTCTCTCTCTCTCTCTCTCTCTCTCTCTCTCTCTCCCCCCCTCTCTCCCTCTCCCTCTCTCTCTCTCTCTCTCTCTCTCTCTCTCTCTCTCTCTCTCTCTCTCTCTCTCTCTCTCTCTCTCTCTCTCTCTCTCTCTCTCTCTCTGGTTTAGTAAGGCCCCACACGTGTACCAAACTCAATGACTGCAACATAAAAAACAGTCGCCGCTTGGGTAATTTTCTTTCATTTTCCCGCAAGATTGCACCAGAAGACGGACGAAGTCGCAGATTTCAACTAACCCTATTAATTCCCTCAGCCTGAGGATGCGAATGACGACGGCCTCTACCAGCAAGAAGCGTAAACTCTCATGAGCTCCTGCAGTCGCAGGAATTCATGATAATCTACGACTCTTGCAAATGAGTGAGAATAAGAGTTAAAACCTTGACAGGCCATTTCCACTTCAAGGACGGTTCTTAGACATTGCGTCAATCATGGCACTGCGGAACCAACTACACAGGAACTGAGCATTTGACGGTCTCCCGCGCTTTGGGTCTCAACTGCAGAAGACGATCAACCGTGAGAGCTTGAGGGCAGTGTCTAAATTGCTTGGAGCCTGTCCAGGTGCAAAGCTAATCAGGCACTGCCCTCAAGCTCTCACTCGGTAACATCCAATACCAGCTGTCTGCAGGTAAAGTTCAGAGCACACTTTTTCGAAATTTGACTTGTTTAGGTTCTGAATGTGGAAGAGATAAGCAGCAATACAGTTGAACTGGCACGTCCTGCGTTGTAATACCATCTGACAAGGCCCGGGCGGTCACCAAAACGTCCGCGGACTGAAGTCGGTCGTGTTTAATGCGACGACGTTTTGCTCACTGAGAGAGCGGACTAAATTTTCTAAACCTGGCTGTTGGTGGCAAGCCTTCCCCTTGAGTCCCCGTCCCCTCCATTCACCCACCCACCCCTCACCACCTCCCCCCCCCCTCTTCCCCCAACCTCCACCCACCACGGTAAACTTTTAAAACAACGTGTCTGCCTTATGAAGGCAAAAGACGCTGAGTCCATTTTTTTTATGAAAAGCAATATTTTCATTGTTTAACAATGAAAGTCTCGGTATACACAACAGGGGACTTACTGTCTTTCCTGAGGCAGATGTTTCATTACAACAAAAACTGATTATAAAAAAGAACTTGGCTCTGTTTTGTAAAATTGGTTGTCAAAATAAACGTTGAGTTTTTACCCTGAGGAAATCTTAGAAGTGGCCTGTTTAGCCCCTTCACTGTCGAGAAAAAGGTGAACACGATCCAACTGCAAGAGACATAGATCCTCATGAGCCCCCGCGACTGCGGGGGCTCATGAGGATTTATGTCTCTTGCTGAGACCAATTTGTATCCATGTTTCTTGGACGGCGTTGGATTTAGATTTCCGAAACAAAAACGGACGTACGGTATATGTACAATGGGCAGGGAAGGGATTAAAAGCCCGAATGTGCACTCTGTGCAGAAGTCAAGAACATGCTCTCGCTTATTTCTTATACTTCTTGCAAAATGTACGTTTCATTACTTACAGTTTGTTTGTTTGCTTGTTTGTTTGTTTGTTTGTTTGTTCGTGTTTGTATGTTTTGTGTTTGCTTGTGTGTTTGTATATGTGTGTTTGTTTTGTTTGTTTGTCTGTCTGTTGTGTCCAGGTGTGTGTTTGTTTGTTTGTATGTTTTGTTTATTTGTTGTGGGTTAGTTTCTATAACACTTTCTTGCCTTCTTTGTTTATTGGTTGGTTAGTTGATTGATTTGTTTATGTGTTTGGGTTATTTTGTTTGTTTATTTTTGTTCATGTTCTTTTGTTTGTTTGTTTTGTTTTAGAGTTTGTTACATTGTTTTCCAGTGGGTGAAGGGGGGGGGGGCGGGGATCCAACAGTTGCGCCCCACCCCAAAGTCCTTCCAACCCCTCGATCTGCCTGTCTTACAGTTTAAATGCCGGAGACTATCGCCTTGACGCTCGGGAAATTAATGGTCCGCACTGCCAGAGCCGAGAAGTGATGTATTTAAAATCACCCGCACAATCACCGCCGCCTGAGTCTCCCATCTTGAGCCACACGGATATGGGGGAGGCCCACATGAGGCATGGATCCCCATGAGCCCCCGCTACTGCGGGGGCTCATGAGGATCTATGTCTCTTACATTTAGGCGTTGAATTTATTTCCCGGTAGACGGAGGGTCAATGGCCACTTTAGGGCGCATCCTGGAACTGGGTTGAGAAAACGGAACATGGTACAGAGTGCTATAGTCTCCGGAGAACTCCAGCAATAGTCACTAAGCAAGTACCATCCCACTGCAAGAGGCACAGATTCTCATAAGCCCCTGCCGTCGCGGTGGCCCATGTGAATCTATGCCTCTTTCGATCGGATATAGGCCTTTAACCCCTTCACTGCCACGTAAGTAGATTGCGATTTTTAACTCATTGCCAAATTCAACGTCATAAACCCCAGCCATTCAAGGAACATGGATACAAAGCGATGTCAGCGAGAGGCTTAGATCCTCATGAGCCCCCGCATATGCGGGGACTCATGAGAATCTGTACCTCTTGCCTTTGCCTGAGGTCCAATTTTTCTCGGCAGTCAAGGGGTTAATTTTAAATTTACACGTCAAGGAGCTGGGAAGTCATCAAAGTGTAATTCTCCTACCTAGGAAGTGGTTCGTGGAAATTCATGTCACTCGTTGGCACATTGCACGGTTCTCGGGGCAGATAACTTGCCATTAGTTACGCTTGAAAAAACAAATAATTGCCAGTGCTTTTCAATCGGACTTTTACGTTTTCAATTACAGCTGAATATGTTTTTAACGCAAAAAATCAGCCCGTCGCACCCCCCACACTTTGGTACCGGTCTCAGGCCACTTTACAAATTTCAAATACAAGCGATCAAAAATCTCTGTAACTTCAGTAGCTGACTGGCCCTTCGTTTGTCTTGTACTGTGTTTGTCTTAAATGGCGTAAATCCGTGTCTGTTTCGTGAGTGTGTGTGTTGGGTTTCAGGCGCGGCGCTTTGAGTCGATTTCCCCAAAATTGAGAAAAAGCGCCTATATAATAACGGTATTATTATTATTATTATTTCCCAAATTTTGGAGGCGTCATCTAACGACTGTGCACCTGTTGGAGGAGATGGATCGACCATGATAATTCAAGGGCAGTGCCAGATTAGCTTGGCGCCGACAGGCGCCAAGCTAATCTGGCACTGCCCTTGAATTATCATGGTCGACCCATCTCCTGCTGTAGTGCGTCAGGGCTGAATAGGTTAATAACATTTGACGATATACTGCGACAAATCGGAGAGATGCGTGTTTTATGAACGGCTTCAAAAGATGTAAACAATGTAGCGAACATGTAAATTGCCTGAAGTAATAAACTGGTTTTGCTTATTTTAATCTTTGTCAGATTGCATCATAATAGCACATACGGTACCTCGAATGATAAAGTGACATGCTCCAGGCAATAAATGGTTAACCGTTGCAATATCCCCTTTATAAATGTTCTTAGTATGCTGAACTAATTGGCTAGCATGACTTGTGAAGTTTGAATGTAAAATGAAGTCTTTTCCGCTCTCCTTTTTTTTTTTTTTTTTTCTTTTTTTTTTTTTCGTAGGAGAGTTCCATCTACTCGCACCAGGGGAAGTAGAACACCTCTGTTACTTGCGCCTAATCACAGTTGATTGTGAAAATAAGGATAGAAAAGACTTCGTTGTAGAAGTACAGCATTTAGAACACAGTGTATCGGCGAATTTCAGCAATCAAAGTCCGCCCTGCAGCAAATCGCTTTATTTTAATTTTTTTATTTTTAGAGAAAGATTAGCTACGAATATTCGTCCCATTGTGCAAGCAAACCCACTCGAGGAGATTGATGGAGCACAATTCATGGGTAGCCTGACGGCTCCAAGCTAATCTAGCACTACCCTTGAATTATTATGCTTCATCCATCTCCTGCAACTGGTACATACTCATTAGATAGCACCTTTGGGGTTAAGCGATAGTTTATTGTTTCACTGAGTATCGTTTCAATTAACAAAAACTAATAAATTGAACAGCTGTGAAAATATCTTGACGCCAATATGTCGGCTGCCTTGGTTTCTAAAATAGCATTAACTCATTGGCGGCCAGCCGCATCCGGATGCGCGGCTTATGCCGCGCATCCGGATGCGGCTCGCCGCGAATGAGTTAAACTTGCCATTTCAATTGTATCTATTCAACCAAGAAATCGTTACATTGGGATTCTAATTCCTTCACTACCATGACGCAGAATGTGTCTTTGAAATCATTGTACTCAGTTCAGCGTCGCAGCCGTCAAAGCAACATTGATACAACCCCTTTTGAGCAAGAGGCATAGATCCTCATGAGCCCCCTCTCCCCAAGCTAGTTGGGGCTCATGAAGATCTATACCTCTTGAATTTAGGTGGCGTTCGGGTTTTCTCGGCAGTAAAGGAGTTGCCACCGACGACGGGAAATGGTGTCCAGAGCCAGGGCTTGAATTTAAAGGACTGTGATCCAAAGAAATCACACCACTGACGGACTGCTTAATTCCCAATGGACTGGCGTCACTTTGAAAGCTGAGACTAGCCCCTTCAATGCCAGTGAACGCAAAATGATGCATTTGAAAGCACTGCAAATTCATCACCATAATAGTCCCATCAATCCGTGAAAGGGTTGTCTGACAGTAGGGTGTAGGGGATCTAACCGTTTTATGTCCAGCGCTGAGTAATCCAATCAATCAATCAATCAACTTTATTCTTCCAAATACATGTTGCCACGTACAGTAACATTTGTCTCGCCACCTCAGGTGCAACTCGCAATCACCCACACTCGCACAACAGTTTACAAACAACAAATGGACAATGGCTTGGGACGGGTGAAGCCTGTCTCCAAGGCGTCTCATGGCCGGCGCCAACGGCCCCAACCCGACCAAACTAAAGACAGCCCTGTCATAGTGTCTCTAAAACACGTAATATAATGTTTTTAGACTTCTGCTTGGCTGAGATTAGTTGCACAAATGACAAATACGTATAAACAAAAACAAAACAAACGAAATATACTTTCACAGTTGCTACCTGGTGGCCCGTCGCTATAAGACTCGAACAGTGCCGGCTATTAGACAGTCGCTTCGGCATAATCAGTCACCACCTTAATTATAACTAAACTAGTATATAACTTCATAGTCATTTTTAAAGCAATGGTTTCTAAAGAGTACACACATGTACACGCTGTTGTAAGACATACACTATGTCGTGGAGGTGTCTGAGTGTCATCACATCATTTGGCTGGGATGTGGGGGCCTGAAGCTTGCTGGTACTCGCTTCGTTGTATGTACTCGCGCTATTCGGTAGGCAGCGATGCTGAGCGTGGCGTGGGAAATGCCACTCCTGAGATGATTGAATGGGGAGAAAAGCACGTTGGTTGTATTGCCATAGCATAATGCGCGCTGTTTCTTCTGAGATCCGCATTCGAATGGTACTAACAAGAATCAGCGTGTATCAACTCTCAGCATCGCATGGCCGAGGAATATATAAAATCCAATTAACAGTCACAGCACAAAAAATTGCCAAAATTCATTAAAAAAAAATACCAGTCGTGACAGCATTTCAAGGCCTGACATCATATATCAAACAAAGGTACAATGTCTGTTAGAATACTGAGGGTGGCGACCATTCCTGACGGAGCGGGCGGCCAGGAAATGTTGCATGGCCGCCATCTTGTCTATCGGCACTTGTCTTGGTATGTGTTCCTTTGTTTCTAGCAGTTTTAATTCGTCTTGGTATGTGTACAGACCTGACTATGGTCAGCAAGAGGCCCCAACGAACATCATGAGCCCCGCATCTGCGGGGGTTCATGAGGTTCGTTGCCTCAGTCTTGCAGTTGGTTAGTGTTCGCATTTTTCCGGTAGTGAATTGATTAAATCGACAGGATTTTATGAAACTGTTTGTATGTAACTACGTCAAACGGTTTCTGGAAGGACGCACGTCATATGTAACAATTTGTGTGTGCCTATTTCCTCGCAGAACGCACACATTATTTCAACTATTTTAATATTAACGAGTCATTCTACCCCAGACACACCACAGCAAGATAAGGATCGACCATGATAGTTCAAGGGTGATGCCAGAATAGCTTGGCGCCTATGGGCGCCAAGCTATTCTGGCATCACCCTTGAACTATCATGGTCGATCTGTGTCCTGCACTGCAATGCAGTCTTCAGAGGACAACGGCAAAATTTACGGATTTCGGTGTTGGGGTAGAATGAGTTAAATATTCCACTTAAGGACGCACCTACGTTTTTTGAGCTATGGCAATATTCCTTTGCAGAACGCACATTATGTATGTGTGTGTGTGCATCCTGCTAGGAAATGTTTGTAAGCACGTGCTTGTAGATTTACTTACAATGGACATACATATTCTCATGTCTTGACTGCAACCACAAGGGCTTGTGAAACGCAGTTCCCTTTTGCAGATGGAACTTATTGGCTGAAAGACTGGCACAGAACTCTTCAAAAGTAGCTTTTGTATGGGAACAGTCTGACAATATTTTTGGAGTTCAGTTGAGCTACAAGAATTTTGTGTGTGTGTGTGTGTTCGGTCAGTTAAAAAGAGCAAACATGACAGAGAGGAAAATCGTGAGTATTGCGTTGAATGAATCGCTGTCATTGTCACTACCATAACCCTACATCACAATGACAACAGAAATTAATCATCGATAACAACCTCACTTAACCCATTGCAACCCGAGGCTGATTTTTCTATTAGAATAATTGCTTGTTGTCCTATGAAGGCTACATTACAGAACTGGAGATCGATCAACCATTTCAGTTCAAGGGTGTTGCCAGAATACAATACAATACAATAATACTTTATTAATCCCTCATGGGGAAATTCTCTGTCTGCCAATACAATAAAATACAATACAATACAATACAATAATACAATACAATACAATAATACTTTATTAATCCCTCATGGGACAGCGGAAAAAAGCGCTAAGCTATTCTGGCACCACCCTTGAACTATCATAGTCAAACCTATATCAAGCAATGAGTGTATCAGAAGAAAAGGGTGAAATGCATCCCGTCATGCTTTTTCCGTTTTGTTTTATTCCCGGTTTGATTGGTTGCTAGTTCATTCTGCTTTGATTGCTTGCTTTGTCGGTGGGTCGGGTTGTCTGGTTGCCTTGGTTGTTTGCTTGCTTGCTTGCGTGTATGCTTGTTTGCTTAGATGCTTGGTTTGTTCATTGGTTTGTTGCTTGGTTGGTCGGTCGGTCGGTTGGCTGGTTAGCTGGTTGTCTGGTTTGCTAGCTTGCTTGCTTGTTTGCATGGCTGCCTGGTTGGCTGGTATGATTGTTTGGTTGCTTACTTTATTTCTTTCATTCTTTGTCTCTCTGTTGCTTTGTTTCTTGCAGTTTTCATAGTCACGATTCAAAAACCAGACGTAGGCAGTCTGCTGACAGAACTCGAAGACGCCGTGAAATTAGATTTTCTAGAAATGCTCCTCTCTTCTTTTTTTTTTTTTTTTTCTTTTTTTTTTCTTTTCTCTTTCATCCTTTATTTTCATCAGTCCTTTTTGACCCCGTCACCGCCGACAAAAAGTGAACACAACCAAACTGCAAGAGGTCTAGATCCTCACGGGCACCGCAGTTGCGGGGGCTCATGATGATCTAAGTCTCACGCTGAACCAATTTGTATCCAGGCTCCCATAACAGCTGGGGATCTTTATCATTGAATTTACAATTATTTCAAAAACACAATCTGCGCTCACTGGCAGTAATGGGATTAGTCGACTGTCCTCCATCTTCTGTTCTCCATGAAGCACGTGAAGTATCCGCTACAGGCAATCCCACGTCAATGCATGGGGAAATGTAATAAGTGACGGCGATTGTGATGCCGACGACGATAATGACGATTTCGACTACGATGATGATATCGATGATGATGATGATGATGATGATGATGATGATGATGATGGTGGTGGTACTGATGATGATGGTACTAATAATGATGATGATGGTGGTTGTGGTGGTAGTGGTAATGATGATCATGATCATGATGATTTTGACGACGACGACGACGATGATAACACAACAAAGACAATTTTGGTGATTATAAAGACGATGAAGCAGACGATGTCTGATCGATATCGTCCTTGATGATAACGAAAAATTTAATGGCGTGCATCTTTCATTCGTTTGGATCCGATCAGTGTCTTCCGTCAATTTGTCATGAAAAGAACCGTGACGTCTGGAAGTGGAACTCAAAGCCACAACTGAATGAAAATGCAAGAAACTGCTTAACTCATTCTACCCCAACACCAACATCTTTAAATTTTGCCCCTGTCCTCTCAAGACTGCATTGCAGTGCAGGACACAGATCGACCATGATAGTTCAAGGGTGATGCCAGAATAGCTTGGCGCCCATAGGCGCCAAGCTATTCTGGCATCACCCTTGAACTATCATGGTGGATCCTTATCCTGCTGTGGTGTGTCTGGGGTAGAATGAGTTAAGAAAGACAGAAATGATCAGAAAAAAAAGGTGCCGCTTATAAACCCAATTCGACATTTTTTCGCCCCGGTCTGACGTAAAGTTTCCTGTCACACAAAAAAATATCGTGACAGTTTAGATCCGTCTGGGAAATTGGTGCCGTGACCGTTAAATTACCATTTATCTATCTGGCATGTCGTCCAACACCTTCCATCTGCATCATGGACAGATGCTCACGAACCTAGCTGATATTCCTCATGAACACTCAAGGGTCCACCCACACTGGTTGTTTCCCTCGATTCGCTGCGCTGAGCGCAGCGAATCGAGGGAGACAACCAGTGTGGATCTGCAACAGGCGTGCAATCGGTCCTCGGAGGCTCTGCAGGCCTTGCAATCTCCAAGAATGACATGTTTTCAAGAAGACCTGCTGTTTTGCTGAGCGCATTTCGGACCTTTGCCATACATGCAAGTGGGAAATAGACTGTCATGTGTCCCTGCAGGCATAATGGCTGATGAGAATTTGCTAACAGGAAATATGGGCACCTCCCCTTTTCTACCGTCTTCCAGTGGACTAGATTCTCATGAGCCCTTACTACAGCAGGTGTTCATGAGAATGTGAATTCCACTTGCTGACAAAGATTGGCCATCCTTGCTTGGCCTATCTCCCCGTGCAAGTGCCTACCATCTCTAAGTGGAATAGATTCTCGTAAGACCCTGCAGCCGCAGTGACTCATGTGAATGTATTCCACTTGCTGGCAACACTGAACAACAACAACAAAATAATAAAATGGCCATCCTTGCTAACGCCCCTGCGCAGCCTGTCTCCCTGAGCAAATGACCAACCATCTGCAAGTACAGTAGATTCTCATTATCCCCTGACGCAGCAGGGACTCATGTCAATCTGTTCCACTTGCTGTCAGGATCTGGCATCCTAATGCGCAAAAGGCCAGGCACGGGCCGACGTCGGCCGCCGTTGGCTCGCGCACGGCCGTGCGCGGGCCAACGGCGGCCGACGGCGGCCCGATGGTCTTTGCGCACTGGGATCTTATGCCCAGATGGAACTGAAGAATCTGCCTGTGCGAAAGGCATAAATTCTGTGTTTCTCTGGGACCTTGAGCAAGTGTACTCAGTCTTCTTTTCTCGATACCGGCTATCCACATCCTCAGAAGGAGAGGGAGCATCTCGTGTCACTTCACATCTCAAGGTGGAGTATTTTTGGCTAAAAACACATTATAACAATTTCACGCAAACTTCATTCACGTCTCCGTCTTTCGGGGGAGCGGGGGGGGGGGGGGGGTAGGGGGGGGGGGAATGAATAAAACTTGTCTGGAGGCAGCAATTTTCAAATGTTGCGATCCATTCTTTTCTTAAGTTGCTGGAAACAGGAAATGCTTTGAGTGTTCAAATTCGCCCATAAAAAGGGGTTCTCAATTTGTGTCTTGCCTTAGTTTAAAAAAAATTGCCCTTCTTTATACAACACAATTGAGTGGGTGCTCGTAACAGAGATGTGGTGGCCGCCTTTTACACGTATCGAGGAATTCGTCCATTATAACTAAAGAGACAGAGAGAAGACTTGTTTGTTTGTTGTTGTTGTTTTAGGACACGCAAACTGTAATAATTAAAAAAGGATAACACTTTGACTGCCGAGAAAAGGTGAACACGAACTAACTGCAAGAAACATTAGATACTCATCAGCCCCCTACAGTTGCGGGGGCTCGTGAGGATCTATGTCTCCTGCTGATTAAAGCCATTTTCCTGAGACGGCTGGGGCTAAGGCGTTGAATTAACCCTTAAATGCCGAGAAAAAGTCAACACGATCCAACTGCCAAAGACATAGATCCTCATGAGCCCCCGCGTCTGCGGGGGCTCATGAGGATCTATACCTCTTGCTGAGACCAATTTGTATCCATGTTTCTTTGACGTTTGGGGCTTTTGGTCGTTGAATGAACAAACATTTAAGAAAAAAATATGTATACATACGTACAATGGCGGGGAAGGGGTTAACACAGGTTGCAGAAACCATGATAATTCAAGGGTAGTGCCAGATGAGCTTGGCGCCTGAAGGCGCCAAGCTCATCTGGCACTACCCTTGAATGATCTGCGTTAAATTGCAGTGACGGGGTTAAGTACGTCATTTCGTGCACCGCTACTGTGAGAACATTAATAAAAGAGGTATTTTATTAACCTTTATTGCCTGTTTTATATCGGTGGGAGGTTGGGGTAGGCGAAAGAAGAAGACTGTTAGTGCTCGTCATAAAAAAAAAGCGTAATCATAAACGACAAAATGTCTTGACAAAGTAGGGTATCTCTTATTATACGTATGAAACCAGTGCAGTTCAGTTTATTTCAGCCAAGATGGGATCATTGCGTTCGGAAAAGCCCATACGCGCTCTACCCCACCCATCAGAAGTCTTCCCAGAGTTCTTTTCGAGATTGTACCAATACTGGTTTGGTTTACAATGGATCTCTCATGTCTTTTCAAGTCTGCCCAACGCCCGCTGCCTTTCTCCACACCTCTGCTCTGGAGTCGATCTACTATGTGGTGTCCTTGGCTCTGTTCCTGGAAATGCTTTCACAGGTTTCTCACCAGGCCTGATCTGCCCATCCGTAGCCCCTGTGTGATCTCTGCATTGCCAGCGAGAGTGTCAGCTTGATCATTGCCCTAAACTCCAGCATGTTCTTGGCAGTAGACCCACATTTTCTCTGTGCACTTGTTACTCCTAGTCAACGTCGTCTTCAAGGAAAACGTGATGCAAAGCTCCATTTTTTCGCCATACTGTAAACGCCGATAACTCCATAGCGACTGCGGATTTTTTCCTCCAAACGCTAACTCATTCAGCCACGACACACAGCAGCAAGACATAATCGAGCATGATAGTTCAAAGGTGGTGCCAGAATAGCTTAGCGCCCATAGACGCCAAGCTATCCTAGCACCACCCTTGAATTATCATGCTCGATCTGTCTCTAGAGTTGTAATACAGTCCTTCAGAGGGCAACTTCAACATTTGTGGAATTCGGTCCTGGGGTAGAATGTGTTAATGGAGAGTGTATTGTGTATCACTGCCATTACAAATGAAGAGATTGAAACGTTTGGAAGATATCTTGATGCCAGTTTTTCAGCTGACTGGGTTTGAAAATCGAGCGAATACTGTCTATTACTGACCCTGTTCATGTCCGCGTTGTATGGCTTGATTTGTCGGTGTTAATAATAATAATACCGGTTATTATATAGGCGCTTTTTCCCAATTCTGCGAATCGCTCAAAGCGCCGCGAACTGAACCCAACACGCACGCTCACGTGACACACACATACACACTGAAGACAAACACAGTACAAGACAAACACAGGACATTCACGTGGTGCGAAGGGTCAGCTCAGCTACTGTTTTCGAAATTTTGATCGCTTGTATTTGAAATTTTATAAAGTGGCCTGAAACCGGTACCATAGGGGAGGGGGAGGAAGAGCCGGAGTACCCGGAGAAAGAACCCCCCGACGATCCGCCCGAATTAACGATGACACTTACTAGAGGAGAAAAGTCCGACGCCGGAACCCGTATTCGAACCTCGCACCTTTAGCATTGGTGGCAGGCGCCTTAACCACTGCGCCACGGACCGCCCGTGTTGCCTTTGCCCTGTTTTTAAAGACATCATTTTGCGTTGTATGACACTAAAGAGGCTACAGATTTTTAGTCAGTTAAATAGAAGAAAACGTTTAAACGTTTAGGGCTTAACGTCTTCAGTCCACCACTAAGAGGATTTCAAAGACGGGTCACCGAAATAGGGTTAGAAGCAATTTTGACCCCACTTGGATTGGAACCCGGGACCTTTCAGACGAGAGTCGAAAGCTATACCACCGAGCCACCCAGCTCCCCCAGGTAGGTAGATAGCAGAGATGCACAGGTGCACCGTTTAGATTACACGTATACATACAAAGTATATAAATAGTGGGTGTATTGACGAGTTTCTGGAACATTGTGAAGAATGTCGCAGACGTTATCAGAGAAACACCAAGATGATTAGTGTGGCTATGTCGTCGATGACCAAAGCAGTACATGCGATCACAATGATATCCCAATAGCTCAAGAAAACGGGACTAAGAAGATGACTGTTAAGCGTGTAATCTGTGAATCTCAGCCAGCAGTGGCGTGTACTCGTGTTCTTTCTAAGACCTGTCGCTGACTGGTTGGAGCCGCGAGAGATCAGACAGCGTAAAATATGATTTCATTGAGAGGTGCTCTCCTGAGAGGACCACTCCCAGTGAACAAAAAGAAACAGGGTCGACGCTGGCCGCAGTTCGCCAGCGCACGGGCGTGCGCGAGCCAACTGCGGTCGACGCTGGCCCGAAGCCGTTTTGTACAATGGTCAGACCTCGAAATTGATTATTTTTACTTCTCAAGCCTTCCGCCGATATTATTCGACTATGATAGGTGGAGGGTAATTCCAGATTAGCGTGGTGCCTCCAGTTATGCTGGCCAATCGGTTTCCTGTTAATCAGTCGTAGTGCTGGTCAGATGCTAAAATTTTAGTTTCTTGGCTATGGACAATCTATTGAGCCCTGACACGCTATAATAATAATAATAATAATAATAATAATAATAATAATAATAATAATAATAATAATAAGGATGATGATGATGATGATATAAAATAATATAATATAATATAATATAATATAATATAATATAATATAATATAATATAATATAATATAATATAATATAATATAATATAATATAATATAATATAATATAATATAATATAATGTAATATAACGTAACGTAACGCAACGCAACGCAACGCAACGCAACGCAACGCAACGCAACACAACATAACATAACATAACATAATATAATATAATATAATATAACATAATATAATATAATAATATGTGTATGCTATTATGTGTATTATCTATTATTGTTATTATTATGTTGTTGATGATAAATAGTATTACCTCTTGTCAAGCGCAGTATTCCCAAATATTATAATCAAAACTGAGTTCAAGACGCTGTGTATCTCTGGCAAGCTTTTTTATAAAGACTTTTGATCTAATCGATTACACCATTCTAATGACAAAGATTCAGAAATACTGGAATAACATAGAAGTAGTTGCATTTTTTAGATCATACCTAACCGATCGTAAACAGAACGTTCTAGTGAATGGATCTTACTCTTCTCTAAAAGATGTAAAAATTATGGAGTTCCCAAAGGATCCGTGCTTGGTCCCTTATTATTTTGTCTGTCTCTTCATTCAACTTGCAAGAACGTACAATGTGATCTTTTTGCTGATGACACTTCCATTCATATGACTAACAAAGATATACAAGTAATTTCTGCCAAGTTGCAGCATAGTCTTGACGAGGTGTCAGAATGATGTCACAGTAATTCTATGATTGTTCATACAATTAAAACCATATCTGTAATAATTACTTAACCTTTTATCAAAGGGCAATCAAACAGAACAATTTAATGAACACCGCCTACTAGGAATTACAGTTCACAGTCAGCTTAAGTATAAGGCTCATACGGACACTTTATGCAGAACGGTAGCCAAAAATCTTTTTATGTTGTCCAAATTGAAATATTACGCCGACTCGAACACGCGCAAACTATTCTATAACGCTCACATACGTTCGCATATTGATTACGCGTTAACGGTGTGGGATGGCTGCAGTGAAGTCCACTTGAAGAGACTCAATTCCTTACACAGAAGGGCGGCAAAGTTAATCCTTCCCGACCCACGACTCACAACAGAAAAAAACTCGCCAAAATAGGATTTTTGCCGCTGCAAGACCACCTCGGATACAATAAGGCTATTTTTATGTTCAAAGTGAGGAAACACAAAATACCAGATTATATCACAACTCTTTTCTCTAAATCGGAATCTAGGGTTGGTAATAATATTGCCTAATATTATTAGGCAACTTTTCTTAGTCCCCAAAACAAGAATTGATACATACAAATCTAGTTTGTCATTCTCGGGAACGCAGACATGGAACGCGCTTCCTGATTGTGTGAAATCCGCCCGTTTCAAAATCAGTCTCTTCAAGTACTTCTCGAAGCAGTCGTAATCATTACTTTGTGAAATATATACTGCCCTGTTAATCTGATTACGTTTGCTCCCAGTTATAAACTGTGTGTGCGTGTGTGCGTGCGTGTGTGTGCGTGCGTACGTGCGTGCGTGTGCGTACGTGCGTGTGTGTGTGTGTGTGTGTGTGTGTGTGTGTGTGTGTGTGTGTGTGTGTGTGTGTGTGTGTGTGTGTGTGTGTGTGTGTGTGTGTGTGTTTGTGTTCCGTTTGTGGTTGTGTTATTCTTTTGAGAGCATGTGTGTGTTGATCATAGGAAAGATCCGATATTTATTTGAATTGTTTTGGATAAGAATTACGTTCCTTTTTAGTAGGATTCATTTTGTTTAAAACAGAGAATTGCGATCGATTTTTGTTGTGACGCGTAGTTTCGCTACAATGTTGTAAAGTTTGACCTAAATTGGACTGGAAGATTCGAACAGGGTCGCGATCTTTCTAGTGACCTCAGATATGACGTTAAAGTTGTCGGCTACATTTCGCAATCTTTTATCGAATTCTCCTAGACGTTAGTAGAAACTTCTGGATTGATCTACAATGGGGGTTTTTTAATGCATATTAATGAGTTTTGGTTAAGTTTTATTTTCTGATTGGTTGTTTTGTGCGAATTTGCTGGGTTATTCTGGAAATCTGTAATAGTATAAAAGACGGCGTTAGCGATTATGTGTGTTGGTTGTATGAGAGACGCAGTGTGTCACAGGTGTTGATGCATTGTAGAGGAGACAGTGTATCAGTGTTAGTGCATTTGTGTATGCATTGTGCTGAGATCGCATCACTGCAATAAAATATTGTTGAAACTATTACTCCAGTGTGGTCTACAACTTTGTGCCAAGTGTGACGAGTTGCAGCTGAGCGAAGTTTCTTTACAAGAACCCTACGTGTGTGCGTCTGGTGTGATTGTATCGTACTACGACTACAACTACGACTACCACGTAACAGCGTATGTGTTTAGGAGTGCGAGATCATCATGGGACTTCTTTCCTAAGATGGCAATGTTTTTGTTTCATATGCATGTACATTTATATATACTCAGACGCAAAAGAAACGCGAAAACAGCAGAGAAGTCTATTTACGATTTAATTTTGACAATAAATTCATGATTACTGTGCACAGTAAATTTACACAACAATCAAGCATCACAGACGTGTGCATCTTAACGTCGTTCTGATGTACCAGTCAGCACTGAGTCAATGATGGTGGGCGAGAGTGCCATCTCCTTTTCTAGCTCGGCCCGTAACTTGGGTGTCATTTTTGACAACAGGCTGACAATGAAGGAACAAGTGAAGAAAGTTTGCCAGCTTGCCTTCATTGAACTCAGAAGGATCAGCACTGTTCGACATCTGCTGACTGTTGAAGTTACCAAAACACTTGTTACCTCCCTTGTGCTGTCCCGAATAGACTATTGCAATTCTCTTTTGTCCGGTGTTCCGCAAAATCTTCTTGACCAAATCCAGAGAGTCATGAACTGTGCTGCACGTCTGATTTTTCGTGTACCGAAACGTGAACACATTATGCCTCTACTAGCTAATTTGCACTGGCTGCCAGTTTCATACAGAATTCAGTATAAAGTCTGTGTTATTTGTTTCAACATCATCTCTGGTTCTGCCCCTCCTTACTTGTCTGATCTTGTCCAGCTGTATACACCGTCCCGCTCACTACGCTCTGCTTCAGACACTCGTGTTTTCCGTATCCCTAGACGTAATAAGGTCACTCAAGGTCATCGTGCATTTTCGTATTTTGGTCCCATTACATGGAACGCTCTCCCAGCTGATGTGCGTCACTCATCATCTCTTTCCATTTTCAAATCCAAGCTTAAAACACACCTTTTCTCTGTTGCATATACGTAAAGACCATTTTGTCTGCCGGCTCATCATGCGTGTGTGTGTGTGTGTGTGTGTGTGTGTGTGTGTGTGTGTGTGTGTGTGTGTGTGTGTGTGAGTGTGTGGTGTGAGTTTTTGCCCTTGTAAATTAATGTATATTTTTTGTTGTATGTGCTTGTTTGTGTATTCTGCTTCACTGTTTCATTACTGTGATTGTAAAGCGCCTAGAGCATCTTGGTGATTAGGCGCTATACAAATTACCTTTATTATTATTATTATTATTATTACAAAATGGCGTCATTCTACCAACATTCAGAAGACAAATACTGTCAATAACGTGTATGACCACTCAGGGCGTTGATCAGAGCAGTGCATCTCCGCTACATGGACCTCACAAGAGTGTTTATTTGTGGTTGCGGGATCATGTGCCAGACGCGGCCAATGGCGGCACTTAGCAGGGCAGTGGTTTGAGGTATGGGCGCCAACTTGTTGAGCTTCCTCTGCAGAGCATCCCAAAACTGTTCAGTTGAGTTAAGGTCAGGTGAGCGAGCTGGAGGGGGGGGGGGTCAGATTGATGTTGTTGTGTTGCAGGAAGGCTTGTGTGACACGTGCCGTGTGCGGCCTTGAATTATCTTGCTGGTACAGGTGGTTTGGGTGACGCCGGAAGAACGACACCGCATGAGGTCTCAGCACTTGGTTGATGTACCGGTCAGCACTGACGCCATTTCCTTGTCCTCGGCCGACATTTTGGACGACCACAGGTCCTATTTGCTGGGTAACCCCGACTGCACCCCAATCATGACGCTTTCACCTCCCCATCTGCTCCACGGCAAGATGTTGGCAGCTCGATACTGCTGTCCATGTCTTCGCCAGATCCTGATTCGGCCATCAGATGGATCAATGCAGAACCTGCTTTCGTCAGTGAAGAAGACCCTGTGCCAGTCACGATGACGCCGTGTGGTGTGGTTTTGCGCCCACTGAAGACGGTTCCGGCGGTGCCAAGCAGTCGAGATGGGTCGTCTAGCTGGACGCCTGCAATAGAGATCTCCTGTAATCAGCCTTCGACGTACAGTGGTCTCCCGTGCATGCCAAGGGTGCTTCTGGCCGTGTTGGCAGCGGTCTCGTAGGGATTCCTCATATGCTGACGTCGGATAATACGGTCTTGTGCCGCTGTCGTTGCCTTCGGCCTGCCGCTCCTCGGACGATCATTAGTGGTGTTGGTTGTCTGGAAACGGCTCAAAAGGTGATAAATAGTAGATACATGCACGTCCAGAGCAAAAGCGACATCCTGTGGCGACTCTCCGGCGTCCAGACGTCCCAGTGCTCTTTGGTTAACTTGGGCTGGAAGTCTTGGCAGCAGATTTGGACTTTTTAAATCATTTTCTAGGCCGAGTATTTATAGCCTGGGTTCACTGAGCAGCGTTAGCTGATGTTCACATTTCTGCACGTGTTGCAAGTGGGTCACATGACGCATGCAGAGAGGGCTGACTCAGCACTAATCGCACAGTGCGGTGGGTAAAACAACGGCTAGTACTGCAAGAACTAAACTCGCTGCACGTGCTGACAACATTCGCTTCGATCTGTAATCAAATTATTAACGTTTTGATGGTTCCTTTCTTTTTCGCGTTTTTTATGCCTCATAGTTTACTTAGTTTCGTGTACATTGTCCTCGTAGTTTTGTTGCAACGGCAGGTTTGAAAAATGGCTGTGGCTGTAACGATGTCAATGCCTCAACCGTTGATAAATAAAGCTTCATTGAATCATTGAATCTATATGGGCACTTAACAAACAAACAAAAACATGTTACCGAGAAAAGAAATGTTAAAAAAATTTAAAAATGCATCACATTCTACAAAATACTGCTTCACACACAATCACCTTTCTAAACTTTATGTCATTTATCTCTCTCTCTCACACACACACACACACACACACACACACACACACACACACACACACACACACACACAAACACACACACACATAGACGCGCGCGCGCGCACGCCTGCACACACACACACACACACACACACACACACACACACACACACACACACACACACACACACACGTAAGCCCGCGGCTGTGGTGGAAACACAACTCATGGATTCTCATGTGCCTTCGCGGCTTTTCGTCTACACGGGCTCATGAGGATTTATGTACATCCAAAGGATGGCTAAAACACATGAACGCTTTGTATGGTATGACCGTTGAAAGGTACTGGCAAATCAGAACAGCACAGTTGCACTGCGCCAGAATTGATCTTTGTTCCGGTCGCACCCCACAGCAGTAGCTGTCCATGACTCCCATAACCATAGCCAGTTAGGGGCCGTACATTATTACTCCGGTGCCCTGGACGTCAAACCCTGAACAACCCAACCAAAACATCGTTGATGGACTAGGTGTCACTCCACAGCAAATTGATTCCACCAAAAAGAAGAAACTGAGAATCTTTTCCTTTGCTTTCACTTCCTACGTCAACGATGAACAATTTACAGTCTACTTCGCTTATAACAATGTTGGATACAACAAAAGTCGGATAAAACAACACTTTTCAGAGTCCCCAACGGCACTATATCTATTTGAATTACTTCGCTTAAAACAAACCGGATATATAACAACACTTTTGGGAGATCCTGACGGCACTCTTTCTTTGTCAGTTACTTCGCTTAAAACAAACTTCGGATATCACGACATGTCCCCCTGCGATTTGTTATATTATATCCGACCGCCGTGAGATGGCCTTAGTTGCCTGCTCGGCGTTAAACCCAAATAACTAACTAACTGTTATGTCCGAACATCACTGTAGCTGATATCTCAAGAGTAGTGCTCGAATAGCTTGGCGCCTGCAAGGCGCCAAGCTTGTCGAGCACTACCCTTACACGGTCACAGTCGATCCATCTCGCGGACTCTCGCACTCTGGCTGGGAACACTATGCTTCAAGCCAGGAGGAGAGGGTGTGGGAGGCTATTTCAGCTTGGTTGTAGTGAAGGGTTCTTAGTGAGAAACAAAAAATGAAAAGAAGGCTGCTCGACGTCTACCCGAGGACCTTTAGCATACTAGGCGACTGATTCTATTTCAGATAGTGTCAGTACTGCCTTTGAGAGGCGCTCCCTTTCTCTCTGCAGTGTATTTTTTCAGCCATTGATAGCCCACGGAAACAATCGCCCTGCGGTCTTGCAGTGTCACACTTTAACTTTTTACAGTGCCTTTGTAAGGGGCCGTGGACGCCCGTTGCAGATCTTTGAGTGCTGTACATTCCACTTTATAAATCGTCTGAGCACAGGCTGGGGTTAGGGAAAAAAGGTGTTTTCAACATGTGCGTCGGTGTAAAAATAGTTATAATAGTGCATTGTACACTGACTAGCAAAAGAAATGCGATATTTTTCAAACAATCGGAAACACTCAAGTGTTGAAAATGTCCCATTTCTTTTGGTCGTCTGTATATGTATTTGTTCCGGTCAATGTATAACGAGACATTGTACTATTGTAAGGTGTCTCCGAGGCGCAATCATCCATCTGTTTCAAGATGCTCAACTGGAGCTTTGAAAGCCGGCCTGCTGCTACTAAGCGCTACTTTATATGGAAACCTCCACCCTGCTATTAACGTCGGTGCATGCGATATATTTTTGTTTCCATTCCACCGTCCATTGAAGCGGGTCTATTCTTTTCGAATAGTAGAGATGAGGGTGTTTTGTTTTTTAATGGTGCGCACTTGATGATTATGCGTGCTGTACACACGAAGGTGTGACAGGAACCGTAAACCGAGTCTGTACGTAAAATTGACTCGATGGTAATGAGGAAAAGTCCACATACCATTCCTGTCCTCCAGGGGATTCGAACCCGGGATCTTACGACTGCCTGCGCAGTGTCTTACCACTAAGCTACATCCCCATGTCTAGACTAAAAGAAAGAAATTCTGTCGTGAAAAACGCATTTCTTCAGCCCAGCCTGTGCTTCTGAGAACATCTTTTGAAGTGCGTGGTAGATTCCAACAACAGATATGTTGTAGTACCAAGGATTTGGGATGACGAGATACGGTACCAGCACATTGCAGATTCCACTAACAGATATCAAACGATTGTTTCTACATTAACTCAGTCCTTTACTGCCACTGAACGTACACTGTACGTCTGAAATCTATATAAATTAAACGCGTAAGAGCTCTAGTTGCCCCAGCGGATACAAAGTGGTCTCAGCAAGAGGCATAGATCCTCATGAGCACCCACCATGTCTCTTGCAGTTCTATCGTGTTCACTTTTCTCGGCAGTGAAGGGGTTAACTCATTCGCGGCGAGCCGCATCCGGATACGGCTGGACGCGGCCAATGAGTTAAAGAGCTGCCGGTTGCTCCTTTCATATAAGAACCGGCATGAACAAATGACTGAATCCGTTTGTTGAATCATGAGGAAACACATGTTTTTCTCAGTATCCGATTACCAGCACCATTCCGAAGGCACACACAACTGGTGCTTTTCTGACTCTTGTACAGCACTCTGAGTGATTCCCCTTGTTATGTATCCTCTACATGTCATGTAGGCCTACTTATTTATTTATTCATTTACTTATTTATTTACTTTTTAATTATTTATGTATTTAATTACTTGTTCATTGATTAATTGATTGATTGATTGATTGATTGATTGGCTCGTTCGTTTGTTCGTTTGTTTATTTATTTACGGGGGCGGTACGTGGCGCAGCGGTAAAAGCGCTTGCCACCAGTGCTACAGGTGCGAGGTTCGATACCCGGTTCCGGCGTCGGACTTTTCACCTCTAGTATGTGTCACCATTAATTCGGACAGACCGTCGGGGGTTCTTTCTCCGGGTACTTCGGCTCTTCCTCCCCCAAGACTTTGGTATCAATTTTAGCACACTTAATCAAACTCAAATATAAACGATCTGAATTTTCAAAACTTCAGTAGCTCACTTGAGCATGCCCTTAGCAACAAGTGAATATTATGTGTTTATGTGCAGTGTGTGAGTGAATGCGCGTGATTCGCGTGAGCGTGCCTGTTGGGTTCAGTTCGCGGCGGCGCTTTGAGCCGATTTTCAATTGGGATAAAGCGCCCATTTAATGCGCTGATTTATTTATTTATTTAATAAAGGGATTCATGAGGCTTTATGCCTCCTGCTGTTCCCATTATGACATGATTTTTTAGGGTCTATGCCTCTTGATTTCTGGTTGTAGTCATCGCATCCCGGCAGTGAAGCGGTTAAAGGGAAACGGACAGGATCAACACTGTGTCTTCTCGCCCACAAGATTCTGTCACGTACGGATTCACCCTTTAGCTATCGACAGCGGTTGTTGTTGCTGTTGTTGAGGTGAGTCCTGCGATGGAAATACTCGACAAAAAAAACTCTACCAGCGGCCAAAGTTTAACCCCTTTATTTTCAATGGACGCAGACTGCGTTTCTGCAATATTTGTTAATTCATTCAGCCCCGACACAC
>BTPG01000001.1:11599948-11622448 GCA_036245525.1 Semisulcospira habei
AACGGGTCTCAGAACAGTTGGATTTCTTGAAGTTTGTGCTGGTCTGTGATTGTGGGTCTCACGGCCTCGAGCCGCCAGCTCCAAAGTCACAGACCTGCAGGTCAAATGCTATCATCATTTATAAAAAGTCACGACTTCTTCTCGAATAAATCTCCAAGTATGTCCATAATGCTTAGATCTTCATGACCTCCAACAGATTTCTGTCTTCATGTTCTAGTTGTTCAAGATACATATGACCCCGCGCAGTCTGCACTAGTTCATGAGCCTCTAAGTTTCTTTCCTATTACTGCCTTTGCTGAATTAACTTTTGAACTGTTTAATTCCCTATATTACATCGTAGGCGTTTTTAATTAACAAGATATTGGCACGTTTCCAAACATTTTTTTTTAAAAGAATCGTCATAAGCGTTGGCTGCTAAACACCGTAGAAAGGTCATCCATTAAAGCAATAGATCATCAACTGCAGGGAAAAGGACATCCATTTACTTGTTAAAAAGGCGACCTTTTAAGAAAGGTGTCTTTCATTTCAGAAAGCACTCAACCCTATTCCCCTTTCGCCTCATGGAAACTGCAATCAAAATCGCTCAATAGCTCTTCTGTGGGTATCTTCCAATAAATTAAAAAATTAAAATTAAAGCTAGGCAACTTTGCTTCTTAGCCACTAGTTTTAACACGCTGAGTTCGCTAAGGTCCAAGGTGGAAATTTTCAATTCTGGGACCAGTCCTCTGAAGACTGCATTGCAGTAAGGAGTCAGGTGGAACATGATAGTTCAAGGGGGCGCCAAGCTATCTTGGCACCACCCTTGAAACTATCACGGTCAATCCACGTCTGTTTCTAGAGTGCCAGGACTGAATTATTTTTTCTTTTCTTTTCTTTTTTTCCTAAGAGCGAAGATGTATGTATATATGCGTGTGAGTCTAGCTCTTCCTGCTACAGCTCTTCATCGCACATGGTAAGTTTTGCAGAATGAGCTGGTTGGTTGACGTACCGTTTTCTCATCATGCTAGCGCATTAACCATTTCCCCGCCGAGAAAACAAAGTGAACACAATCCTTCTGAAGAGACATAAATCCTCATGAGCCCCCGCAGTTGCGGGAGGCTCATGAGGATCCATGCCTCTTGCTGACGCCACTTTGTATCACGTTTCTTCCGCGGCTGGGGCTCTTTGGAGTTGAATTTAATGCAAAATTCAGAAACAGTCTTCGTCTACTGGCAGTAACAGGGGCAACACCCTGGAGACGTGCTGCATACGAACGCGTGGCCAAATGCCCAGAAAAATAAACGGAAGCCTTAAAGCGGATTCAATAGCTCATGAGAATCTGTGCTTCTTGCAGACTCGCTGATGCACTGACAATTTTCCCTCTCAGTGATCAATAACCGAAAAGCATTTAATCCATAAGTTCGAAAGAATGCATGGCGCGAGAAAAAAAACGGGGGGAAAGCAAGGAAAAATGCGACTTGGAAAAAAAAGTTTCAAAACACAAACCAAAGCAATAGAGAGAGAGAGAGAGAGAGAGAGAGAGAGAGAGAGAGAGAGAGAGAGAGAGAGAGAGAGAGAGAGAGAGAGAGAGAGAGAGAACAATGAACAATGAACAATGAACCTTTTTTTTACAACGGTAGAAGTTATTGGTAACAGGACCAGTTTTCAAACTTGCCGTTGCTACATCTACTACATAAATGACATAGACATGTAAACATACACACACCACACACTGCTGCATGCATGCATTCGCTCACGCACGCACGCACGCACATACGCACGCACACGCACGCTCACACACACACACACACACATACATGCACACCGCAATTACGCATGCACGCATGCACACGCCCTCGCGCTGGGACCATATGGCGTTGAGGCGCGTCCCCTGGGTGGTGGATAGGGGGTCCCTCGTGAGAGGGGTGCACCGAATGAAATAAGGTGCCGTGAACCAACATGGTCTAAGGGAAGGTGACCCCGACAGAAAACCCCTGGTCCTCCTAGTAAGGGGGTTGGGCGTGGGGGTAGCTTCCCCACCCTGCAAAAAAGGAAATAGCTACAAAAACGCCGACGAAAAGACTAACAGTGCTCCGTTGACCCCCAGCTGAGAGACCAGCAAGCAGGATTCAGGAAGAACCGATCATGTACAGACCAGATCGCCACTCTCCGCATCATCGTGGAACAGTCTCTGGAGTGGAGCTCCCCGCTGTACGTCAACTTTGTGGATTATGAGAAAGCATTTGACAGTGTGGACCGAGAGACTCTGTGGAAACTCCTACGACACTACGGTGTACCCACAAAGCTCGTCCGCCTGATCAAGAGCAGCTACGATGGCATGACATGTCGCGTGATCCACGAAGGGCAGTTCACCAGGGAGCTCCAGGTCAGAACCGGTGTCAGGCAGGGGTGTCTGCTGTCTCCGTTCCTCTTCCTACTGGCCATAGACTGGGTCATGAAGATGACCACAGAGCACAGACGAAGTGGAATACAGTGGACACTGTGGACACAGCTTGACGACCTCGATTTTGCAGACGACTTGGCATTACTGTCCCACACTCATCAACAAATGCAGGACAAGACCACGAGGCTTGCTGACATCTCGTCCCAAGTGGGCCTCTCCATTCACAAACAGAAAACAAAGACAATGAGGCTGAACGCAACCAGGGAAGAACCAGTCTTGCTTGCTGGCACCCCGTTGGAGGAGGTGGAGTCCTTCACCTATCTCGGGAGCATCATAGACAAAAAAAAGGCGGCACTGATGCAGATGTCAGAGCACGAATCGGTAAAGCCAGAGCAGCCTTTCTCCAGTTGAAAAAAAGTGTGGAGCTCCAGAGAGCTGTCATAACACACCAAAGTCCGGATTTTCAACTCCAATGTAAAAGCAGTTCTCTTATATGGAGCAGAGACTTGGAGATTGACAAAAACCACAGTCAACAGAGTACAGACCTTCATGAACAGTTGCCTTAGAAGAATTTTGAAAATCCACTGGCCAGAGAAGATCAGCAACGTCAGACTCTGGGAGAGAACAGAACAGATAACAGCAGAGAATGAAATTGGGCGAAGAAGATGGGGATGGATCGGTCACAGTCTGAGAAAGCCAGCTTCCAGTATCACTAGGCAGGCATTGTCATGGAACCCCCAGGGAAAGAGGAAAACAGGTAGGCAGAGAAACTCCTGGCGTCGAGACCTCCAAGCAGACATCAAGAGACTGGGAACCACCTGGAGTAGAATCGAAGGAGAAGCACAGGACAGGAGTTGCTGAAGGTCTCTCGTCGACGGCCTATACCCGGGTAGGGGTGACAGGCGTAAGTAAGTAAGTAAGCACGCACACGCACTCACAAACACAAACTTGCACACGCACGCACTTAGACACACACGCACACATATACACACACGCTCTCGGACACGCACTCCAGACATACATACGCGCATAACGCGTACGCACAAAAATATAAAATGAGTAAACATGCAAAGTAAAGAAATACACAGAAAATCATTAAGTACATTAGAATTCATACAGCAAAGGCAAATATGTATGTATGTGCGTTCTCTCTCTCTCTCTCTCTCTCTCTCTCTCTCTCTCTCTCTCTCTCTCTCTCTCTCTCTCTCTCTCTCTCTCTCTCTCTCTCTCTCTCTCTCTCACACACACACACACACACACACACACAGCATGCACGCACACACACACACACACACACACACACACACACACACACACACACACACACACACACACACACACGCACACACAGATACGTGAGCGCGCGCCCAAAAATATCGCGTACACAGATATGAAGGCAAAAACATTATAAAAACATTATACATAGTACATGGACTATTCAAGAGAGAGAGAGAGAGAGAGAGAGAGAGAGAGAGAATGACAATGACAATAAATCTTCTTCCATCTTGTCCTTGCTAAACTACTTACACAAACACTCTCGCGGCCGTACACTGACACACCATAAGCGCCCAACAAGGCGAGTCACACTGGTTGCCTCCCTTGATCAGATGCCGCTCGAAAGCGACAGCAGGGATACAACCAGTGTGTAGGCGATTATATAAAATCATAAACACACTTGATACACGTATTGAGATATACATGCGCTACCATCTAACAAATGTACCATAAGGTTACCAAAAAAAACACAATCAGATAGACAAATTCAAAATACCACGTCATTCTAAGACAAAGGCAGTTTATGATTGCATTTGTAGCAAATGCTGATGAAGCCGTGTCTTGAAAGCATTTATGGTCCTGATAGATTTTATTTCTTTTGGAAGTAAAATCCATTCTTTGGCTGCTGAATATGACAAGGACGATTTAAAAATGTTAAGGCGGGGCCTAGGCACTACAAGGTCGTTCCTCAGTGTCGGGTACGGAGTGTGAGGAGCCAAAAAGAGAGCAGTGAGATATCCTGGTGATTTTGTAAGAGTGATCTTACGCATAAATACACATTTATTGAATAAAAAGTGCTTACGAAGAGGCAACATATTTAATTTTGTTAGTTTATCGTCGGTAGTCAAAGGGGTGTGAAAATCTTTTAGAATAAGCTTGCCGCACGTCTATGAAGTGATTTTATTATTTTTAAAGAAATAACGCTGAATCCATCCCATACTGTCGATGCTTAATAGAGAGAGAGAGAGAGAGAGAGAGAGAGAGAGAGAGAGAGAGAGAGAGAGAGAGAGAGAGAGAGATGATGATGATGATGAAACTTTATTTTTCAACGGTAAAAAGTTTTGACAGAAAACAAATCGTCATTTTACAAACTTGCCGTTGCTAACATCTACAGCATAAAAAGGGGAAACTAAAAATAATAACACTCATCACACACACATGCACACAAGCACGCACGCGCGCGCGCCGCTCACACATACACCCACACACACAAACAAACACGAGTACACACACACATACACACGCGCGCGCACACACACATAAAAACCATCTGTATGAAATACATGAGGTACAGGAGATATTACAGTACATGAGAAGTACTAAGTTTGACTCATCGGGTAATCAGAAAGTTTTGTTTTAAAACTTTCTGGTGATGTAATAGTTTTTAAATGTGCAGGGATAGAATTCCAAGCAAACGGACAAGAGAATGACATGCTAGTTTAAAAAAGGTCGATTCTTGGCAGTGGTAGGGGTAAGGTATTGTTTCTTGAGGTCCGTTCACGTTCTTGGTGATATATAAATTTAGTGATTAGATACTGGGGTGTCACATTATTCAGTATCTTATGCACAAAGACGCATTTGTTTAAAGTAAGTTGCTGACGCAGACCGAGAATGTTTAAATGTCTAAAATTTGTTTGTGGTAGGGATGGGGGGACTATCTATCATTTTTACAGCTCTTTTGTATATGGAGTTTAACCTCTTCATGTGGACATCACTGCAGCCGTCCCACTCTGTGGAGACATAATCAACGTGGGACTTTATATGAGCATGAAAAAACAATTTACGGGTATTTGTATCCGTTACATGTCTAAGCTGGGACAATAAGAAAGTGTTTTTAGCAATGGTCTTACAAACAGCATATATATGGGTGCCCTAGCACAGTTGTTCATCAACATGTATTCCTAAGAATTTACGTTCAGTGACTTGTTTAACAGGTTCAGCGTTTAATTGTAATTGTAATGACTGTAGTAGGCGTTGATGTTTTTGTCGCGTGGCGATTAAGATACTCTTTGTTTGGCTGGGTGAAGAACCATATGGTTCTGTCTACACCAGTCAGATACCCCATTGAGACTGCATTGTAAACTATGGCTAATGTCCGTCGTTTTTTTTTTAACCAGAAACATGAAGACTCGTATTGTCAACAAACAGATTACAATTAACGTCAGAATTAGTGATATGCAACGGTATATCATTGATAAATAGTATGAATAAAAGAGGTCCCAAAATAGATCCCTAGGGGACGCCATATTTTACATTTCCTTGCTTAGAGTATCTTCCATGTACGTACACCATTTGTTTTCTGTCTTCGAGATATGATCGGAAGAATGCTATAGCGGTTGCATTTAAGTGATAAACTGTTAGCTTATTTAGGAAACTGTCATGGTCCACAAGGTCAAACGCCTTTTTAAGGTCTAAGAAAACTGCTCCTGACGTCAGACGTTTGTTGATTGATTCCAGCCAGCTGTCTACAATATGTGTCAGTGCAGACTGACAAGAATGTTTCGGTCTAAAACCAGACTGGTGAATATAAGTAATTTACATTTTTCGCGAAAATGAAGGAGTTGTTTTTGAATGTGCTTTTCAAGGGGTTTTGACAAAGCTGACAGAAGGGAGATTGGACGATAATTATTGAAAGAAAGAGAGGGAGGGAGAGAGATAGAGAGGGAGAGAGAGAGAGAGAGAGAGGGGGGGGGGAGAGAGAGAGAGAGAGAGAGAGAGAGAGAGAGAGAGAGAGAGAGATGAAATGAAACTTTATTTTCCAAAGATAAAAGAATAGGTGCGCAGACCTTTTTTCATTCTTGTCCATGCTACAAGCTACATGAAAACACACACACACACACACACACACACACACACACACACACACACACGCACACACACACACACACACACACACACACAAACACACACACACACACACACTTACACACACACGCCGGCACGCACACGCTCATGCACACACACACACACACACACACACACACACACACACACACACACACACACACACACACACACACGGAAGTATGTAAATCAGAGTTAGGTCAGACCCCGCTACGGCTCAAACATTGGATTAAAGGCCCGGACAAACGTGATATCGTGATGTATGTCCGGGGCCTTCAATGCCCGCGTCAGACGAAGCACAGTCCCGACCCACGTCTGGGTAATATGCATTACACACGGTACATGAAATACAACTACATAATAAACACATACATATTTATTGAACACTGTAAAGACTACATCTGGTACATTGAACGCAAAACTGTAAGCATAAACGTCAAGATTATCTAGACGTTTTACTTCCTCCTGACTAACCAAACACAGACATACATGCACGCAAGAACACACACACACACATACACACACGCGCGCGCACACACACACACACACGCACGCACACACACGCACACCAGCATAAACAAACATGCACAAAACACACTGCTCCGCACACATGCACGCACACACATACACATGCGTCCACACACTTACATGTTTGATAACAGTCATTAATCAGAACGCAGTAGTCGCGTGCGCTTTGTTCGGCGGCTCAATTAAGTGCCGGAATAGTATTGCCTTGAAGGTGCAATGAAGATGCCTCGGTAATATTAGCCGGAAACGAGTTCCAAAGTTTGGCCCCTGAGTAGGATAGACTAGTTTTGAATATATCCAGTCGTGGCCTAGGTAATGACAGTTTGTTCCTTGATGTCTTGTATGGTGTATTAGCATACTTAAACAAATCCGAGACGTACCGCGGGGTTTTGGATATGCGGACGTTAAACATTAACACGCCCTTACTGAACAGAAAGAGGTTACGTAACGGAAGCATGTCAAGGGCCCTGAATCGCACGTCAGTGCTGTCTCTGCTATTAGGAAGGATTAGCTTGGCTGCCCTCCGGTGGAGGGAATTAAGCCTCTTTGAGCACGCATCACTACACCCGTCCCAGACTGTAGATGCGTAGTCAATGTGGGACTGGATGTGAGCGCTGAAGAAGAGTTTTCTAGTTGGTGAATTCGAAAAGTAAATAAGTTTTGAAAGGAGAAATAGATTTCTGGACACAATTTTGCACACACTGTTTACATGAGCATGCCATGTCAATTGATCGTCTATAATGACGCCTAACAGCCGGCGCTCCTTAACTTGTTTAATCGGCTGACAGTTAAGGGAAAGGCTAAGTGGCGGTGGGTTTAGCTGGTGCTTTTGACGTGTTGTGATTAACATGCACTCTGTTTTAGATGGGTTAGGTATCATGTAGTTGTCTCGCCACCAATTTGAGACGTCTAACAGACTATGTTGCAAAGAAGAATTAATTGTAGATATTTTTGCCGACGACACGTTGACAGTAGCCTCGTCTGCAAACAAATTGCATCGTAAATTTGATTATGAGATACACAAAGGCAAGTCATTAATAAAGATTAAAAACAAGAGAGGGCCTAAAATAGACTCCTTGGGCACTCCATGCTTAATTACACCTTCTGAGGAACGCTTACCGTTGACAAAAACATACTGAGATCTATTGCTTAGATAAGATTTAAAGAAGGCAGCGGAATCTGTGTCTATGTGGTATGCCAACAACTTCTGTAGCAACAGTTCATGGTTGACTAAGTCAAAAGCTTTAGAAAAATCTACAAATACCGCACCGGTCATTTCAGCATTGTTTACTGAAGTTAGCCATGTATTGGTCAGATGAGACAGAGCCGTGTGACAAGAGTGGCGGGGTCTGAAGCCTGACTGTAACGGATAAATCAAGTTATGTGTCTCCAGGAAGTGACTCAGGTGCCTGTGGACATGTTTTTCTATTGGCTTTGACAAAGCTGATAAAAGTGAAATTGGCCTAATTTGTTGTGGTCAGTGAGGTCTTTAGTTTTAGGCAGCGGAATGACTTTAGCTATTTTCCAGCTTTTTGGGAAAGTACCTCACTGGATTATAAGAGTGTAGATAAATGTTAAAGATTCAACCACATAGGGGACAGACAGTTTTAAAAAGAAACTATTAATGCCGTCATGACCAAGGGAGCGTTTATTTTTCAGCTGACTAATAGACTTGCCTACGTCGAAAACAGTTAAGTACGGAATACTAAAAAAGACGTTTGGCGCCAGTCTCTCGTCACAAAAATTATTAAGTTTTACAGAAATAGTCGGCTTGAGAGAGAGAGAGAGAGAGAGAGAGAGAGAGAGAGAGAGAGAGAGAGAGAGAGAGAGAGAGAGAGACAGACAGACAGACAGACAGACAGACAGACAGACAGACAGACAGACAGACAGACAGACAGAGACACAGAGAGAGAGAGAGAGAGAGAGGGGGAGAGAGATGATGATGATGATGATGAAACTTTATTTTTCAACGGTAAAAAGTTTTGACAGAAAACAAATCGTCATTTTACAAACTTGCCGTTGCTAACTACAGGATAAAAAGGAAGGGAAACTATAAAATATATATGTACATACAAAACCCAATAGCATCATTATATACAGAAAAAATAATAATACTCATCACACACACATGCACACACGCACGCACGCGCGCGCGCCGCTCACACATACACCCACACGCACAAACAAACACGAGCACACACACGCACATGCGCACACACATATAAAAACCATCTGTATGAAATACATGAGGTACAGGAAATATTACAGTACCTGAGAAACGTACTAAGTCTGACTCATCAAGTAATCAAAAAGTTTTGTTTTAAAACTTCCTGGTGAGGTAATAGTTTTCAAATGTGCAGGGATAAAATTCCAAGCAAACGGACCAGAGAATGACATACTAGTTTTAAAAAGGTCAATTCTTGGCAGTGGTAGGGGTAAGGTATTGTTTCTTGAGGTTCGTTCACGTTCTTGGTGAGATATAAATTTAGTGATTAGATACTGGGGTGTCATATTATTTAGTATCTTATGCATAAAGACGCATTTGTTTAATGTAAGTTGCTGACGCAGACCGAGAATGTTTAAATGTCTAAATTTGTCTGTGGTAGGGATGGAGCGTCTATCTATCATTTTTACAGCTCTTTTGCATATGGAGTTTAATCTCTTCATGTGGACATCACTGCAGCCGTCCCACACTGTGGAGACATAATCAACATGGGACTTTATATGAGCATGAAAAAACAATTTACGGGTATTTGTATCCGTTACATGTCTAAGCTGGGACAATAAGAAAGTGTTTTTAGCAATGGTCTTACAAACAGCATTTATATGGGTCTCCCAGCACAGTTGTTCGTCAACATGTATTCCTAAGAATTTACGCTCAGTGACTTGTTCAACAGGTTCAGCGTTTAATTGTAATTGTAATGGCTGTAGTCGGCGTTGATGTTTTTGCCGCGTGGCGATTAAGATACTCTTTGTTTTTGCTGGGTGAAGAACCATATGGTTCTGTCTACACCAGTCAGATACCTCATTGAGACTGCATTGTAAACTATGGTTAATGTCCGTCGTTTATTTGCCAGAAACATGAAGACTCGTATCGTCAGCAAATAGATTACAATTAACGTCAGAATTAGTGATATGCAACGGTAGATCATTAATAAATAGTATGAATAGAAGAGGGCCCAAAATAGATCCCTGGGGGACGCCGTATTTTACATTTCCTTGCTTAGAGTATCTTCCATGGGCGTACACCATTTGTTTTCTGTCTTCGAGATATGATCGGAAGAATGCTATAGCGGTTGCGTCCAAGTGATAAACGGTTAGCTTATTTAGGAGAATGTCATGGTCCACAAGGTCAAACGCCTTTTTAAGGTCTAAGAAAACTGCTCCTGACATCAGGCTTTTATTGATTGATTCCAGCCAGCTATCTACAATATGTGTCAGTGCTGACTGACAAGAATGTTTCGGTCTAAAACCAGACTGGTGAATATTAAGTAATTTACCTTTTTCCAGAAAATCAAGGAGATGTTTTTGAATGTGCTTTTCAAGGGGTTTTGACAAAGCTGACAGAAGGGAGATTGGACGATAGTTATTAATATCTTCAAGATCTTTAGATTTAGGGATTGGGATTACCTTTGCTTCTTTAAGAATGATTGGAAATGTACTTTGCTTTATGCAGAGGTTGAAGATATATGTTAGTGATTCTACTGTATACGGTAATGAGATTTTTAGGGTTTCATTATCAATACCATCAATGCCAGCAGACTTTTTGTTGGGCATGCTAGAAATATATCTGCCGACTTCCTCAACTGTAATATCAGGGATGGTGAAAGTATTTGACATAGTTGTTTTTTTAAAGTGTTCTCTGAGAGAACTCGGCACTTCATACGGTTTACTGTTATTTGCAGCTGACAATGCCAATATTTCGGCTGTCGTTAAGAAATGGTTATTTAATATATCAGCTGACATATGAGATGGGATTTCGGGTGCTGATTTACCCTTCGTTATGACGTTCAGAGCTTTCCAAACAGATGCCGTGTCCTTTTTGTCTCGAATCATTTGTTGGAAAAAAGACTTTTTAGACGCTCTGACTAAATATTTGACACGATTGCGTTGTTTCTTGTATTCTTCGTACTTTTGCTCTTTTTTCAGTTTGTCTCTAAATGACACGGCCTGCTTGATATCCGCTGTTAACCACGGTGGTATGGTGGAATGTTTAACTCGTTTTTCACGTATTGGCGCATGTTTATTGAGGACACTGAGAAACAGATCCATCCAGCACGACAAGGCATTGTCAGGAGATTGGTGATCATAAACCTCAGTAAACGGAGCATTGTGCAGATCCCACAGAAATTCGTCTTTATTAAAGTGTTTAAAGGAGCGATATTTTATAGTTTTATGTTTTTTAGTTTTTTGCTTGTGTAGTTTCATGGAGACGTTACAACATACTGGGTTATGATCGCTGACAGCTAAGGAGGGAACCTGCACATTTGATATTTTATCGTCATTTGTCACGTAAATGTGATCAATTAAGGTTGAGGATGTAGATGTGGTTCTAGTGGGTTTTTTAACTAATTGTTTTAAACCGAATAAGGCTGTTGTTGATGCCCATGCAGCATGGTGCCCTTTGGGCTTAAGTAGGTCAATGTTAAAGTCTCCCAGAAGAACAATGTTATCTTTACTTTGATTAACTTTATCCGTCATTTTTACGAAGTCATCATACCAGTCCCAGTTGGCTTCTGGATTTCTATAGATAAAGCCAACCAGGACTGAGGGGGATTTAGATGTTTTCACCTCGACCCATAAACTTTCAACGAGTTCTGCTGACTCTAAGTCCTGTCGTCGTTTAACGTTACTAATTATTGAATCATGTATATATACTGCTAGTCCAGTGTGCTGGGGACTTGAAGCATCTCTGCGGAGTACTGAGAAGTTTGGGACTGAGATGGAGTTATCCCTGACAGTGCTTTTGAGCCTCGACTCGGATACACCAAAAACATGAAAATGTGTTGGCGTGTTCAAGAACACGGACAAATCTGGCACCTTATTAACTAAATGGTAAATGTTGAGGTGACCAATTCTCAACTCATCAGGTCGTTGTGGGGCAGGTTTTACATTATATTTTGGCATGTTGGTAACAGAACAAACGTAGCAATAATATTCAAAAAAATAATAAAAATAATGTCAATGTATAAATGAATAAGAAAGCGACAAGAAAACATAGGAAAAACAACAGCAACAACAATAAAGCAAAATTAAAATGTTTTTGACTCTCGTGGTCAGAGTCCGCTGCGAGTTCGAATTGCTTGGTAATGTCAGATACAAAATAAAAGGCTCGACAGCTATGTAGAAAGAATCAGAAAATAAAAAAACACTTCCGAGCGCACCTAGGCACGCTCGCCCGATGCTGCAGTTCCTAACTACTAATACAGTAATAATCGCACATCAAAATAAAATGGACTTCTATAATTTAAAACAAAACAAAAAACAAAAAAGTCACTGCGACTTTGAAATCAAGCACAGCTAACTACGGACAGAACAAAACCGCAGTCATTAAAGTCGAAAATGTAATTCTAGATACTTTTTTTTTTAAAAAAGCTCAATTCAACTCGACTCGAGGATTAATGTCACAAAAAGATCCACGAAGCACGCACAATAGAACTTTGGCAAGGCTGCGAGAAAACTACTAAAAAACACTGTCTAAAATACACGCTGTCAAATAAGAAGAGTGTGTCCTATGACTGTAACACAAGCTGTCAATCTAGAGACTCGTGTCCTAATGTCCGGCGCGTGGTCTGAATTTCTGCAGCAGAGAAAACAAGGCTGCGCAGTCACTTTCACTAAGCTGGGGCACTCCTGGGGGCGGGGGTAGTGGGGGATATGGAAATACGGAGGGATTAGAATACGGGTACACCGGTCGGCCGTCTGCTACGAAGATGGGGGGGCCCATGGTTGGTGTGGAGTAACCGTAGGG
Source organism: Semisulcospira habei (assembly GCA_036245525.1). NCBI lineage: Eukaryota > Metazoa > Mollusca > Gastropoda > Semisulcospiridae > Semisulcospira > Semisulcospira habei. The sequence continues at coordinate 11,612,950 of BTPG01000001.1, forward strand.
TGGCCGCTGTGACTTCTGCTCCGGAGCAGTTCCGGCCTTTGATCCACGGCTATGTTGGGTGACTAGCGGCGTGCAGTCGGCTTGACTGCAGTCTTTTTCCACAGTATGCTCCTGTCGGAATCGGGGTGCAAGGCTGGAACTGACTGGGCGCTGAGAGCGTCGGTCTCTTTGAGGCTCTTTGTCTCTGGCACCAGATTTGCCGTGTGTGTCACCGTGCCCGGGCAGCTGTTCATGGTGGCGAGACTTTGGGTGATTTGGTTCTGGCCGGGCTGCGTTGTTGGAGGTGCGGCCAGAGTACGAACGCTTGATGTTGACAGCGAGAGCACTGGTGCCCCGCTTGTTGGGATGGATGGCGTCTCTGAACCAGTCGCTCCTTACCTCGCCGGTTCTTGTAGAGAAGGCGTAGTCATTGTCAACAAAGTTGACCTTGAGGGATGCGCACATTTCCCTGAGGCAGAGGTTGGTGTCAGTGATGCATGGGTCTGGCTGCTGACGCTGGTTGTTCGTGGGCAGGATGGAAGACATGGAGATTTCTGCCTTGGGGAAGACTCGTCTGGCAGCAGAAATCACATCCTTCCAGCCCTTCTTGCCGATGACGAACCCACGCTTACAGTCGTTGATGCCAACGTGTATGACGATTGTGCTGACTGTATTCGTGGGTTCGGCATCATGAAGGCGCTGTAGAATGCCGGCTCTGTCGAGGCCCGACACTGACACGACCTGTGCCTTGTCAGTGCCAGTGACGGACATCAGCTTTCCGTGCAGACCGCGTAGGACAGAGTCACCTAAAAGTAGCGTCTGGGTGACAGGCTTTAGCTCTGGAATCCCAGTACGGTCGGTGGGTTTGTCAGAGCCTGGAGAGGGTCGGGGTGTTGGTACCGGCTCCTTGTGATCGGGCGTTTGCCGGATAGCAGTGTTGTCGTGAGCTGGACGCAGGGGTTCAGATGTGGTCGTGGTGGCAGGGGATTTGAAGGTGGCAGGCGATTTTTCCGGCGCTTGCTTTGCCACGGTGTTGGAGGGGGGAGAAGTGCCTTTCTTGCTGCCTTTCTTGCCGGTCCTCGATCCCTCCTTCTCCCCCTCCAGCTGGGTGATTCGTTGTCGGAGGTGTCTAATTTCAGTTTGCAGCGCATCCACCTCAATATTGTAGGCGTGGCGGATCTCTCCAACTGCTGACCGGAGAGCAGCTATCTCTGCCATTACGCGCTCCATGGCCAGGGGGTCTGGGTTGAGAACAACAGGGCAGACCGTCTGGCACGCAGACTCGATAACCATGACATCAGCAGGGGCAGGAGGCTGGGTGCCAATGCCACCGACGTCAGATGTGATGGCAGCACAATCGCTGTCGATGCTGTCGTTGGTTATGGTGCCAGCGCCGCCGACGTCGGAGGTAGGGGCAGCACTAGCTTTGCTGACAATGGTAGAGATAGTGATAGCGCCAGTGCCGCAGTTGTCGGAGGTGAAGGCACTGTTGTTGCAGTTGTTGTAGGTGGTTGTGATGGTAATGCCAGTGCCGCCGACGTCAGACGTAGGGGCAGCACTAGCTCTGTTGTCGCTGTCGTTGGTGGTGAAAGTGCCAGTGCCAGTGCCGCCGACGTCAGACGTAGGGGCAGCACTAGCTCTGTTGTCGCTGTCGTTGGTGGTGAAAGTGCCAGTGCCGCCGACGACTGAGATAGGGGTAGCACAAGCTCTGTTGTCGCTGGTGTTAATGGTGCCAGTGCCGCAGACGTCTGACGTAGGGGCAGCACTAGCTCTGTTGTCGCTGGTGTTGATGGTGCCAGTGCCGCCGACGTCTGACGTAGGGGCAGCACTAGCTCTGTTGTCGCTGATGTTGATGGTGCCAGTGCCGCCGACGTCTGACGTAGGGGCAGCACTAGCTCTGTTGTCGCTGTCGCTGGTGTTGGTGGTGCCAGTGCCGCCGACGTCTGACGTAGGGGCAGCACTAGCTCTGTTGTCGCTGTCCCTGGTGTGGATGGTGCCAGTGCCGCCGATGTCAGACGTAGGAGCAGCACTAGCTTTGTTGTCGCTGTCGTTGGTGGTGAAAGTGCCAGTGCCGCCGACTTCTGAGGTAGGGGCAGCACTAGCTGTGTTGTTGCTGACGGTGCCAGTGCCGCCGACGTCAGACGTAGGGGCAGCACTAGCTCTGTTGTCGCTGTCGGTGATGGTGCCAGTGCCGCCGACGTCAGACGTAAGGGCAGCACTAGCTCTGTTGTTGTCGGTGATGGTGAAAGTGAAAGTGAAAGAGAGAGAGAGAGAGAGAGAGAGAGAGAGAGAGAGAGAGCGAAAAAATGTTTTATTACAACAACAACAAAAAAACAGCCAAAAGAATAACAAGAAAACTGTCCACATTTTTTAGAGCAAAACAGAACAATTGTTAAGCTATGGAAAAGGATGCTGAGCGAAAAAAACGTATATAGATGTGTCTTGCTTTCAAAAATAAGACAGTTATTGTCGTTGATTGTTTATATTGTGTAGAAGGTCATATTGACATATCAACACTTAGATAGGTCGAACAAAAAATACTAAGCGTTCCATGATAAATTAATGTAGGCGGAAATAACAGTTTCTGGGAGAAGGTTGAACACATTTTCATAACCTAAGTTCCAAGTCCATGTCCTAGGCTCACACCCAGGGACAGAAAAAATGGCACCGTTCAGTCACTGGTGTTTAATCTCCTGAACGCTTTCATTGCTGACATTTTAGCTGAAGACGGAGTGGCCATGATAGTTCATGTGTGATACCAGAATAGCTTGGCGCCTCCAGAAGCCAAGTTATTCTGGCACCACCCATGAACTATCATTGTCTGTCAGTCTCCTGAACAGGTACGTAGTTTTCAGAAAACAGTTCATAAGTTAGAAGATTTCGAGTTCAATTCTGAAAGTGTTAAAAAGCAGGTTTCAGAATTACGGTCGATCAGTTGAAACTGCGGTGGGCTTCGAGGTACTCGATCATATGAAAGAGGAGCAAACCAGTTTTGTGAAGTAATGTAGTAATTTAGAAACAAATGCTTTTTTTTTTTAAAGATTCTGCTGCTTGTTATACGCGACTGTACCGTCATTTTAGCGTTTTCAAAAGTGGGTCTACTGAAACATCACATACCGCTTTGTTGGGTGATGTGTCAGTCGTGGAGCTAGCTAGCTTAACTCATTCGAGACATGTCGAGTCCGGATAGGCGGCATTAGCCGCCTATCCGGACGCGGCACGTCTCGAATTAGTTAAGCGGAAGATCGTTCGACCCGGACGCGGCACGTTTCGAATGAGTTAAGCGGAAGATCGTTCGACTGTCGTCCGAAAGGTCGCGGGTTCGAACCCAGCTGAGGTCAATATTTGTTCAAAATCTTTTCGATGCCCCATCTGTGAAATCATCTTCGTGGTGGACAAAAGACGTTAAGACCTAAACGTTTAACTTGTTTGTGATATGTCAATTTGTTGATTTCTCGATATATTGTCATAATAAGCAAGCTATTATCGACCAACGACTTTGGTCATCTCACCATGTGGAGCATGCAAGGAACCATTTTTTTCGATTTACTTTCAGTGTCAGAATATAGACTGACTGTGACTTTAAGATCATGTTAAAAAGAAGAATTTATAATTTCATCTCAGTTGTTGCACACGAAATACTAGCAACACCTACATCCGATCTGAGACATTTAAACAAAATACAACGTATCGGTATCAGCATTTGTAGCTCGAGACTTATATCCTTCTCCGTCTAAGAATGAAAATGAAGCTGAGGTCGGTCAGCACGGGGTCTGGATTCTCATGAGTCCCTGCAACTGCAGGGGCTCATGCGAATCTAGGCCTCTTGCAGATCAAATAGGGCCATGCTGGTGGACGTTCTTTGACCGAATATCTCGAGTGAGTGACGGGTCCCTCACACCTTGGTCATAATCATTAGGTCAGGTGCAGGAATAAGGATGGATCCCGTTCGTCTCTGCTTACACTCTTTATGTCAACCTTCCAGATCCTCGCGAGTCCAGGATTGGCTCTGTTATACTCGATTTACACTGCTTGTAATCAAAGTCATCTACCTGCAAGCAGCACGGGCCATCAATGCTTCCAAGCGGGCTGCGGGGATGGCAAAGAACAGCGACTCTATGTCTGTTAAAATTGACGTCGCTCTATTAAAAACCATCATACTACTGACTTGAACAACATCTGTCTGCAAGAACAGCAGAGCGCAAGGAACATAAAGACAATTTTCCGTTTTATTTATTTTAGAACTAGAAATTCTACTAAGTAGAAATTTAGTGTTTTTTTTTAATCTTGAATCATAGATCGTCATGATTCATCGTGCTTGAATTGAAACGTCTTCCCTGCCAGAGGACGTACATCTTCTTTTGTACTCTTTTTGTTCATCAAGTTTAGCGATCGAAAGCAACAACGGTCCAGGGAACATGGATACGAATTGGTCTCAACAATAGGAATAGATCCTCATGAGCCCCCGCAATTGCAGGGGCTCAAGAGTATCTATACCTCTTGTAGTTGCGTGATGTTCACCTTTTCTCGGCAGTGAAAGGGTTTAAAGATATACATCGATTGCATTTGTCCAGAGTTTGGTTGTCCTTGCTGTTGGCGTGGGTTGTGTAAGGGAGGGAGGGGTTGCAATGTTGTACACAGAACTACACTTCCATTGTGTATGTCTAAATGGCTGTTGCCCGTTCAGTTGACGGGGGCCGAGTGTGCGGGACCGGATGTGCCATGCGTTGTGTGCTGTTCTATTTGTGATTCATTGTCCTAAAGACTGGAATTCATGCTGTTCTGCGATTTTAGACCTTGACCTACAGACGTAAGGTCTAAAGTCACAGACACAACACCAATTACTCTTCAAGGTTTGGTTGAATGTTCATGTCCTTTGTCTTCACTCAATCAAAAAACATAAAAACGGTTCATTCTTTAAACCTATAAAGGTACAGATGTTTAGCTCTTTTCTTCGAATATAGACGTAAGCAGGACCGATCCGTTAACTCATTTTAGACGTGCCGCATCAGGATACGCGGCGTCAAGCACGTCTCCAATGAGTTAAAGCAATAAATATTTATAAGGCTCCTGTATATCTAAGTCATTGCCTGTCGGCAGGTTTCCTTCCAGTGCCTGTGCCACAGATCATTTGGAGTATCTAACGGAACAAGAAACCCGCGGAAGGAACTCGTATCCCCAGGGATTTGCTACTTTGGTTGCATGGGGAAAATCCGCCTTTAAAGGAACTTCTCTATTTTTTCTTACTGAAACCAGGCACATCTAGCACACGCACAACAATCACTTGGAGACTGCTTGACATTCATAAAAGTAGTTAAAGAGTGGTGCCATAATAACCTGGCGGCTCTAGTCGTCAAGATATTCGGGCACCACCCTTGAACTTATTCATGGTCCATTTAGTTCCTGGACTGGAATGTAATCGTCAGAAGACAGCTTAGTCTTTTGAGGAAAGATTAAAAAATATCGGGAGTTCGTGTTGAGGGCTTGATGTTTCCATCCGCCTTTATAAGTTCTACCTATCATTACAAATGTGTAGGTCAATTATAGACAGGTTTTTTGTTTAGTCTGCGTCCTGACAGGCTAGTTTATTTGTTTGTTGTTTCATGTACGATTCTGGTATGAATTTGATTGTTTCCTTTTTATCTTTCTTTCTTCACGTTTAGCATTGACGTCAGCAAAAATTCTTCAGTCATAAATTCATAAATAGCAGTTCATTATCTGTAAATACCAATATCATATCTTTTTTCATGCCTAGCACAGACGTCAGCAGGAAGTATTCAGTTCATTAATTCACAAATGGCAGTTTAATATCTATAAGTGCCTGTGTCAACCTTTTTCTTTCTGGTTGAATTGCAAGAAACAGAATTTATTAATGGAAAGGGAAGGAAGGTTTTGTTTGTTTGTTTGTTTGTTTGTTTTTGGTTTTTTTTAATAAAATAATGCTTCTTCAATTGCAGGCTTGTTAAATCCTCCACTCAAAAAAGAGATTCAGGGGTGTCTTTAAACCGGATAAGGAACTGAAAGGAGGAAGCGATCCCTGCTGGGACCCGGAAACGTAAACCCTCGCAGCATGCATCAGAAAAGCATTCACCCCTTCAATGCCAATACACAACGAGCAACAGCCAAATGCAAAAGGCGTCGCCTCTTGTATTTGGATGTTGTTCGTTGTGTATTGGCATTGATGGGGTTAACATATTTATGACGCTGTTAAAAGCGTACCAGCTTTCCGGGCCCCACGAGCCCCCCGCGATCTGTCTGTTTCATTTTCGTGTAAAATGCAGACGGAGGTGGTAACCTTACAGTGAATTGTCATGTTTTCAGTGGCAACATTTCATGACGCTGACAGTAAAGAGGTTGATTTTGATTCTAGCAGCGAAATAATTATCAAGCAAAGACAGAGAGTCTCATGAGCGCACGTAGCTTGCAGGGTATCTCGAAGTTTTATATTCTCCACTGCCAACAGATTTGCTCACATCTTAGTCCCTCAGACAAAGTGCATTTGAGTTCAGACATGCATATCCGCATGTGCCCATGATGCAGCTAAAGGTGTACTAAAAGAATCATTCATTATTGCTAACAGGGATCAGTGTCATTGGCATCTATATCCCTCAGACTGAAGTAGTTCGTCAATGTTTGAAATCATCAAAGAAATTAAACACCAATCGATCTGAACAAGAGTAAACTTCCATCCTACCTTAAACGGCACTGATTCTCAAAAGACTTTCAGCAGTCAGGAGGATCTGTGGTTTTGTTCCCTCGTCGATGAGGCCCGACTCTCTCTACATCTGTGTACCTCACGCATGAGGGGATTCCGAGAACGATGCCTGTTTAACTTCCTCGATGTTTTCAATTAACTGATACCTTTCCGCGGAAATGAAGCTCCAATAAGGAGAAATGGGTCTTAAGTCACAAGTTTAACCCGAAATAGCGTCCTCAGTTCGAGAAAGAGATGGAACCGATCTTGGTCAGCAAGAGACATACATTTTGATGGGCCGCTGCGACTGCAGGGGCCCATGAAAATCTATGCCTCTTGCAGATGGAAGGCGCTGGTATGGCAGCAAATGAGGCAGCTCGTTCCGTCTTTGGAGTGTGGGTTTATTTCAAGGACCCCAGGTTCTATAAGGAAACAGTGTCCACTGCGGAAAGTTTTTTGTGATGGTTGATTGTGTAAGGCGCGGCGGAGATGAGCAGGGATAAAGGCAGTTTCTTTGTGTGTTTCCTTTTCCTTAAAAAAAATCAAGCATTTTAGAACCACCTTCAGACCACTGAGCTATAAGAACCACGGCGGTAAATTCCCAGATCACAGACCAGCACACGAATGCATATGATACAACACTGATCATATAAAATATATATTGCTTTGTTATCGACTGGCATGCGCCCGTCTGGTTTGTTGTTTGTAAGTAAAGAATATAATTATCAATTACAGTAGTCTTGGTCGGAGACGACGAAAACTGGATATAGCAATGCTATTTCAAACATCCAAACCACAGTGGGTGGTGGTTTTGTTGTTGTTGTTGTTGTTGTTGTTGATCTCTTGTTTGTTTGTTTTTTTGTTTGTTGTTGGGTTTTTTGTGTTTGTTTGTTTGTTTTTGTTTTTTGTTTGTTGTTTTTTTAAGTACCATTACGCATAAATCTGAAGACACGTTTCAGCACCATTTGTGTTTGTTAAGCCTTGTCGACACATCTATCGACCTTTAACAGCAGTTTTGACACGCAGCGACAGCACACCCGTAATCGTACTAATTGCGCTGCCGTTAGCGTGTCAATCTATTTTTAGCTGTTTTTCGTACTGAAAGCGTTGTATTTCTAGAGCCGAGTGTAGTCATTGTCAGGTTACTTTATATCTTAAGATGACGTGTGCTGAACTGGATCCTCCTGTGTCTAAATGAACTAGACCTGTGTGCAGCGTTTCGTAACCGGCATCTCTTACAGAAGTGCATCTTTGAACAGTTACGGCGGTAGTGTGCCTTTAACCCTTTTAGCCCCGAGTCCCTACAGCAGGAGTTGGATTGACCGTGATAATTCAAGGGTAGTGCCAGATTAGCTTGGCGCCTGAAGGCGCCAAGATAATCTGGCACTACCCTTGAATTATCATGATCAATCCATCTCCTGTAACTGGTACATAGTCATTAGGCAACACCTCCAAAATGTGAGAAATGGGACATTGGGGCTAAAAGGGTTAAGATTACTTCGCGTATAGGCCCCGCTAAACGAGCCCGGTTTTGAGGCCGATTCCCGATCAGTTTTCGAATCGGTAGGTGATCGGGCCGGACTAAAAAACGTGTGCACTGCCACACTGACATTTCCCGACTTGTTTAGCCGACCGGTTTGAACCGAAGATCAAAGTCGTACCTGTTCTGCAAAATGACTGCTAGTTTTGACAGTGATGATGATGTGCTTGCATTATCAGCAGTTTTGCATCATATTCGGGAAGAGGCGTGCGAAACATCAGCGGCAACGGCGGTGGTACTGATCACAACAGGCGTGTTCCGCCATTTGCAAACTACGACATGCCGTTTGCGAGACGCGCTCTGATTGGTTGAAGCTTACAACCGGGGCCGAATCGGATCGGGAAAATAGAGCAGGTTCTAGACACCCGATTCCCAGCCGATTGGGACCGGATCGGATAATTGACGTCATCCGATCGCAATCGGATCGGAATCGGCTTCAAAATCGGGGCACAACCGGCTCGTGTGGCGGGGCCTTTAGACTCACTTCGTATGTAGCAACAGACAAATGAGTTTCGCTCTGTCGTTTTGTTGTATTCGAAATTTACTGCGAACTTACTATCACGCAGTTTTAAATGGATGATGCATTGTGTATGTCGCTAATGCGGTTTGCGTTTAGCTTACATTAATTCTCACCCCACCCGGGTCTGCCCTGGGGGACTTGGGTGGGGTTAGGTATTTTTTAGTTCCCAGGGTCACCCTGGTCAGCCCCACAGGATGGGTTTTTCTCTCTATTCTGGGGCATGTGTTTCTGTCTACCCTTTGTCCATTCACCTGTATTTGCCTTTTTAAAACTCTCCCTACTGTCTGCACTGCCTGTAGCTCTTGATATTGGATGTGTGTTGCTAAATGGTCTTAGCTTTATTTAGGCCCCATGTTGTAGGTTTATTTAACGTATTTGACCGGCTGGCGACATACATTCAATTTTCTGTTTAGTTTTTTTTTTTTTTTTTTTTTCACAAGCAGTGCAGGCACGTCCTGAGAAAGCCTTGTTGCTGTCGGGACGTTAAGCAATGTACAATCTATCAATCAATCATACATTAATTCTCGTGTAATATTGCACATCGTTGTTTGTCCTTCAAAGAACTAATTGCAACACCAGCATCTGTTCGTCCTCGCTTGGCTGCATTTGCTAACATGCAATGCACAGTAAATAAATGCAGCACTCACACAAAACAAAGTAAAAAGACTAGAATAATGGATACTGACTTCGTTTATTCTTCTTAACATACATGCGGAATAACACTAATATCAGCAACATACAATAAACAACAAACAATAACAAATCG
>BTPG01000001.1:11627448-11642448 GCA_036245525.1 Semisulcospira habei
CTTTCAAACGAAAGAGGGACGCTTTCTCGTCCGCCACCTTACTGGCTAACAACACATCTAATAATCCATGTCTGTCAAGACAGTTAGAAGAATTTTGAAAATCCACTGGCCAGAGAAGATCAGCAACGTCAGACTCTGGGAGAGAACAGAGCAGATAACAGCAGAGAATGAAATTGGGCGAAGAAGATGGGGATGGATCGGTCACAGTCCGAGAAAGCCAGCTTCCAGTATCACTAGGCAGGCATTGTCATGAAACCCGCAGGGAAAGAGGAAAAGAGGTAGGCCGAGAAACTCCTGGCGTCGAGACCTCCAAGCAGACATCAAGAGACTGGGAACCACCTGGAGTAGAATCGAAGGAGAAGCACAGGACAGGAGTTGCTGGAGGTCTCTCGTCGACGGCCTATACCCGGGTAGGGGTGACAGGCGTAAGTAAGTAAGTCAAGACAATCTTTAACTGGCTTTGCCCAGTTCCATTTATCGTGCTTTTTGTTCTGCATCATCATGTGTGCCTGTTTGGGGATCCTGTTGACTAGCATTGTATTCAGCTTTAGCCAGTATTTTACTGCTCGTAGAGTGCTGTCAATAAACATCGGATATCTACACCATATTGGGTTTTTTTGCTCGAACATTGAGGAACCTCTTACAAGAATACAGATTGTTACGTGGTGGAGCTGTAGTCGAAGTATGATAAACACACCAGACACACACATGTAGAGTTCTTTAAAGTAAACCTCGTTCAGCCGGCTGCAATCCGTCACACGTGGCTTAAGGATGTAGACAATACTGGAGTAACAGTTCCAACAATATTTAATTCAGCGATGCGATATCCACACAGTAATGCTCTTTCAAATGCACAAACTACTGAATACAAAGTCTCTTTTGCTATGTCCACACTACGACTCAAAGTTTCTCATACACAGCGTCTCTCGCAATAAACTGCGTATCTCTACAACTGACAAAGCAAGACAATGTACTGACGGGCTTTCCCAGCGCCCTCCTTATATTATACACTATCAAAATCTAGAATCTTCTACGGAAATCATGAACTCAAACAACCAGAACGAAACGCGCAGCCGAAACTCATTAACATAAACTTTCCAGAAACAATATATCAGGCTACAAAAACACGGCTGCTCACTTCAGCTCTAAATTCTAACATATAATTAAGACACATAAAAGTATGGTATCCCTATCTATGATAGCTCAACAAGGTACGAGAACATTCACCAAACAAAATAAAAGCTGCTCACTACACGCGCACAGGAAAACAAAAAGTAACGAAAAATGTAGCGATGTCAGATGTCAACTAACCGATGTGACACTTACGAGACCACTAGACAGTGCGACCCTTCTACAACGCACCGGACTAAACACAACAAAACGAAAACGGCTCTACTCACGAACAAAAGAAAATCTTACTAAAAAGGTACAAAATAATAACCGTGATAGCTCAAATAAACAACATATCGTTACCTACGAATAACACATGTACGCTCTCACAGGATAACACAACCACAATCGTAACATTACCCCCCCCCCCCCTCTTAAGAATGAAATTTCACAAAATTTTCTTCTCAGTTTCAAAAATACGGTTGTGGCTGTGTACACCTACACAAAACCCTAAACAAATATAACTACACATCAAAAATCGAATTAAAAAAAAAAAAACGTCTCACAGTTCCTGTAAACAGTCCTGAGCATCGAAATGTTTCATACAAAAGTTCTGGACACAGAAATGTTCATTTAAACTGCTCTGCTCAGGTAATCTGCTCCGAAGTTCTGCGAATCCTTAAGTTAAACTAAAAATAATGTCAAAGTTAGTTTCAGGAACATCACCAAATCATAAGTTACAGTTCGCAGTTCAAAAGTCAGTGGTCCGGGGTCGAACACCGTGGGCTCAGGAAAAGTGTCACAGTTCATACACACCAAATTGGATCTCTCTTGTTCCTTCGCGATAACAACTGGCGATCTGGCATCCATGTCGACTCTCAGGTCCGGCGTCTCTCGAACATTCTTCCTCGGTCCTTTACTCGTGTAGCGAAACATACGACACGACTCGTCGCGAACGGGATTGTCGGATGTTAGATTAACCTCAGGCTGGTTGGTGTCTGTTGTCCCTGGGTCAGGTGTAAACCGATGCTCGAACTCTTGAGTCAGGACGCGCAGTTCTTCACGTTGAGTCTGGGTCTGATTCTGACCGAACTGGATATCTTCTACATTCTCTTTGTGTCGGAGTTCATTAACGTCAAACAGGTTCTCGTTGTCTAGTCTTTCGTCATCAGCAAGACACACCGATTCCACCAATTTTGGTTTGTCTTGACCTCTCTGTAGCTCCACCAGCCTTTCTTTATTCACCACTGCTGCTTCCGTGTTGTCCGCCACTTTAAGAGGGATGGTTTGGTGACTCTTCTTTGCTTGACTTTTCGTGGTAACAGAACATATTTCAGGTCTCCACTCTGGATCTGGATCGTCTGCGTTTCTGGCACCATCAATGTTTCCGATGATGAGGTCGTAGATTGGCGTCTTCACGCACAACGCCTTCACCTCTCCTGTCAAGTATGGGGTGTCGACACTGACTTTGGCAAGGGGGATAATCCTTACAGTTCCGTCAGCCAAAATGAGGGTGGTCCACTCCTGTAGCTTCTGGTCTTCAGCTACTAGGTCCTCTCTCACGATGATGCAGCTACAACCAGTGTCTCTCAACACTCTCACTGGTGTGTCGCCGACTACTCCTGACACCACCGGCATGTTCGGCACTTCATTCTCAGGCAGCGCGATATTTGAGACTGGTAAAAATGTAGTCCCATCTCCTACTGGGATGCGTCCATTCTTTCTGAAAGATTCGATCAGTTCTGGTGTCGCTCGCTTTTCTCTGGATTCAAAGTCATTGGATGACGTCACATCATTAGCTAATACAGCGGCAGCTCTGTGCTGAGACGTGGTACTGCTTCTGCCTGCTATCCCACGATCTTGGTTGGATCTTCTGATGTTGTCGCCTCGGGGAACATCTTTAGAAGGACACCGTATCGCTTTGTGACCTTTCTTTCCACAGAGAAAACATGTCAGGTTCTCCACCGGCTTGTATCTCGGGGTGTCTCTGACATTGTGGATTTCCTCTGCTGGTGCTGACATTGTGGATTTGCTCTGCTGGTGCAGACACACGCTGTGGCTTACTGGACCCGAACTTCATGTTGTGAGCGTCAAGGTATCTTTGAGCGAAGTCGGCCAGGGCCTTTAGTGACTGGTCTTTTTGCTCTCTGAGGTGGGCGGCCAGGTCCTTAGAACATGCGCTGAAAACTTGTTCTTTGATGATGAGGTCGCACAGGTCTTGGTACTCTCTGTTTAGGCCAGCCAGCTCTATCCATTTCTCCAGGTAGTTTCTGATTCTCTCAATGAATAGGCCGGGTGTTTCTCCTTCTTCAGGCTTGCAGTTCCGAAATCGTCGCCTGTAACCCTCTTCTGTGAAGTCGTACTGTCTCAACAGGGCGGCTTTCAACGGAGTATACTCTTCGGCTTCTTCTCTTGGCAAACGGGTGTAAAATTCAAGCGCTTTGCCAGTTAGAAGTGCGCTCAGTTTAATAGGCCAAGTCTCTTGTTTCCAATTGTTGCTACTTGCGAAGCGCTCAAATCGCTCCAGATAAGCGTCCATCTTATCTGAATTTTCAATGAAAGGTGGAAGTTTTGGCGCACGGGCTGTTTGTTCTCTGCTCGCTAATGCTGTTGCTTCATTAGTTCTCTGGCTCTGTGCCTCAATCTCCATCTGTTTTAGATGAATTTCGTGTTGACGCTGCCTCTCCGCCTCTTCTCGCTCCTCTCTTCGCTGTTTCTCTGCTTCTTCTGCTTGGATTTCGAGTCTCCTGATTTCACGTTCTTTGGCTCTTTCTTCTCTTTCCAGTCTCTCCTTTTCTTCTTTCTCTCGTTTCTTTTCTTCTTTTTCTTCTCTCTCCAATCTCTCCTTTTCTTCTTTCTCTCGTTTCTTTTCTTCTTTCTCTTCTCTCTCCAGTCTCTCCTTTTCTTAATAATAATAATAATAATGGGTACTTATATAGCGCTTAATCTTACTCAAAAGCTCTAAGCGCTTTACAATCTGTACACAAAAATAAAATACAATGACATATGCACATAACAAACAAAGCACAATGCCCGAACACACCACTTTTACAATAAACTAAACAACAATACATACATAATAATTTATATTCTAATTAACATTCAGTCTAAACAAGGAGGATTGCAGAACTACAACTAAGGCATCAAACACTGGCAGTCATTCAAAGTAAAGCTTGAAGAGGTGAGTTTTCAACGACCTCCTAAAGTCAGAGACAGACTCACTGTTTCTGACCTCAAGAGGAAGTGTATTCCATAACACTGGGGCTTGATAAACAAAAGTGCGCTGACCAAATGTTTTAGTTTTGACAGAAGGTACACACAGCTTCCGTTTATCAGAAGAGGAGCGGAGCTCACGAGAGGGTGTATACACATGCAGCAAAGAGGACAAGTATTCTGGGCTGGTGCCTGAAAGGCAGTTAAAACAGATTGACATAACTTTGTATTGAATACGTGAGGACACAGGTAGCCAGTGAAGGGACTTCAAGATGGGTGTGACATGCTCAGTCTTACGGACTCTCACAACAAGCCGGGCTGCATTGTTCTGAATTTTTTGGAGGCGATCAATGAGATACTGAGGGCAGCCACAAAGCAAAGAGTTACAATAATCTAGCTTGGACAGCACAAATGCACAAACTAGTGTTTTAGTGGCTTCCACGGTCAGCAGGTGACGAACTGAACTAATACGACGAAGTTCCAGATAAGTGGATCTACACACTGCACTGACATGCTGTGACATAGATAACTCGCTGTCAAGTGTAACACCCAGGTTTCTCACACTCGCAGAGAAGCCAATGAGTGTTCCATCCACAGACAATGATGATGGTAAAGGCAGGGACGAAGATAATCTTGGATTAGCTACCAACATTGCTTCAGTTTTGCCATCATTTAACATCAGTTTGTTGGTGGTCATCCATGATTTGACATGGTCAATGCACTGGCTTATACTTTGGACGGCATTCACAGCTCGCTCGACAGTATCACTTTTGTACATCTGCGTATCATCTGCAAATGCATGATGGGAAATGGAGCGACTACAAATCAGGTCGGACAGGGGCTGAACATACAGTAAGAACAATACAGGTCCTAGGACCGAGCCCTGGGGTACACCAAACCGAAGAGGTGATGGCTCAGAACGACAGCCGTCGACAGAAACAATCTGGGATCGTTCAGTCAGGTATGAACTAAACCATGCCAAGACTGAGCCTTCAATGCCAAATACAGATTGAAGACGGCACAGCAAAATTTCATGGTCAATAGTGTCGAACGCACTGGACAGGTCCAGCAAAGCAAGCACTGTGATCTTACGCTCGTCCAAAGCACAAAGCAGGTCATTGAATATCTTCAGCAAAGCTGTTTCAGTGCTACGATGGGGACGATATGCAGACTGGAATACACTGAACAGACTATTAGAGTTGACATGCTTTAAAGTTTGAACAAGGACAATTTTCTCAAGAATCTTTGATAGAAATGTAAGATTGGAAACTGGGCGATAGTTTTTCAGTACATTTGGGTCTAAAGATGGTTTCTTCAATAGGGGTTTCACAAGTGCAGTCTTGAAGCTTTCAGGAAAAATACCAGTGGAGAGAGAGTTGTTGATGACTCTTCTTTCTCTCGTTTCTTTTCTTCTTTCTCTTCTCTCTCCATTACAAACTCGAGGAGTTGAGCTCCTTCGAGTCCACATTCCTTTCCAATTTTCAGGAATATCTCCATCTCCGATGTCGCCATCTCTGCTTTTCACTGCTGGCTGTTTTCTCCTGCTACCCTTTCCACTGAACCAACTGAAGAGATCTCGTCGGGGTCGCCAAAATGTTACGTGGTGGAGTTGTAGTCGAAGTATGATAAACACACCAGACACACACGCACGTAGAGTTCTTTTAAATAGACCTCATTCAGCTGCAATCCGTCAACCGTGGCTTAAAGATGTAGACAAAACTGGAGTAACAGTTCCAACAATATTTAATTCAGCGATGCGATATCCTCACAGTAATGCTCTTTCAAATGCACAAACTACTGAATACAAAGTCTCTTCTGCGATGTCCTCACTGCGACACAAAGTTTCTCATACACAGCGTCTCTCTAGACTCAACTACGTGTCTCTACAACTGACAAAGCAAGACAATGTACTGACGGGCTTTCCCAGCGCCCTCCTTATATTATACACTATCAAAATCTAGAATCTTCTACGGAAATCATGAACTCAAACAACCAGAACGAAACGCGCAGCCGAAACTCATTAACATAAACTTTCCAGAAACAATATATCAGGCTACAAAAACACGGCTGCTCACGGCTTCAGCTCTAAATTCTAACATATAATTATGACACATAAAAGTATGGTATCCCTATCTATGATAGCTCAACAAGGTACGAGAACATTCACCAAACAAAATAAAAGCTGCTCACTACACGCGCACAGGAAAACAAAAAGTAACGAAAAATGTAGCGATGTCAGATGTCAACTAACCGACGTGACACTTACGAGGCCACTAGACAGTGCGACCCTTCTACAACGCACCGGACTAAACACAACAAAACGAAAACGGCTCTACTCACGAACAAAAGAAAATCTTACTAAAAAGGTACAAAATCATAACCGTGATAGCTCAAATAAACAACATATCG
Source organism: Semisulcospira habei (assembly GCA_036245525.1). Classification (NCBI taxonomy): domain Eukaryota; kingdom Metazoa; phylum Mollusca; class Gastropoda; family Semisulcospiridae; genus Semisulcospira; species Semisulcospira habei. The sequence goes on from BTPG01000001.1 coordinate 11,634,181, forward strand.
TTACCTACGAATAACACATGTACGCTCTCACAGGATAACACAACCACAATCGTAACACAGATGAGCCGATTCAATTTCATCAAAACGTATCATACCCCATAGTTCAGCTGCATACAACAGCACTGGTTTTACCTGTGCATCAAAAAACTTGAAGAAGGTACAAAAGTCAAATGTACCTAAACTACACATGGTTCTCAAAGGTTCCAGCACTTTTCCTTTAGCTTTACTAGCAAACTCCTGTAGGACAGTTTAGTAGTGAACGTGTAACCAAGATACGTGTACTTGTTTAAAACTTCTATTTCTTCACTATTCAAATATCACCGTTCTCCTCTAGATAAATGACCACCCTTACCCACAAAAATTACTTATGTTTTACCCAAGTTCACTGTTAAGCCAAGAGATTTGGAAACAATTGCCAACTTACCAAGTTGGTCTTGCAGGCCAGCTGGGGTTAGTGACAACAAAGCAATATCGTCTGCAAATCACAACAGAAATATTTCCTTCAGGCCTGGCAGTAACTGAACCCCGTGGCGGCCATGTTCGGAAACAAAAGATGCAACATCAGAAATTAGCAGCGAGAAATCAGAGGACTTAAAAACACCCTTGATTTACTCCCCTGGGGCAATCAAAGGAACCGGATAGCTCAAAACCCCATCTCACACATGACTGTACTGTATTACAAATGGATTTGATCATAGAAATCATCATAGTGAAATTTTTATTTTTTCTGAGCAATCTGTACAAACTATTTCTATCAAATGAATCGTAAGCACGCTGGTAGTCTATGATTGCCACGTATAACTTCATCCTACCTTGTGTACAGCTCTTGGCAAAACGTGTGTAAATATGATCCATTGTCGTTCAGTCACTCCATTTTCCGACACTGTGATTGGTCTAAAAGTCGCAGGGGGTTCAATGCCCCAATGCCTACCTCCTAGAACCATTGCAGTACCTGTAATTTTTAATCAGATGACCAATCCGCAATTCTAGTATCGCGCACGAATCTGTCCTAGGTCTTTCGTCTGAACGCTTAGATCATCGCTGTACGGCACCTTACATCATAATAACCGGGAAACACAAAGATAAAATTGTGGTTGACGATAGGGAAATAAAAGAATTGTACCTTATTTCGGCATGACTCAAGCGGTGAGCACACTACACTAGTGCTACACAAATATGTCGAAATTCAAACTCTGAACTTAGACAGCTCGAAACTTTCCATTGTGCTCCATGTCTACACGTATGCTGTTTAGAAAGCAAAGACTGTTGCCACTCGTGCGGTAATAGAGAAAGAGAAATAAATACATAAAATGTGACAGATCTATACCATTTCAGTTTTTGTTGAAAAGATCAAGTCTGTTGAATGAGTGTATGAGTTCAGTAGCGGTTGGCGAAGGATGTCAACAATACATGCTTCATGTATGAAATCAGACTTACCTTCTATCCAGTCGCTTGCCATGCAGTCGTGCGCTCAAACGTTTTATGGCTTTAACCCAGTGAGAAAAGTCCGCACTTGACTGCTACAGATTCTGATCTTGTTACTGGCTGCTTAGAAGCAGCACCGCTGGTAAACGTTTGAAATTCCAGCGGCAAAAAGCAAGCACATTTGTACGACCGGGCATGGTAGCCTATTCACAATGAGTTGCGTCCCATGTGTATTTCCTAGACAATACAGTCTGACGTCAGAAATATTTGGCGTTTTACTCCTGACGTCAGACACACATTCGAGGCTTCAAATAGTGCGTAATTTAGACTGAACGAATTTTGGCAGTCACCTTTTTGGTCTGGATTGAACGACAGTGGCATTGAACCGTCTGTGTTGGGTTACTTCTCGGGTTACATCGTGGTTTGTAGTCGTCTGAAGCTGATTATCAGACCTCCGTGCCTTCGGCGCGACGGTTTGATAATCATGTTCATTGGACTATAATACCACGATGTAACCCTCGAAGTAACCCAACACAGACGATTCAATGCCTAAAATGTACTATGGTTTTCCCTAAAGCCAGCGTGCTCATCACTAATTTTTATTACTCCTATCAGCCCAAAGGTACAACCTACGGTTGGCAGAACCGACGTGAAAACGTTACTGACTATATTAAGTAGTGAAATGCCTCTATGATTTTCAGTTCTCTGCGGGTTTCTTTTCCTAAGCAGAGATACAATGACTGAACGGAGGGCACCATGCAGAGAGGATATAACCCTTGTCGTACAGTTGAGAGAGAGAGAGAGAGAGAGAGAGAGAGAGAGAGAGAGAGAGAGAGAGACATAGACAGAGACAGAGAGAGAGACACACACAGACAGACAGACAGAGAGAGAGACAGAGACAGAGAGACACAGAGAGAGAGAGAGAGAGAGAGAGAGAGAGAGAGAGAGAGAGACAGACAGACAGAGACAGAGACAGAGACAGAGAGACACAGAGAGAGAGAGAGAGAGAGAGAGAGAGAGAGAGAGAGAGAGAGAGAGAGAGAGAGAGAGAGAGAGAGAGAGAGAGAGAGAAATGAAATAAAACTTTATTTCTCAACGGATAAAGTAATTAGCACGTGTGCCATTTTTCATACTTGCCGTTGCTACTCTACAAACACAGGATAATAATTGTAATACTAATAGTACCAAATTACACAAAGAAAAATTAGGAAACATTAAACATGAAGAGACATTAAACAAAATTCATTCATTCATTCGGTCATACAAAACTAAAACAAATGAAAAATAGAAAGTACACGCAACGCGCGCACACTGACACATACACGCTCGCGCGCATACACAAACACGCGCTAATGATAACTTGACCTATATACGAAGCAAATCATTTGGATCATAGTGAAAATTCACTTCAGACAGCAAAAATTATTTGGATTATAATAGAAAGTTGAATTATGTAATTAGGCGATTATTATTAGTATGCACAAACCATACGGCAGCATGCACTGATTATACGATAAGCACATGTTTGATACGAATACTTGTGGTAGATTATGTATCAGCAGACAAGTACTTGAGGAGGCATTCCTTGAAAGAGGAGAGGGAGCTAGCATGTGTTATACATGTTGGCAGTGTATTCCAGAAAGTTGCGCCTGAGAAAGATACACTGGTTTTAAAGAGATCTATCCTGGGGCGAGGTGTAATAAGTTTCGTCTTGAAGTAGAATAACCTGAACTTGACTTGGTAAAGAGCTTACAAAGATATTCTGGGTGAATCTCATTCCAGATTTTATACATAACCACACCCTTGTTTAAGAGGTGATGCTTGCTAAGAGGTAGCATTTTCAGTTTTTCAAGTCTTTCATCAGTTGTTAGGGCTGAATCAGGCCGGATATGTTTCGCTGCTCTCCGATGCAGGGAGTTAAGCCTCTTCAAGTGTATGTCACCGCTGCCATCCCATATCGTGGACGCATAATCGATGTGGGATTTGACATGTGCATTGTAAAATAACTTGCGAGCATCAACATCGATAAAGTACTTCAACTTTGAAAGCATAAAAACATTTCTAGCAACAGTTTTACATACAGCAGTTATGTGTGATTGCCACTTCATCTGGTCATCAACAATTACACCAAGTAATCGGTGTTCCGTGACCTGATTAACGATGTCATTATGGATAGTCAGGCTGAGTGTAAGTGGCTTGAGCTGGTGCTTCTGACGGGTTGCTATCGTCATGCATTCCGTTTTGGAAAGATTTAAAATCATTGTTTGCGCACCAAGTGGAAATTTCGCTCAAACCCTGTTGCAAACGGCCATTTAAAGCTGAGGTGCAATGAGAAAAACCTGCCCAGCGCGTGTTTTAAAAAGACTCTACAGGACCCAGCTTGGGCCCTGCCCCTAAGTGGGTCAAATCGGTTCGTAACTCAGTTGACGGAGTTGGCAACTGCGTACCCCGAGCTTGCAAAACTCTCGGAAAACGACAGACCACTTCCTGTTGCACGGAAATCATCGCGATTAGCAGATCGGACAACAGCAGACGATTCTGTGACACTTTGAAACTGACCGACAGCCACGGATTTTACGCGCTGGGGACTATGATGGCAGAATGTACGGCTGTACATGCTGTAAGTATGACTCCTGACATTTGTAGTTGTGAACGAATTTTGTCAACACGCACATCCAGTCCAATATAGGATAATATAAATAAATAAAGAAGCATTGTGATGTACATCCAACACAGTAAATTGAATGTGAGAGAGAGAGAGAGAGGGAGAGAGAGAGGGGGAGAGAGAGAGAGAGAGAGAGAGAGAGAGAGAGAGAGAGAGAGAGAGAGAGAGAGAGAGAGAGAGAGATATTATAACAACAAACACAAAACGACAAATAACCCCTCCTTCCTCACCCTTCCGATATCAAATAAAGCTTCAGGCTGTACTGTGTAACTTACGGATAGCTCGGCCTGGTCCATATCCAGTGTGCGTCCAGGCAAGACACAAATGGCCTGCTCTGTCCGTCGGGTGGTCGAGTGTCGTCTGCTACTGTTGATATCAGTAAAAATATCGCTGGTTTAGATCAGTGATCGCGGTGCCCACTCGCTGCAAACAGGAAGTGGCCTGTCTTTTTCACGGGAGTTTTGCCAGCACGACAAACGCAGTTGAAAACTCAGTCAACTGGGTTGCAAACCGGTTTGCCGAAGTTAGCCGAACGTTCACGAAGACAGGGCCCTCGCTGGGTCCTGCAAAGCTTTTTTAAAACACGTGCGGGGCGGAGTTTTTTGACTGTTTCTCAGCTTTAAAGAATCAATACTCTTGTCCGGGGTGTGAATTGTGGCGTCATCAGCGAATAAATCACATGAAATTTTGTCGCTAGTCAAATGTAGAGGCAGGTCATTTATAAAGAGGCAAAACAGAAGAGGCCCTAGGACTGAACCCTGGGGAACTCCCCGTGTTACTAATCCGCTTGAGGAGTATGATCCATTGACCATGACGCGCTGCTGTCTGTCGCTAAGATATGAGGCAAAAAGTGGAGTTGTGCCATGGTGGTAAAGAGATTTCTGGCTGTATTTAATTGAGGAAGAAATGCATTTATTGCCAAACGAACTACCGAAGTACACATTTAGCTTGGAAAGTAAAAGTTTATGGTCCACAAGATCAAAGGCTTTTCGTAAGTCAATAAATACAGCGCCGGTAAATTCGCTCTGATTTATTGAGCGTAGCCACACATCAGTTAGACGTGCTAGGGCCGTGTGACAGCTGTGCTTTGGTCTGAATCCCGACTGAAGGGGGTGGATTAATGTATGATTTTCTAAATATTCCAAGAGATGTTTATGGATATGCCGTTCAAGTGGTTTACTAAGGATGGACAATAGTGATATGGGGCGATAGTTATTAACATCAGTCATAACTCTTGTTTTCGGGAGGGGTATAACCTTGGCTTTTTTAAGTTCCTTTGGGAAAATATTTGTTTGAATGCAGAAGTTGTAAATAAAGGTTATTGTTTCAATAACATAAGAAATAGCTAATTTAAGTATTTTGGGGCTGATTTCATCTGGCCCGGACCATTTCTTATTCTTCATTGAACTAATTGTCCTACCGACTTCGTGCACTGCCAGTGGTGGAATCACGAAAGGATCAGATCCTACAGTTCGCGTTCTACAAAAGTCAACTAGTCTGTCTGAGCAAGAGTAGGGCTGAAAACTTGCTTCTGAAGGGACAAGAGACTCGGCAACTGAGAGGAAATGGTCGTTAAACATGTCTGCAGTCAGATCAGAAGGGATTAAAGGAGATTTATTACACTTGCCTCCAGTCACTACGGCCATAGCGCGCCAGAGCGTGGACATGTCTTTGTCTTGTTTAGTCAAGCGAGAGATGATGATGATGATGATGAAACTTTATTTTTCAACGGTAAAAAGTTTTGACAGAAAACAAATCGTCATTTTACAAACTTGCCGTTGCTAACTACAGGATAAAAAGGAAGGGAAACTATAAAATATATATGTACATACAAAACCCAATAGCATCATTATATTCATAAAAAATAATAATACTCATCACACACACATGCACACACGCACGCATGCGCGCGCGCCGCTCACACATACACCCACACGCACAAACAAACACGAGCACACACACACATGCGCACACACATATAAAAACCATCTGCATGAAATACATGAGGTACCTGAGAAACGTACTAAGTCTGACTCAACAGGTAATCAAAAAGTTTTGTTTTAAAACTTTCTGGTGAGGTAATAGTTTTCAAATGTGCAGGGATAGAATTCCAAGCAAACGGACCAGAGAATGACATACTAGTTTTAAAAAGGCCAATTCTTGGCAGTGGTAGGGGTAAGGTATTGTTTCTTGAGGTCCGTTCACGTTCTTGGTGAGATATAAATTTACTGATTAGATACTGGGGTGTCATATTATTCAGTATCTTATGCATAAAGACGCATTTGTTTAATGTAAGTTGCTGACGCAGACCGAGAATGTTTAAATGTCTAAATTTGTCTGTGGTAGGGATGGGGCGTCTATCTATCATTTTTACAGCTCTTTTGTATATGTTGTTTAATCTCTTCATGTGGACATCACTGCAGCCGTCCCACACTGTGGAGACATAATCAACATGGGACTTTATATGAGCATGAAAAAACAATTTACGGGTATTTGTATCCGTTACATGTCTAAGCTAGGACAATAAGAAAGTGTTTTTAGCAATGGTCTTACAAACAGCATTTATATGGGTCTCCCAGCACAGTTGTTCGTCAACATGTATTCCTAAGAATTTACGCTCAGTGACTTGTTCAACAGGTTCAGCGTTTAATTGTAATTGTAATGGCTGTAGTCGGCGTTGATGTTTTTGTCGTGTGGCGATTAAGATACTCTTTGTTTTTGCTGGGTGAAGAACCATATGGTTCTGTCTACACCAGTCAGATACCTCATTGAGACTGCATTGTAAACTATGGCTAATGTCCGTCGTTTTTTGCCAGAAACATGAAGACTCGTATCGTCAGCAAATATATTACAATTAACGTCAGAATTAGTGATATGCAATGGTAGATCATTAATAAATAGTATGAATAGAAGAGGGCCCAAAATAGATCCCTGGGGGACGCCGTATTTTACATTTCCTTGCTTAGAGTATCTTCCATGGGCGTACACCATTTGTTTTCTGTCTTCGAGATATGATCGAAAGAATGCTATAGCGGTTGCGTCCAAGTGATAAACGGTTAGCTTTTTTAGGAGAATGTCATGGTCCACAAGGTCAAACGCCTTTTTAAGGTCTACGAAAACTGCTCCTGACATCAGGCTTTTATTGATTGATTCCAGCCAGCTATCTACAATATGTGTCAGTGCTGACTGACAAGAATGTTTCGGTCTAAAACCAGACTGGTGAATATTAAGTAATTTACCTTTTTCCAGAAAATCAAGATGTTTTTGAATGTGCTTTTCAAGGGGTTTTGACAAAGCTGACAGTAGGGAGATTGGACGATAGTTATTAATATCTTCAAGATCTTTAGATTTAGGGATTGGGATTACCTTTGCTTCTTTAAGAATGATTTGAAATGTACTTTGCTTTATGCAGAGGTTGAAGATATATGTTAGTGATTCTACTGTATACGGTAATGAGATTTTTAGGGTTTAATTATCAATACCATCAATGCCAGCAGACTTTTTGTTGGGCATGCTAGAAATATATCTGCCGACTTCCGCAACTGTAATATCAGGGATGGTGAAAGTATTTGATATAGTTGTTTTTTTAAAGTGTTCTCTGAGAGAACTCGGCACTTCATACGGTTTACTGTTATTTGCAGCTGACAATGCCAATATTTCGGCTGTCGTTAAGAAATGGTTATTTAATATATCAGCTGACATATGAGATGGGATTTCGGGTGCTGATTTACCCTTCGTTATGACGTTCAGAGCTTTCCAAACAGATGCCGTGTCCTTTTTTGTCTCGAATCATTTGTTGGAAAAAAGACTTCTTAGACGCTCTAACTAAATATTTGACACGATTGCGTTGTTTCTTGTATTCTTCGTACTTTTGCTCTTTTTTCAGTTTGTCTCTAAATGACATGGCCTGCTTGATATCCGCTGTTAACCACGATGGTATGGTGGAATGTTTAACTCGTTTTTCACGTATTGGCGCATGTTTATTGAGGACACTGAGAAACAGATCCATCCAGCACGACAAGGCACTGTCAGGAGATTGGTGATCATAAACCTCAGTAAACGGAGCATTGTGCAGGTCTCACAGAAATTCGTCTTTATTAAAGTGTTTAAAGGAGCGATATTTTATAGTTTTATGTTTTTTAGTTTTTTGCTTGTCTAGTTTCATGGAGACGTTACAA